>JANHMN010000015.1:39643596-39774143 GCA_030674055.1 Rhabdomys pumilio
AGAAAGAAAGAAAGAAAGAAAGAAAGAAAGAAAGAAAGAAAGAAAGAAAGAAAGAAAGAACAAACCAAGAACAAGAAAATGCAGTAATATTTATACTGCCTTGCAACAATAGTTTTTAAGTATAGTCGTGTTTACAACAATGGATACAATTGTAGGTTTTGTTATCAGTTGCAAATAGGAAGGCTTCAGTTTTAATAATTGAGTAGTTGGAATTATATGAAACTGATTATAATACATTTAAACTTCAAAGCATACAATTTGCTCTATTACATTTTAGCAAAAAGAGAAGTTTATATAAGAGTCATTCTGAAAAAAGGCATCAGTTCAACATATAAAATGTGTCTTAAACTATTGTGGTAATTCCGCTTTCCTAGTGTCTTCTGCTTCTCCACCACATTTTGCCTTGCTCTTGATTCAGATTCATTCGTCTTAGAAACTCAGCAGTAGGTTGAAGACTCGGTTGAAATTTAATATATACTGAAGAACACGAATAACCTACTCCTTTCATATCACTCACTGTTGAGTTTCTCATAAACGAAATTACAAATGTGTGTGCGTGTGTGTGTGCATGTGCGCATGCACATGTGCGTATGATGACTTCAGCATTTCTTGTCTGCCATTCTAAATCCCGTAGATATGTAAGCAATTCTCCCCCTGATGGTTACACCTTCAGGAACCACAGTATAATTCATGATAAGCAATTCATGTCTTGAAGAAGATATGACTAGCAGAGTCCTCCCTGAGCTTTAGATTTATTTGTACTCTTGACCATCACCTGAACACCTTGAATGATAATCAGGAAACTCTTTGAACGGAACATCTGTCTACTACCTGACCTGGCACTGGGAACATCCTCTGCAATGCCCAAAGTTTTTTTCTTGACATCTGGCGGCTACCTCCCTATCCATGTTTGGAGGCCAGAGGATGACAGATGAGAGAACAGTCGACAATAGAGCACCACCTCCTCTTTTAGCGTATGCGCATTATGCTGGCGATATAAAGATAGTCACAGAGGAACAATAAGCCCTAGTCCTGGATATGCTTCTCCATACTATGCAGCACTGTTTTAAACATTACACTTTTTAAAATGCCTTGGAGAAAGTTATATTTGATATGGAACATAAGCAGCAGTTTGATTTCTGATTTCTTACAGAAGTAGAGACCTTATGCACAATGCTTTTCCAGGCTTTCATCATCTGTATTATAACACTCCACAGCAAACATGGTTTAGAAATTCTGTATCTAGTGCTCTCCACGAATTTAAAATTTCTCATAAGGTATCTAGATTTCTGCATGGTTTATTCAAAAACAAACATGATTCTTGTTAATCGTAGGTTCTTCTTGACTATGAGTAAAACTGCATTGTCTATACTTAAGTGTACATGTTTTTTCCTGAGATTTTGCTTTTTTCCTATATGCAGAATAATTATTAACTCTTCTCTCCAAGGAAATGAAGTGTTTTCTGTTCCTCATACATTATTTCCTGTAAGTTATGAAAATTTTAGGAAATATTTTAAGAGGCAATTAACATAAAATCCATTAGCTTTTGCCCATTCTCTCTCAATGAGTAAACAGTGCGTGCAGTCAACAGTGTTCACAAACGCATGTATGGCTTTCTCGAGTCAGTGATTTCTATGTGCTTGGTTGACTTCTGGCTCCAACTCTTAACTCCTCTCAGTCTCTGTCAGTGACCCTTGGCCGTCTCCAACTACTCAAGCTGCAAACAGACTGAAACCAATTTGTTTTCCTTATGTTTTTAAAGCTACTAGCCCGGTATGCTAATTAGAAATAAATCGCTTGACCCATAAAAGAAACGGCAGGAAACCTGAAATGAAGGCATTATCCAACACTTCATGCTCCTTAGTGATGCCATTTTAAATATTTCAGACAGCCCATAAATAATTAAAACCTCACCACAGCAAATTATGTCCTATTATGCAAATAAATAGCCTCCTCCCTGGTTTCATTAAAGATTCCAAATGACAAGCTGAGTAGTTTAAACATAACAAGGTGTTGCAGTGAGGCAAGACATCTTTCAATATATTTTTTTAAATTGTTAGTGCCAAGTTTCATGTGGATTTTGACTCTAACACTTTAATTTGCATGAGCAAATAAACCTTTAATAAACCTTTTGTAAGTGGGGGGAATGCATCATTTAATTAAATTTGATTTGTTGTGAAACTATTGTGCCTCATGAATATTTAAGAACCGCAAACTCTGTTTTACTGAAAAGAGTACAATACTGAGCAAGGGACTGATTTTCAAGAAGTTAATCTGACAGTACCTGAGAAACTAAAAGTAATTAATAAAGGTCTCAAATTAACTTTTCAGAAGTTGACAGGCTAGCCCACATTTAAATACCAACTGTGTGCTAATAAACACTTCTCTCCTGTACCGAGTTTTAGGGAAGATTTTATCCACTGATATAAATCACGTCTTTCAGTACATGGATGTTTCAAAAATCAGTTGTCAGACTTTCTCAAGTTTAAGTTTAGTGTCATTGAGGTTTCTATTTCATGCTAAAGGAACTTCAGGTTTTACATTGCCAGATATAAAAACTGTAAAACACTACAACAAAGACAAAATGCATTTTGGTCTTAAAATGCTTCCTCTGAAAAACCAAAATGTTATAGAATAGACAAATGCATCTAAAAATATCCAGCTGCTGATTCAAAATTATGACACTTCTTTGCTTTGTATTCTCATCATTTTATTTCAATTATAAAATGAATACTAAAGGGAAGTTTAATTACTTTATGGGGAATTTGTTTTGAAGAACTGTCTCACTTTGTAGTATCCAACTATATCTTTCTTATGTTTATAATAAATTTGATTTTTTCTTAGTCTGAAGACAAGGATTTTACAAAGTATCCCCTAGGTAGTCTTTAGTACTCGTTAAGAAAGTTCATTATTTTAGACAGATTTATTCACTATATGTAATGTAAAAATACTTTTCCTCAAATCCAAATAAAGATTAGTCAGTTTCCCTTGAAAGGTTATAAATGTCAATATGATTATATTCTATTTTTTAGTGTTAGATATGAATTGTCACAGAGACATTTTCTGAAAACTGTCAGCCAATTTCTAAATTAGCCAAATATTGTATTCAGATCATACATGTTACTGGCTAAAGAAACTTATGTTTGAGAAATTACCAGAGAAAAATAATACCAAGAACTTCCTTTAGGTCTTGAAAGCAATGCCCTAGAGATGAATCAAAATGACTTTGCTATAGTATACTTTTCTTTTACTGCAGCACACCTGCATCCTCCCCATAAGCTCTTCTTACCGCCTTTTAGTCAGAAAATGAGGATTTCTCAGCATGGATGGGCTCTCTATTTTCTTTGCTCTGTACTTCAATTACATCCAAGATAAACCCTCCTTTTGTTTTCTAAATAATTCCTCATTGGTACATATCTTGACTTTATGATACTTTCGACTTCTGCCCCTCTGCTCACTTTCTTTCCACCAAAATAAGCAAATAAAGCAATCAATACATTACTCTTACATAGACAACTAATACTGAGAGAAAGCAACTCTCTACATCCAGTCCAGAAATTTCATTCCATCACATATCCTGAATCCATTAACTTACATGACTGTCTTACTTTCTCCTAATTATTTATATATAGTATTGTTTCTGCCATTCAGACATCCATGTGCTCTGATTTGCCAACTGTGTGTCATCTTATTTGAGACCGTGATACAGTGTTTTTAAACTCCGTTTTTTTTTTTTGTTTTTTGTTTTTTTTTCTTGAAAATTATTTTTACAAAATATGTGGTTTTCTGCAAGAGTTTTTCAGAACACCAGGTTTCATTCCTTCTGTGTGTGTGTGTGTGTGTGTGTGTGTGTGTGTGTGTGTGTCTGTCTGTCTGCCTGCCTGTCTCCCACCTTCTTCTTTTCCCTATATGTCTTTGTTCAAATACTGTGCAATATTTAGCTTGCCAATTAAATTATAGATGATATAAACTTTGTGTTTTGTTTGAAATCTGCTACGTTTACATGAAAATCTCACATTTATTCTTTAATTTGTTCTTTGAGATCAAATTGTTCAATTACTTGTAACAGATTTTTATCAAAGAACTTCATCTCTCTCAGAAATGTCTTGATTTCACTGTCTTTACACACACACACACACACACACACACACACACACACACACGCCTTTTGTAATAAAAAGGAAGAGTAGATGAATGGAAGGAATTGACGCACATAGGAGCACTGGCCATCTGATCAGGACTTTGTGTCTTTAACAGATTTCTAACATTGAAACCCTTTTCGACTTACTGCTTAAATTAAATCTCGCATTGTTTGCACACTTGAATTCACTAACAGTCCAGATTTCTTAGAGTGGCACATGGCATTACTATGCTTCTGTATTTAGTAATCAGTTCTACTCTAGACAAAACCACACCTCACTTGTTGCTCAACTGCATTTCCAATTATCTGGTGGGTTTTATTCACACTGTTTTCTCCATGAAACATTCGGTGTGTCCCCAGATATCAAATTAATGACTCCTTTCTCTGTTGGCATCTGTGCCTTCTCTTTTTCCTTAAGCTACATTCTCAACAGATTGTAATCATTTGTTTACTCCAACTGAATTGGTTGTTTTTTATTTATCTTTAGATGATCAGTCCTCATGGGGCATCTGTCAAAAATAATACAAATCCATTACTTGTCATTATATTTATGGATTCATTTTTGATTATGTGTATATATGTATATTGTGATGGTATGCTTCTGGTGTATGGGAGACTGTGGAGACCAAGAGAGAATCTCAAATCTCCTGCTTCTGGAATTCCAGGCTATTATTAGCTACTTTATTTAGGGCTTGAGAGTCAAATTAAAGTGTCTATGGAAAAAACCCATACCTGCTTCTCCAACAAGATTATTAAATGACAATAAACAAAAATGAGTCAATTATAAAATGGGTAGTGATTATAAAGCAGAATTATCCATTCCATAGAAAACAGAACATAGAAAAGAAAAATCTAGAAGACTGTGACAGGGGTTCAAATCATGCTTGTTTCTTTGGACTTTTCAACATGTCTTTTCTGTGTCCAGTATATCCTTCTCTTTATTCAATTCTTAGAACACAATATGTACTTAACAAGAACTGAATTCAGGTATAACTCGAAGCACGAAAGCATGAAAACCTAGTATGAAATTTTACTAGAAAACATTGCTGTCTGTTGTTACTATTTTATTATATCTTTGAGATTGTTTCTTTAAAATTACTATTTCCTGATAGATAAAGACTGAAAATTGCAACATTAAACATTATTTCATGGAGGTAAAATAAAATGTTAATAATAACGTATTGCTGGGCAGTTGTGGCACATGCATTTAATCCCAGGACTCTGGAGGCAGAAACATGTGTATTTCTGAGTTCGAGGTCAGCATGGTCCAGAGTGAGTTCCAGGATAGTAAGGGATAAAATAACTTAAGTTGTTATAGAATGAATCTAAGGAGAATATGTTTATATGTGTGTGTGCCAGGACTCATGTGCATATGTGTTGTACATATGTGTGCATGTGTTTATCTTTATCATTTTGACCTTCTAAGTAGCTCAGTATTGTGAGTTTTCATATTTAAAAATGCATAAGCATAAATTGAATTTTATAGAGTACTTGGTAATGAGTTATGGGAAAACAATAACTGTAACATTCTTAGAACAAAATAGATGTTGCTCACCAGAAATCCTTGAACCAAAGCTAAAATACTATAATGAAATATAAATGTAGCTAACTGTCATTATTAAAGACACTCAGATAATATTCATTAATACTACTAAATACATAACACTTATGTGTCCCAGAAAGCAAGGAATGAATATTTGTTTTTCTGAGAATTGCACAGTAAGAAGGCCATGCCTTTTCACAGATAACGTTTTCTGGAATGTGAGTGGCTGAAATTCATATTAAGTTTAAACACAGTTAGCATGCTTTACATACTCTAATAGAGCTTTATTGTTTTTGATTATATTGTTTAATATTGTTGCTTATTTTATTAGACACTTCTTATAATGTATTTTATTAGTTGTTCGATCTTGTCATGCATGCCTTATTTTATTATGA
This sequence comes from Rhabdomys pumilio, assembly GCA_030674055.1. Classification (NCBI taxonomy): domain Eukaryota; kingdom Metazoa; phylum Chordata; class Mammalia; order Rodentia; family Muridae; genus Rhabdomys; species Rhabdomys pumilio. The sequence goes on from JANHMN010000015.1 coordinate 39,649,676, forward strand.
AACACTGAAAAATTATATATTGGCATCACTTAAGTAAACAGAGTTCTGTAGTCTTCGGTGTCTGGAAATTACTTGGGTAGTATCGCTGCAGACACCATCCACCACAACTCTCTGCAGTTCATTATAATTCAATTTGATTGATTTCCTCCCCTTCTCCTCCTCCATTGGTGTGTGTGTGTGTGTGTGTGTGTGTGTGCTACAGATCAGAGGTTGATGTCAGGAATCATCCTCTGTGTCTTTTCTATCTTATTCACTTATACTTGAACTCTCAATCAAGCCTAGATCTGGTCCATGTGGCTAGGCATAATTACCTTGAGGATCCCCCATTTTTGCCATCCACAACTGGAATTATACTGATGCTGCCACATCCTCCTTGCATTTACTTAGTATCTGATCAACTCAGTCCTTTAGTACTTCTCTAATCAGTGATGTAGCCAGCTACCCATCTCCTCTGCTCTCTAATTTCCTTTATACTGAAATGATTCTTTGCTTAACAGTCAAAATGTCTATTTTTCTGTCCATTCTGGACTGCCTGTCCAGTCAGTCAGTGAGTGAGAAATAATGGATGTACTGGATATGAATCTACTTATTTGTTTTGATATCCTATGGCCAGATCTCCATCACTTGGTCATTTCAATAATATCGAATTGGAAGAGTACTAGCAGATAGATGTGGAGTTCATGGGGTAGAAACTTAATTTCTAAACAACAGGGTTGAAAACAGCAGTTTTGATTTTTGAGGGATGACTGGAATAAGAAAATGTCTTTTGAGTGGATTAAGGTCATTACTGCACAAGTCAATTCTTTATGAAAGCAGGGTGTCCCTCTCATCTGCCTCCAGTTTGTGGTATCCTGTGCTCCTTTTCTCAGGCTTTCTAATTATGTTTCCTTCCTTGCTATCCCTCCATGACCTCCATCTTTCATGCTGTCTGTCTTGTTGTCAGTCTGTTTGTTCTCCTGACTCAATCTCTCCAGCTCTCTGTTCTATGGTCCCTCTTTTGTGTTCCTGCTCACACACCATCAGCATGTCTTGCTCACTGCTCTGTTTTAACCCAGCAAGAATGTTCTCACAGGTAAAGTCACTCAAGGTGACATTTCTGAGCCTTCATAACAATGAGTTGCATAAACTCATGTTGACTATATATTATGTCATTTTATATTTTTCTGTGATTTTACAGAAGCAAATAATAAACTAAGACAATGATGTGCTTTGCTTACATAGTAGTGAGAGTGGAAAAACAGTCTATTTGGTAAATGAACTGACAAGATTTTTTAGTTTCTTTGGATATTCAGGAATCTTAGATTTTCAGGTTTTGCCCACCAATGTTCTCTTTGATTTCCTTTTATAATATCATTGTTGTGTATCTATTTGTTATAGATAATAATAATATTATTATTATTATAGTCAATCACCTTTGGTATCATATATGTACATATATAAATCATATAATATGCATATATATATATATATATATATATACACATACAAATTTAAAATGTGTGTGTGTGTGTGTGTGTGTGTGTGTGTGTGTGTGTGTGTGTTTAATTTAGGCTGAAAACATTCTTTTAGTAAAGTAGTATCTGAAATTTCTAGCAAAAGATTGAAAATGTTATATAACTATAGGTTAGTTATGGAAATTCTCTTCAGTATATCCAAATTTCTGTGTTATATTAATTTGTATACAGTATACACACACACATACACACAGACAGAGACAGAGACAGAGACAGAGACAGAGACAGAGAGATAGAGAAATAGAAAGGGAGGGAGAGAGAGAAAGAGACAGAGACAAAGACAGAAAGACAAAAGAGAGAAAGGGAAGGAGAGAAAGAGAAAGAGAGAGAGAGAGAGAGAGAGGGAGAGAGAGAGATTACAAAGTTCCAAAGTGTTCAAAATGAGTAAAGCTTGGAGCAAAACTTCAACAGAATGCTTTACATTTTGAAAAATAGAATTCATTGACTCTGCTTCTAAGGCAGTGTCAAATTTTGCAAATTGAATGAGATGTTTTATAGTTTTATTTTACATATCTTAATAAAATGGATGGGACAACTTCTTTTTTTCTTGTATGGTTTGAAATGAAGCATTTTAAGTTAAAATGAAGATGGCTTTCATTCTAGGAGAATTTTAAGCATACATTTTCTGTCTCTGATTATAACTTTCATCTACCCATATTCCTAAGACTGATACAAAATAACTCATATTAAAGTTATATAGATTATTACCTTATTTAGTGACAAACATCTGAGAAATATGAACAGCAACTCTCATTGATATTTTGGCATTTAAAATTAACACATAATTTTTCTATTTTGAATAGATATAATTGCTGCTGAAAGTGTATTTTAAATTAAATATTTTAAACTATAACTAATTTTTATGTTCTATTGAGTTCATTGTTTTTATGGCTTAGTTTTTTTGACATAAGAATATTGACTAATGTATACATGTTTAAGTACCTTTACATGTCGGTATATTTGTCTTATGGAAAAAATAGCAGTACAAATTAGTCTACCAACTGTCAACACTCTGACATATTATAGGCTAGATTCTACTTTTCTTTCTCTCATTCCTCTACATTTAATTTTCTACTCTCACTATTATTACATTTTACCTTTTTGTTTCATAAACTGTTACACATTTTCTTCTGTATGAACAGTGCTAAATTACAAGTGTACAGCTTCCTCTATAGCCTCAAAATTATTAAATATAGTTGGCCATTCTCAGTTTCTGTATAGTCTCAATATACAGATATAACAGTGTTTTGCTAAGGCATATATACTTCCAAATAATAATGCAAGACAATCTTGCATTATTGTTGCAATCTTGCAATTATGATTGCTGGTGTTTTGAAGAAAATATTTAGACAAAGGCATAGTATAAAATTCATATTCTTCAAATTCTACCAAGACATCAAGTTGAAACTCACTTCATTTTGTTATTTATTATAAAGTTTATTAAAGATTGTTATGGATTTCTAGGCTGTTGTATAAAATGATATGGACATATTTACTCTTGTCTTTTGTTCAGGATTTCCCATTTATTTGCTACAGAAATATGATGCAATGTCACTTCGCTATAGACAAATGAGGATTTCCATTAACAAAAATTCAAAGACTCATTGTTTGTTTTAGAATTTAACTAACACTTTAAGACAACTTGATATTTGAAAACTCATGCTCTTTCTATTACAGAGGCCAGAAATCTGAAATCAAGAACATCAAGTCATGATGTTCTCCAACCAAAGCCTCTAGAAGGGAATCCTCCTTTGTCAATTGCAGCTTCTGACGTATTGATGTTGGGCTTAAGGCTGTAAAGCTCACATCTTTGCATCTGTTTTATATTTTTCTTCCCTTCCTACTCTCACAAGGACACAGATGGGTTTGGGGTTCTCCAACATGATATACTATGATCTCATTTGAACATATTTAATTGCATCTTTCAAAAGACTAAGTTCGATTATAACCTTCATCTAGTAAAGTGCTCATGTTGGTTTAGAGGATATTACTGCTGAGCCTTTTGTTATCTGAGATTTATAGTTATGTATTTTATGCCCTAATTATTCTTAACTTTAACAACCACTAGCATATTAGCTATTAAGTAATTTTGTCATCAAATAATCTTGTATATGTGTAATCACAAGGTCTGTAACTTTTAAGATTGATTAGTGATGATTGATTGATTCACACTAGTAGAATTTCCTATGAATTCATTGAGAGTGTTGGACATATCAGTCATTAATTTCTGTTCTGCTTTAATCACCTGAATAGTAGACCACATTAAGGATAGATAACTTTGTTTATCCATGTTCACTTAATCATATCTGTGGACCTCAGAATTGTTGATAAGAGAATAAATTAATCTAAACATTTGTTTACAGATGTTTTGTTATTTAACTCATCTTTATTTCTTTGGGAATTTATGACAATGCTCAAAAATGTATTTAAAGGCTCTTATCACATAGATGATAGAGATGCAATTTATAAAAAATCTCATGCTCATTTTCTTCATTTTCTTTATCCTTAGAGAATTTCAAAATTATTGCAAATACAAAACACCTTTTACTTACATTAAAGAAAACATGCAATTCTATATATTTTCAAGCACGGATTTTTTCCAAAGAAGTGCATATTGTTCTTCATCTTTGCCAAATGCATCCTATTCCCTGAGCATCTATCTTTCTTTGGATGCACTTATCATACTCCGCTGCTATGGAATGATTAGTCATCGATCTCTTCATTTTACAAGATATAAATCGTGTGAAACTATTCAGTGTGTTCATTATGCTTGAAGCCACCATTCTGACTGTAGGGTTTCCTTCACCGTGTTAGATTCAACTACATTTCCTTGACTTGTCCATCAAGAAGCAAACTTGTATGTAATTCCCAAAAGAACAAATCAGAAACCAATTCAAAAATGGTAATGAAAAATGTAGAGCTTGTATTAGGAAACATACAAAGTCTTATTTAGGTGGTTGAGAAAGGAGATACATAGTTGCACAAGGTTCAAGAGTCTAATACCTATCCCAATTACAGGCATAACAGTATAGAACCCTGTTTAGAGTTTGCCTCCTGGGAGTCCTGATTGTCCAGTACAGAAAACCTTTTCTATTTCCAATTATTTTCAAAAATACATATTATCTTTCTTGCCCTCTGTGCCAGTTTTCTCTTCTCTTCATCTTATTCTACTGACATAATTTTCTCAGATACTGACCTTTTAAAAATCACCTTTTGAAAACCATATATGCTTTTACACTTTCTATTGATATGCCAAGAGAAGATGTATTAATAGTGAAATGAGAACACTACAGGAGACACTGGGCAATTTTGTCAGTAGACTGGAGCATGCCTAATCTGAAATACATACATTAAAGTTGTGGACTATATTCTCCCCTTTTTATTTTCTTCTCTATTCCTCTACTTGCAGTAGTACTAGGCAAAATTGAACTATGGTTGTTCTGGCCAGTATTCTCTCTCTAAGCTGTGTTCTCAACATGAAGCCTTACTTCTTATATTATAAGTAAAATCAGTGTCCATGAGAATGAAGCATTGCAGTGTTCTCCATGAATATATTTGGTGCTGATTCTTATCAATTTAAATGTGATAAAATAAAATAATAAAGGATGGATGCTTATGACAATTTTTTTAACTTTTATGTAGTCTTAAGTCCTTCTATGTTAAAATGGCTTTGGTATAAATGTATCACTCCAGAAAAGTGGGTAGGCTAACTTTCACCTATCCCTGCAATTCTCCATATACAATATCCCAGATTCACCCATGGCTCTGAGGCAGACCAAATACTGAGGCCACTCTCAGCCCTCCTCCTATTTCCAGAGGATCACACAGATCTTCCCCTCCTTCACCCTCTCCTAATTTAATGCTTTATTATACCCAACAAGTCCACCAGGCACTGTCTGGGAAATTCAGAGGCTACTCCAGCCAGGGAAGCAGCTAGGCTAACTGAAGATCATTGCCTCTGCCCACCTCCAAAACCAATTCCCCATTCTTATACCCAACTCTGTAGAAAACCACCTGTGAATCCCCTCTTTCCTCTCCTGTCCCCATCTTCATGGATCACACAGATCTTTCCTCCAAATTCTCTTCATCCCACTCATTGCTTTCTATCAGCCTTCAAACCTCTCAGGAATTTCCTAGGAACCCAGAGAGGCAGAATGGCTAACTGCAGGTCTTCACCTCTCCCTAGCTCCTCAAACCCAAAAATCCAATCTCACCCCAGTTCTCCCACAGAGAACCTGTTGAGGCCTCTCTTTAACTTGCTTGGAAGCAGATCACACAGATACACCCCTGCTAACTCTTCAGGCCCACTTGGTGATTTTTTTTTTCGATCCCACAAACTGAGCAGACATACTCTAGGAGCCCATAGAGCACTCCAAACAGGAAAGCTGTAGGCTAGCTGCAGATCTTCGCTTCCCTCATCCATTCTTCTAAGTACAATTCCCACCCCAACCCCCCTATCATATCTAGCTTTGTAGCAAATGACATGATGCACACTCTCCTCATTCTCTGCTTCTATTCCCAGGAACTAAGAAGATCCTGGTGGAACAACCTCTGTTCCTTTTTCCTGTGGACTCCCTTATCCCTCTGCTCTTAACACATCCTTATTTTTATATGTCAGCTCCCAATACATAGAAACACATTTTACCTGGTATACCTAGTTGGCTACACTTATCTGAATTCAAAAATTTTCTACCAGGCAACACACAGGCTTCACTCCCCTCAGGACAAGCGTACACAACAGAAATCTAAAAAACAAAACACTCACTCAACAAAGATAAGATCTTATATTAATTACCATCTTCAATCTCAGATGCCTAGATACCAAAGTAAAAGACAAAGAATAACAGGAAAACTTGTCTTCAGTACAACTAAGCAACTTAACCACATCAGGCTCTGAATATTACAACATAGCTAAAGCACAAGACAAAGACCATAAAATAGCCTTTAGAAATATGGTAGAGGTCCTTAAAGAGGAAATGAACAAATCCCTTAAAGCAGTCCATGAAAACATAAACACTGGAAGTATATGAATAAAACCGCTCAATACCTGAAAATGGAAATAGAATTAAGAAAAGAATCCCAAACTGAAAGAAATCTTAAAATTAAAAAAAAAAGTAGGAATTTGAGCAAGAACTTCAGAAGCAAACTTCACCAACAGAATGTCAAAGCTGGAAGAAAAAAATCTCAGACATTGAAGGTAGAAGATGAAAATTGTTTGTTGAAAGAAAATGTTAAATTCCAAACATTCATGATAGAAAATATCCAGGAACTTTAAGATATTAGGAACAGATCAAATTCAAGAATAATAGTGCTGTCATATGGCCAAGAGAATGACCCATGGTGATCAATGCTTTGGGAAACTGTGAGAGAGGTTTCAGGAAAAATAAATTACAGGACTTTTTTACCTCAGGCATATTTTGTTCCATGGATTGTTCTTGGATGTGATTTATGCCTTCTTTGACCAATATTTATATTTAATTTATAAGATATGTTTATTCTTGTTGGATTTCAGAACATGGCCATATAATCCAATCTGGTCAGTGTACCCTGAATCTGGATATGGCCTTCTGCCTTGCTTTTGTGTTTCCCCAGATATAATTTATAGTATGGACCAGGCAGTAGTGTTTAAATTGCTCTGTCCTAAAACAGTTCTGGGAAAGTGCTACTCAGTCAATATTTATGCTTATTGAAATTAATTTGCATGGTTTTCTAATCATATAATTTGGACCATTTTCTGAACTAAGACAACTTTACTGGGACCATCGCTTTTTTCATCATGTCCTGTATAAAAGGACACTGAAGATGAAATTAGCTGTCTACAGAAATAGACTGAGATTTGTCCCATTCTATCAGGCCCTCAAATCCCAGGTTTAACAGACAAGATCTGCATAGTTTGGAGGAAGTAAACAAATAAGAATAGAGGGCGAAGGCAATGAGAGAAGATCAAAATTAACATCAGAAATGAAAAAGGGGACAAAGTAATCGATACCAATGAAGTCCAGAAACTCATAAGGACATACTTTAAAAACCTGTACTCCACCAAATTGAAATATCTAAAAGAAATGACATTTTTTTTCTGAATATATACCACTTACCAAAGTCATTGCAAGATCATAAGAGCAATGTAAACAAACCTATCGCTTCTAGTGAAATAGAAGCCAAGTATACAACCTGAAAAGTGCTCATGGCCAAATGGTTTTAGTGATACATTCTGCCACTTTCAGAGAAGAGTTAATGTCAGTACTCTTCAAAGTATTCCAAAAATAGTAAGAGAATACTTTAATGAATGTCTTGTGAGTCACCCTGATACTCAAGCCAAATAAACACCCCAAAAGAATGATAATCCCATTTTCCTTTTAAACACAGATGTAATCAGTTTTAATAAAATACATGCAAAGCAAATTTAAAAATACATAAAAAAATATCATCCATCATGATCAGGTAGGAATTTTAGGGAAACAGGGATGGGTCATCATTTGTAAAGTAGACAGATATTTACATTAAAAATAGGTGAATGTAATCTACCATATAAATAAATTGAAAGACAAAAACATTTTGATCATCTCATTTTATGCTGTAGTTCCTTTGACAATACCCAACACCCTTTCATGATAAAAGTCTTGAAGAGATTAGGAAAACAAAGAACATAGTTAAACATAATAAAGAATTTACAACTTCCTCATAGACAACATCATCTTGGAGAGAAACTCAAAGGAATTGAGCTAAAATCAGCTAAAATCAACAATGAAAGGTTGCCCATCCTTTTTTTTTTTTTTTTTTTTTTTTTTTTTGGCTACTAATTAAAATACTTGAGGTATTTGCTAGAACAATAAACAATTAGAAAGGAAGAAATCAAATTATTTTTATTTGAAGATGATATGATAGTTTACAAAAGAGTCCCCAAAAGTTCTACCTGGAAACTTAGACAGTAGATTAACACATTAGGCAATGTAGCTGGGAAGAGAATTAAGTCACAGTCCTCCTATACACAAATGAATAATAGACTGAGAAAAAAATTAGGAAAACAAGACCTTTCAAAATAGTCTCCAAAAATATCAAAAAATTTAAAACTTCTATAAAAATATCTGTGACATTGAAGAAAGAAATTGAAGACCATAACAAATAATTGGAAGATCTTTATGCTTACGAATCTAAAGTGTTGATATAGTAAAAATGGCCACTTTACCAAAAGCTTTGACAAATTCAGTTCAATCCTATCCAAATTCCAACATAATCCTTCACAGATGTTGAGAGGATAATTTTCAGCTTCAGATAGAAACACACTCGCGCACACACACACACACACACACACACACACACACACACACCACATACAACTAAAACAAAACAAAAATACAGAATATCTAAAGCAATTCTGAAAAAGTAATGAATGTACTGCTGTAGAAATCACAATCTTTAATATTAATAAAATCTGCTTGGTATCGACACAAAGACAAACAGATTGATGAATATAATCAGATTAAGGTCCCAGACATAAATTTCACACCTCCTGACATCTAATATTTTATATAGAAGACAGAAAAACACACTGGCAAAAGACAGCATCTCCAACAAATGGTGTTGAACAAAATGAATGGCTGAATGTAGAAGAATCCAAATACATCCATCCTTACCAACTTGCATAAAACACAACTCTAAATGAAACAAATTTCTCAATATAAAGCTATATATACCGACCTGATAATAAGAGAAAAATAGCTTTGAACTCACTGGATGGAAAAGACTTTGTTAACAGAACCCCATTAGCACAAGTATTAAGTTCTATTATCAATCGATGAGACCCAATAAAACTGAGAAGCTTCTGTATGGCAAAAGAGAGAATGTTTTTGGGCAAATTTTCAGCTTACAGAAAAAGAAATGATTTTTTACCAACAGAACAATCAATATTGTCTAATGTCTAAAATATATAAAGAACTTAAAATCTAGATATCAAAAAAACAAATAACTCTGTTTCTTGTTCCTTCTCTTATGCCCTTTTCCTTCTGTTTATTTTGCCCAATTACAATGTGTTATATTTTGGTTTATCTCATTATATTATATTTCATTGTAATTTTTTAGAAGTGTGTTAGTTTTCTAACGAGAGACTGAAAAGGAGAATATTGGGATAGAATAGGAAGTAGGAAGGAAATGGAGAGAATTCTGAGGGGGGACAAATATAATCAGGATATGTTGTATGTGAGTAAAGTTTAACAAAAATAAATAAAGTGAACTTTAATAAAAGTAAACATAAAGTTGAAAGGTGAAAAAAATGTTTGCCTGGATGTATAGTTAAAAAAAATCTCTTGTTGACTTATATCTCTCACTATTCAAAAATAAAATTTGTCAATTTCTCAAATATTTTTATTGAAACATTTTGTACATGGCGATATAATATAATATGAATCACATATTTAATAGAAACGTTTTCATTTGAAACACAAATGTTAAATGCACACTGTTTTATCCTTTGCTTTGTTCACTCCATTTTACAATACATTTAGGAATGTTTCCAGTTCAGAAAAGAGATTTCTAAATACATTATAAAAAGCAAAGAAACAAACAGAGAGCATCAAGACACACAGCAGGGCTCTTTTACATATTGCTACATGTATTTATCTATATTATACTATATGCAATATGGTTGCCTTTATTTCTTAGACATTTGTATGAATTTAAATCAATTTTATAAAATAACCCTCTTTACATTAGTTTTGTTACTGGCATAAGACTTTTCTTGAGGCTATTCCTTTTTATAAATTTTTGGTTTCGAAATTAATTTTAAAATTGTATCCAGTACAAAAGACTTTTCAGATTTCCAGACTATAGGACCTTGCATAATTGCATTAAAATTTGGCCTGAGGTGAAAAACATATTCGGGAATATCTTGCTATGATTTTTTTTTCAAGGGATGGGGTAAAGGAAAGATACCCACTAAGAAAATCAGTAGTGGGGCGTGCATTAGAACAGATGTTCCTTATAGTTGAATGAGAGAATTGCCTCCACTTTTCACCTCAGTAAGGCAGAGACCAAGAAATGAGTCAGAGGACACAGTACCAACATAGCCTCTGTCTGTCTTGAGGACCAAAGGAAAAACAGGGCTACAAATAATACTTCAGGTATATTAAAAGGATAATGTTTGTTACCTATTTTCTGTCATTATTATAATAAGTAAAACGCTTAACATATTTTAGAGTAATGTGACATATTATGCCATAATAATGTTACCTCTTGTTAAACATAAAACTTATTATTTTATGAATTGATTTTATAGGGAATCTATGTAACTCAAATATTATGTTAAAAGTATGTCAACATAATTGTTAAGTATATGTGCTCCGCCAAATAAGCTTTAGTGATTAGAAATATTTTAGTACCACTAATCAGCTTGTCATTGCAAAGTGGGAAATTTTATTTTCTAATGTACCAATGAGATAAAGACAGACACGTCCCTTAATTTTGCGCTCTTCACAATGTAAGTAAAAATAATTAAATTTACTAGTTTGTGTTCCCATAAATACGCACTAATATTTTCTAAAGAATATATTTTTATTTTTGTTATCTTCATTTTCTGGATGTAGCATTAACATCATTAGAAATTTATTTCTCCCATCCATTCAAAGGGCTCTTCAAGCATCTTGCAGTGTATGGGTTCCACGCATTACTTTGTTCTTTTCATATTGTTGGAAAGAGCCTTGGCTTTGATTGAGTTCTTTACTAGGCAAAGCCTTGTTGTTACTGCACTCTTCACTTGGCTTCCAGCAGCTCTCCCCATAGAGGGATGCAAGTGCACAGCCAGGGGCCTGAGATCCCTGCTAGGAGGAGATCAAACCTCCACAACAGGAATTCTTCAAGGCAGGTCAAGCTAGGTTCTGAAGCCCAGGCAATATTCCATAACAATATTATTACTCATTTAGAATTCTTTTTCTGTCCCGTGACTTCATCTCTGAAAACTGACATCTAAGTAAACTTATTCAGTGAATTTCCAAATGATAAAGCAGGCTGTGTTTCAAAAGGCATCCAGCGAAATGTCTTTACATGATAAGAGCCTTCTGCACAGTTTAATGTTGTAAAATAGAATGGAATTCCTATGGCAGCAAGAGTAAAGTAAGATAAAGATCACAATATGAAGTAATTTAACAGCATGAAATATCATAACGAGAGTAATTTTAATACAATAGTTGAAATCACAGTTTGCTAATGAACATTTTCTCTTATTTGCATGGCCATGTTGGTTTTATTTACGTCTTCTATTTTGCCGTCTATTGTTGATAACTCCTTCCAGTCGTGCTGCCTACAGATCCTTTGCCTGGCTCTAGGGCAGAACTTCAGGAAGGAGCTCACACATATAACTAAAGCTCATAAATGATAACTCAGGAGATTCAAAGTGTCAATTTAATAAGAAATTTATGATCTAGAAATTTTTCAACTCATGTGCAATCAGTAAGAACATAAAACCATGGTATGAACTTATATAGGGTTTATTTATATCAATTGAAAGAAAAGCTACTTGCCTTATGCTGTATTATATGAGTTTCTAATTGCATTACATTTATTCTCCTCTTAAATCTGGGTACCACTTTACTATAAGTATCTTCTTGCTTGGAAAGGAAGGAAGGAAGGTAACATTTTTAAATTTTTAAGTTTTCCAGATTTTAATTCATTGGTTAGATTTATTTATTTGGTTTTTGTTTGTTTGCTGGTTTGTTTTCTGTTTAGTGAGAATACATGGGATATTGTGCACCATGTGTATGCAGAAACTTGATGAGGCCAGAAGAGGGTGTTTTACCCCTGGGATTCAATTCCATCTGAGTCATCCGGTGGAGACTGTGAATGTCCTTTTTCCTTTGAACTAGCAGTAAGCTCTTGTAACTACTCAACAATCTCCAAAGCTGTGGGAAGCCATGGCAAGGCCTTACTCTTGGCAAACACTTTTGGCTCTCTAATCTATTATTTTTCTTTTTGCTTACCTTCCATGATTCACTTGTCAGTTCTCAGAACTTCAAACCAGGCCTCATAGCAACCCACCTTAGTAACCCTTCCTCCTGATCTCTAGATTTAACCAACATCCTGCTAGACAGAAGTTTTTAGAACCCCTGGTAATGGAAAGGCTTTGTGAGAATAACTTAGACCCTGCAGCTGCAGCTAGCTTCCTCCACCTGCAAAGTTCTCTTTCCTTTCCTACCCCTCCCCATATCCAGTTTTTAGAGTATATAACAGTGTGAACAATAAAAAATTTTCCAGCTTGATCATCTTGACTTGCTGTGCCTCATTGTTTTCTTGTGTATCTCACTTCTCTCCACAGGGTCTAAGGGTCCCACTTGATTGTCCAGCTGTCCTGGACACACAGCCCCTGATTTTCCTTTAAACTAGTCTCTCATTATATATCAGTTAACTAAAAGTCTTTTTAAATAAACAAAATTCCAACTACAATAATGACCAAGTTACATTATAGTTTCTTACTTATTTTATTCACTCATCAAGGAAAAGCTATGGTAAGTACATTTAATAAAATACTTGTCTCATAGAAAGCAATGCCTTATGTCAAGTTATATTGCAGTGAAATTTTAATACTATTTCAAATTCAAAATCATGTCTAAAGCAGCAGACCCAATTATCCTAACCAAAGGATAAAGAAAAATAAAACGGAGTTTCCATTGTAAAAGCAATTTGCACAAACATATCCTCAAAATAAACCAAAGGAAATTAACTTTTATTACGTTTGAGCTTCTTGAAAATGTTTCACCACCATTCTCAAATATTCATCTTGTATCTGGATCATTATATTATGACTAATTATATTTTTGATGTCCTTCTTTATAAAAAACTGTAAATTCACATAGGTATATAATATAATTTAATATCAAGAAAGTATAAATTTAACAATTATTAAATCAAATGAGTATTTGAAGATGGCAAATGTATTTAATGTTAAACATGTCAAATATTATATATATAATTAATTAATCATATTTATGCTATGACATATTCCTTTGTAGAGAGCGTATTAAGCTAAAACCATGTTTTGCTTAAGTTTATTCTAATGTGTTTGCATATCAAAATTTGACTTAAAATTAGTGACACAAAACTCTGGAAGAAGTTAAGAGTTTAGATTCTTTTATTCTTTGTGTGATGTTTATGTCAGGTCTTCCATAAAACATTTAATATTGCCCTAAGTAAACCGAAAATTATATAAATGACAATTACATTTATTTTAGTGCAATATTTAAGCTATTTATGATTACTTAACGAATTTATTAATGGCATTTAGTTATTAAATACGGCATTTAATCCTATACCATTTCCATTAGCAATTAAATTGTGAAATTAAAAAAAAATGGTCAACTCCACCGAATATTTAAGTTTTTATATATGTACAGATAAATCAAGTATCTTAATCATTCAATTATAATTTTTCCAAAATAACCCATATATTGTAATCTAATGTTTGAGCTGATTGAAGAATTTTTTTCTGCAGTTATGGGGAAAACAAGGAAAGTTATACATCTGGAGATTTCTCTTATATTAGTTAAATACTCAAAAATACTTCATTCTTTTAGTAAGTATATAATTTAATATTAATATTAAGGCAACTTAAAAAGTTTACTGTAATTAAAAGGAAATGTATGTTAAATGAATATTCCAGGGCGAGGTTGGGATGCTTCCCTACGAGATGTGGTTATAGAGACCCCAAATGCTTCCCCCAAAATACAGGCTACTGCTGGTGCTTTTGTTTGCTACCTGTCTACCTCTTAGCAACATGGTAAGATATTTCTGAGGACACCACACACTCTGGGTCCAGCTACAGAGAAGTAAAGATACAACTGAGCTGGAGGCTTCCTCCCTGCTGACTACTTTTTGCATTATTACCAGAAATGTTAGGCACACTGGTGGGGGAGAAAAGCCATTAATGTTTTTCCACAGTGGTGGACCCTGAATCTGACAATGCTGATCTGCCTGAAAATGTATCCACTGATGCGGTGGTGACATGACAGATAACCATTGATTTCTGATTGTTTTTGAGGCCAGTTCTATGGGAGAGAATCTATTCCTGAGAGTGTAAACCTGACCAATGAAAATTGCAAGAGACATCATAAGCTATAGTGGGGAGCACGCTTCTGTTGTTTCACTACACAGACATGCCACATTGACATCTATAGTCTGTTCATAACCTAGATCACTAGTGTTCTCAACTTTGTCAGGAAAGTCCTTTTTGTTTGAATCAGTATAGCAGTTTATAACTGGGCAATTCTCTGAGAGTCAACTGCTGTTGATTTCATATCTCTAAATGGGATCACTGTATCTTGCTTATGTCCAGATGCTCTAGGAACATTAATAAAGACTTGGAGGAAAGAACGTTAGTTCTGGAGAATGAAGATGAGTACTGTGAATCAACAGTGTCCACACCTAACATGACCATTGAAATAATGAACTCCCAGAAGCTGGGTTTCCCTCCACAAAATCAACACAAGATCAAGCCTGTCATGTTTCTGCATGGACGGTCGAGAAACTCATGAGATCCCACCTCCATGCTGAGGTAACATCAAGAATGAATACATTCAGGAGGAAAGGGAGTCATTTTTCTTTCAGTGTTTTTACTCAATGGAAAGTGGTGATCATCACACTCAGCGAAGAACTGGACACTTATGCTTACGCAACCCACCCTAATTAAACTTGGTGAATCATGAAAGTGATATAAGTTTTCAAATCAAGAGGAGAATTTGTTTGAAAGAAGAAAGGTACATGTGATTTTGGAAGGGTGTAAGAGAAGTTAACAGGAGAGAGTATTTATGATCAGGATACATTACATACATATATGAAATTTTCTTATTTATTATTTTTGGAATTTCCATACATATTAATGTATCTTAATCATATTCATTCCCTTCTCTTTCATTCCAGCTTTTCTAGGGACAGTGATATCTATCTCCTTCTCAACTTTATGTTCCCTTTTAAAATTCATCACTATTATTAATTAATTAATTAAATTTAAATGCACTGAGTTAGATTAATGCTGCTCATAGTGTATGGGGAAGCACAATCCACTAAGGTATGAACAACTCAGTAGTTGCTCAACCTTAAGATAAGAAGAGATTTTGCTTCACCTAGCAATGTTATGAGAAACACCTCATCAAAAGGCGAAACTTGACTTTTGTTTCCCACCCCACTGGAAGCTTTAACTGGCTTAATCTTGTGCCGGTAACCACAGCTGCTTTTAGTTCACGTGAATAAACAACCATGACCTGACCAAAAGACGGCACCTGTCAGCACTGCACCTCATCTCCGGGCTCTTACATTCTTTTCACTCCTTCTTCTGAAGATACTTACTGAACTTTGAGATAGAGTGCAAATAACAGAGCTGCCCCTCTAAATCTGAGTAGTCTTAGTCATCTACTTTCAGCATGTTGACCCCTTAGGAGTTTCTCCATTAGAAACAATGTCTGTCAAAATACAGTTGTTCTGGTCTGCATGCCAGGTGCTATCTGCAAGGATCTGAGAGATTTTGGCCTGGTCTGAGGAGCTAAATAATTGTAGCTGTTTGAGGGGAAGCCTGAGCAAGGCCAGTTCTCAGCTCTCTTTTGTGGCCACCAGAGTCCGTGGCAGGCATCTACATGCAGCAGGGAACTAGGGGCCAAGGTCTGGGCCACGGAGCAGGAAGTGCCTGTGATAGGCTCAGCACCCAGCTGGTTGATCCAGGTTGAGGTTCAGCAAGGAAAGCTTCAGCAGAGAATAACCTGAAGTGTTACAGATGGATAAAACAGGCTCTCCCAGAAGATTTTTGTTGAAATACCTCGTGCACAGTATTCCTTATGGATAGGACCTGATAGACATTTTGAGGTGCCATGTTAGAGACGCCTGCCTCATCTGGCTTCAGGTGTTTTCCTATATGATTGTCACAGTCTTCTCAGTGGTGTGTCATGGTCACATGTTCCAAGACAGGAACCTGGCTGCCAGTAGATTCTAAACTCCTACTGTTCTCTATGAGTTGCCGGGATTTCTGAATCCGCTTGACCTTACCAGGTTTTCTGTCTGGTGTCATGGTCCACTGCTTCATATTCTTTAGTAATAATGATATGTAAAGCGAATTTGTAAAATAGTTTCCAAAGGTACATGAAAAATCCAAGATATGTAAGAAGTACTGCTTTCCCACTGGAGACAGGCAGTGTATAGGATGTACATGCACATTAAGTGTCAGGGGATTAAAACGGATTTTGAAGTTGGGTGTGATGGCTCCTATCTTGAGGAAAAGCAATATGGCATGAGCTGAAAAACAAAACATACAAAACAAAACCAAAACTTTCTGAGAACCCTTTAGTGTTAGACTTCTTATCCCCTATATTATTAAAAAATTGTGTATGAAATGTCAAAATAAATTTGACTTTAACTCAGAATACATTTACTGGCAATACTTAATGCAAAGTATTTTATTTGATTTTGTTTTAACACTTAATCAGTATTTATTCGTTATCTCTCTGTGTGTATATGTTTGTGTATTTGTGTGTGTGTTGATGTATGTGAATGTAGACATACCAGAATGCACATTTGAAAGTCAGATTCAAAACCTCAGAAAATTACAGATATCTTGTTTAGCTAGTTATTTAAAATCTCCTGAATTGATTTTCAAATAGAACTTCAATTTTGTGTATACATGATTGTCTGTTAATAGCTCATTTAAAAAAAAAACCCTCATTATTAAGAATAGATATCTTCTTTACAAGGGATAATGTATTTTTAAGGATATAGAGGTATGTGTGTATTTATGTATGGATATGTAATTTTACTAGAATGGCAATAATCATTTCAAATAAATATATTCAATTGCATTTGGCTTTTAAACAATTTAATCAGTTATTTTAATAAAGTTTAAAATGAAAGTCTAGACTGTAACAGCATATTTAATGTTAGGACTTGAATGTTAGATTTTAAAAATAATTCCAAAGAATGTATCGAATATCACAGGCATGCAGGCAATTATTATTTTTTTTTTTTTAAAAAGTGAGTGTGATAAAAACATAAACATTGAAATGGTGCATTTTGAGCTGTGGTCTGAGACTCCTCAACCAATATGACCTGAATAAATGTGAAATTAAGATTTCGCTCACACCTTGGGCAGTCTTATTTGACATATTATAAATGGGAAGGCCAGATGGTGTTTGGGCAAACAATCAGTTTCGATTGCAAACCTGTCCTCTGTAACACACATACAACACAAGGCTGCTGAGCTACAAACTCCGCTTGAATAATGATAGGAAAAGAAACTCGAATAAACCTTGCTTCCATTACTGAGCTGACTTACTCAGCGTTATTTAATATAGATTATAATATGTAAAATATCTGAACTGTTTCAAATAATCACTAACATTTTATTAAAATGATCACTGTCAAGATATACAATAATATCTCATCTCACTATCTCTGGATGGCAGATATAACAATAGATTTTATTTTGTGTCAGATTTTATATTTTACAATGTAAATTGCGATTTCACATACAACCGTATGACTTTTGTTAGTAATTTAGCTAATGATCCACAAATTAGTGATTCTGTGTAGTATAGAAACTGTACATACTTCAGTATTATGGTATAGATACAAAGGGCACAGGACAGGAACTGGTGCCTAGTCATGCATCTTTGCATCAATCACTCTATTCTGATCACATTTTACTTTCCAATATCTTTGTATGTTCATCTGTAAAATGGGTCCTAAAATAATGATTGAATCTAGTCTCTACAATAGTAAAAATATCAAAGGGAAGCCACAGACAGCAGTTTGTGTTCCACTGTTAAGTATCATTATACCTCCCTCCGGGAACTTCCCTTACCAGGCAAGCAGGGGTAAACGAATATCTGAAAAAACACACTTAGCAAGATATAATTGATTTTAAATAAGATGTAAGTGGGTGGGGGAGCACCTTCTAAGAGGCAAAAGGAGGAGGATGGGAGATGGAGGATAGGATGGAGGATTACATTTGAAATTTAAACAAATAAAATGATTAATAAATTAAAAGTTATAAAAAATAAATAATAAGAGTCATAGTGACAGTTAATAAATGTGTGTATGTGTATATACACACACATACATTCTGAATGAAATTTAGGAAAATATGCCATCCATTAACTTTTTATTGTTTCATAAAATCTTCAAAAATGTGTTGTTATTTCATTCAGTTATTTATATCTTCCTTCAGCTGTGTACTCACAGCTGGAGCACTGAGTTGTTCTCTTTTAGAACGTTAACAGTAATTTACTATTGACTAAATAACATAAATAAATGAATTGTTGAAAATAACTGAAAAATCCTGAAATCTCTTTCATTAGGCACAAAAATGTGTGTTCAGTAAATAGCACATATAAAACCTCTGGTTTTGATCCTGTATCTATAATAAGCATAGCTTTTCTAATTAAAACTACCAAAGAAATATACAATTTTCTTGTTTCAAATATTGTTTGTGTGGATATATATATATATATATATATATATATATATATATATGGTATTTATCCTCATTGTATTGATACAAAGAGTATTACACATTAATATTTCTTTCTGTCATAAAATATTACCAAGCATGAATTATTTAGAGTCATAGTATAGTTTTATTGACTGAATGTGCAAATCAAACAATCCACAAATCATACATTCAAATAAATTAATCAGTGATGTACTGTTTCATTTTATTTAGAATCTGAATAGACTTCTGGGTTCATTTTCAGTTAAAATGATGTCTGAGTCTCTCCCGTTTCTGAATTATTATGTTGTAAATTGTCCACAGATCTCTCTCCTTATCTATTAACAATAAAATTTTTATATGCTGTTTCAAATTTAGTCACTACGGAGACCTTAGCTTTAGTGGCTGAAATTAGGGGTGTTCTGGGTAGAATAACTGTAAACTTTTCCTTATTTTGAGACCCAGGTAATTTTTTCCCCTAACTGAAACTAGAGATGTTAACTCAAGTATATTTTGTGATGTGTTTGTATGATGTTTTCAGATTCCTTGGTTTATGCCCTACACTGTATTTTTCAGTCTTGACGGAGCACAAAGTTCTTCACTGCGCTGTTCTGATATATCTCAGTGCTAGAGGCTCCACTGAAAGATTCTGTAATGCCTCAGACACAGAATTGCTCAAATATTTAAACACAGACTGAATCCCCTAAAACTGTGAGTCTACATAAATCTATGTCCTCTTAGGCATGATATGACATTGTTTAATCAAGGAAAAAAATTAACACATAAAATTGATTTAAAGAAGTGGAGTTATCGCTATAACAACTTGGCCATGTGGTTCAGAAGCCTTTTGAGGGTATTTGGTAAAGTTAGGAGCAGATGGTTAGATATATCCCAGAACTCTATAAAGAGGGCAATCCAGAAGGTCAAAGTACCAATAAGAATTTGAGCACATTAAATATGGTTTCTAAAGATATGTTCTATGAGAATGAGCACTCTTTGGGGAATTGGACAAGATGCCACATTGTGAGTTCTATATGCTATCTGAAACTTTACAGGAGGCTGAAATACAAGAGAGGAACTTCTAGGGAAGCATGGCTTTGAGTGTGGCGAGGGTGTTGCTCACTGTAGAGGCAAATTGCAAACAAAAGCCAGAGGTTAAAGGAAGAAGGAATGTTTGACAATTGGAATTTGAACTAAAACAAAGTTTGAGGCACTTTAACCTTGAAGTCCTGCAAACCTGACTCCCATGATGGAAATAACATTGAGGACATAAAAACTCAGCCTGATATTATCTGCCCAAAGGAAGACCTCGTCTGTCAGAAGCCACAGTTCTGGGAAAGTCTCTAAATGTACTAACCTTCAATTGTGGTTAAGTAGTTCTGCAGCTGATTAACTGGTTTTGTTTGCTTGTTTGTTGTTATTTTGTTCTAGTTTTGTTTTTGTCTTTAAAGCTCATCCTCAGAATTGCTTGGGACTGAAAAAGAAACTGAAGACTCAGTAGAGCTGCCAGCTGTCTAATAAAGACTCTCTCTCTCTCTCTCTCTCTCTCTCTCTCTCTCTCTCTCTCTCTCTTTCTTTTTTTCTTGCTATTTCTTTTTTAAAAAAACTTTTATTAATCATTTCATTAGTTTACATCTCAAATCTTATGATATTCCATTTCTGGTTAAACCCATGCCATAGCAGTCTTCTCTAGTGGATACTACCCTTTGCCCAGGGATAATAGGAAGAATGCTTTGGGAGATTCTCAATTGGCCTAAACTTGCCTATCAGAGATTCCTGGGTGACAAAGTTTTAAACTCATTTGAAAGTCTGTGGGATATCCATTTAGCACAAGACCTCCGAAAGGAGTACTTCCTACTGTTCAGCTGCCTGTGCATGCACAGGCATGCAAATGTCAGTGTAGCCTTTCCTAGTCAAGGGGCCCTGACTATTGGCAAAACTCATGGCAGAACATTGTGTCATGGAAAAAAATGCTAGATTTGTAGACATACGTGAAGTAGATGATTTTTAATTGTTGTTGTGATGGTGGTGGTGGTGGTGGTGGTGGTGGTGGTGGTGGTGGTGGTGGTCCTGGTAGTGGTGGTTTGATTGGTTGATTGTAAAGCACACTTTATAAACACAGTGTCACTGGAGATCAGTATTGGAAAAAGCTGAAATTTTTGATTACATTTTAAAAAATTAAGGGAATGGACATGAAAACTTTGAAGTAAATTCAGAAGCACAGCTCATGGGGAGCTCTCAGTATGAGATTCATTTGCCTCCACTGGACTCTGGCCATGATTCAAGGACAGAATAACTTTTGTGAAGGACACAATGGATATCTAAGTTTGCCCTTGTCAGCCTCTTTCAAATGTAAAAATCAAGGATATGCCCCTGTTTTCCAGTTCTCATGCTAAGCACTTCTCCTTTGGCCACAAAATTTCTAATCTTCTCATCAAAAAGGGAAGTTTTAACAAAATTAAGATACGCTGTAGGCAGTTATTCAGGAATAGGGAATAACTGTAATGTCAATTAATACTTGGCAACATCATTACAGTTAAAATGGCTTAAAGCCAGTTTTAATGACCCATGCATTATCAAAACATGAAAATATAGAACCATCAGCCCACAATAGATGCAATCACTTGAGAAAATCTCTAATCTCAACATTTCCTTCTCTATATTCTGTTGTTTGAATTTTGGTCCCTAGTAACGGTCTGGGAGAACAGCTAGAAAAAAACTGTGTCTGTATACATATACTAGGATTGTAGATGTGGAAGAAGTTGGCGTATTGTATGTCCAGAGGTTAGTTTTCATATCTCAGGTTAGCTTTATTGCACTGAATGCTCATCCGTTGTCCAGCACTGTGTCAGACTTAATATCTTGTGGCTAATAGATAAAAAATGTGTTGGAATCTTTCAACTAAGAAAATCACTATTTTTTACCCACTCAGCTCAGAATTGTCACAGAGAGCACATGAGTCCTGTAGAAATGGATCCACATATTATAAATGCCTTTCTGATGATTCCATAAAGGTATTTATAGGACTTGATGTATGGCTTTCTTTGTTTTGTTACTATTGAAATTTTCATCATATTTTTCAATGTTTGAATATGGAATTTGGGAGGATGTAAATCTGTGTCCTTGTAGCCTGGTTATTCAAATTTGGTCCAGAGTTCTCTTATTCCTTTCAGGGTGAGAACTTTGCTTCATGCATGGCTGTGACCTCTTTGTATTTATCTGTGTTGGTGATTTTTCTCACTGTACATAACATAGCTTCCTAGCCTGAGCTGTTAAATCATAGCCTGAAGTTGGCAAGTCTTATATTTTGCTTAATGAGAGCTCAATTCTCAGAGTAGCAATTACATTTTACAGCGTATTTCACAGCACTCCAGACAACTAAGTTTGACTTTCTCCTTAAATATCTTTCTAGACTCTTGTTTTTATCTTTAATGAGCATGTATAAAATATGATCTTACAGCCCTATACTTTTATGTTTCTTAACCTCTAGTGACTAATAATGATATTTTAGTGATTAACTAGAAACACTGTACTACCAACTCATAAACACCTTTGTAGACTTAAAAAATCAGACTATTGGTTCATACACAAATTGGTATACTACTTTCTAAAGGAAAAATACCACATATTGAAAGTCTTTTCAATAGTATACAAGAGCACTTTACAAAAGGCAAAACTTTTATTTGCAACATTTTACAGTACTACATACTTTGGAAAAATAAAACTTTTTTTTAAATTATTTACTTACATTTTTATGGGTGTTTGCTCTTATATCCTTGGTTAATTTTTTCCTTCTCTTTTATATTTTGGATATATTTCAATAATCTTACAAGTCAAAGAAAACAGAAATCTCTTCGAAACAAATCACTGAATTAAATTAAACCATATATCCTTTAACATCTATCTATCTATCTATCTATCTATCTATCTATCTATCTATCTATCTATTAGATACAGAAAAAATGTAAATAATTGTGCCTCTCATGAACTAAAAATAAAAATAGATCAGGCCTGGTAAAAACCTTCAATTGTTTTTCTGGAATTTGAAAATATTTGGAGGCTATGACAATAAAATTTGTTCTTTCATGAAAGGCACCCATTCTTCTAGGTGTATGAGAAATTACTTTGTAAACTAATCCTACCCTTATCATTGGCTTAGCCTCCTGCCAACAGACTCATCTGTTTTAAAATGTATGTATATGCACACATAGATGTTTGAGAATAATTTATATAAATAAAAAGCACAATGTGTAAAAACGTAAAATTTTACTCGAGTTCACAAATTCAAACTTCAGTTCCACATGTAGTGAAGATGATATTACTTAATCTTTCTTCTCCATAGTCTCATAGATATTTTATGTGATAAAGTCTATGTCCTGATATTCTCATAAATCTCATTAATCATTCATAGGCTACTGGATAACTTCAATGCTTAGCAAGTTCTGAAAACATATTTTAGAAAGTATTTCATTTAATAACAAATCATAGTATAGTGGAATATTTCCTTGAGTGTTACAGGACTTGGTGTAAGTAATATTTACTCAGATCTTGGTTAAATCTTATTTTCTCCTAGGAGAGAAATAACATACTTTCTCAACTCTTCCAAGTTTCCAGACATTCTTGGTGATAGTTCTTAAAATGGATGATAGTTTAACAACTCCCTGTAAAACTTTTACACTAAAGTATTTCATACACAGTGCCTTTAAGCAATATTTATCAAGATACAAATTATCAATTCTTTTATTATGCTTAGCTGTTTTGTTACTGTTTTACTGTTGTTGAAGCCAAAAATAATGTTATTCATGTTGTAGAAAGATTTCTTTTAGAACCTCCTAATTGGTAATAAATTTTTAAATATTCTAGTATATACTGGCAGTACGAGAAAAAGGGAATAAAATTACTTGGAAAAATTAATTCTCCATATTTTCCATTTTGAGATAAATTACATCTCATAAATTAGCGGACTGCCCTATTGCTTAGTTTGTTTGATATTTTTTCATGGAATTAATTCTTTAAGACTACGGGTTTGAGCATGGTTAACAAGTCTACTGTGAGATATTTCTCAGCTCATCTGAATGTATTTTGATTTCTAGGAATTGTAGTTACAGTTGCCAAAATATACTATTGTTGTTCATAAACAGATGGTGTATAGAAACGATATGTGTCACATTGCTTATTAGGAGCGATGGATAATAAGGCTAAATAGTACATTTATGCCCTATCCAAAGTATGTGAATACATTCTAATAAACACACACACACACACACACACACACACACACACACACACACACACACTGAAGTGTATATACTAGTGTATATTTAAATCCATGAGTTGTAGAGTGTCTTTGTTATCACATAAAGACTGGACTCAACTTTTCCTCAGATTCAGTATTACATTTATGGAAAGACTAATGACATCATCAAGTCAGTCATGAATGACATGAAGAAGCTTCCCAGGAGCAAGAGGAATGGCAAGTTAGTCCAAAGTGCAAGAGAGAAACATAGGGATAGGGTTGCATGGGTATTCATTATGCTGAAGTGACTAAAGAGGCTAAATTGGAGCAGATGTTTCAACAATTAAGCCAGAATCTTCCTGCTTTAAAATCTAAGCCATCAGTTAGGGATATGAAATATCACAATCATGAGAATATATTAAAAAGGGAGGGTTGGAGCCAGAAAAATATTAAGGGTAAGATATTTAGAAACTGCTATCCAGTGGCTAACCAGACATAAGATATAAATCTATCCAAAATATTAAAACTAATTTAAAAAAATCTGAGAAATGAAATAATGCACTTGAGAAGACATGCTTTCTCCTAATAACAACAAAAGAGTTAAATTAATTCAGTAACATACTAAGGTAGTCACATTCATGTGAAAATAAGCCATAGTGTATTATTCTACAAAGATCTGTCATATATTGTTATATATTTGAATTGTTATATTATATGCCAAGATCACAGGCCATGCTACATGTGAAAGGCATACCATCAACATCATCAACAACAACAATAACAACAACAACAACAAAAACATTTTTTAACTTTTTCAGGAGTAGAAACTCAGGCCATCTTAAAGTTTCTAGTTTTCTTTTGTATAAAGAAAGGCATTGAAAATGATAGATTGACTATGAAAACTAGAAATATCAAAATTATTCATCAAGAAGAAAATATAGTGTTAATGTTTTATTTTGAATATAGTTGTTAATCTTTGTAACCCTGAATATCATCTTGCTTCTTGGTGGAATATATACTCTATTGAAAAAAAATACTAACTTACATCGTCTTTCAAAGAAAAAACATGAATGAAAACAAATGCAGAATTTAAATGCAGTCTGTTATACTCTTTCACTTTTCTGTGTATTCGCTATATTTTCTTTATTCATACATAAAATTCACAGTTTTATACTTTTAAATTTTGCAGCAGTACACACTGGTATTTTAAATATTGTCTGTGACATTGTAATCTGTAGCTGCTTATATTAGGAATGCTAATTATGTTCCCCCAAAACTGAGGGACCCTGCCCTCAGTTCATTCTGATTGGTAAATAAAGATGCCAGAAGTTAATGAATGGACAGTGCAGACAGGGGCAGGACTTTTAGGATTCTCTTTTAGGATTCCTGGGTTTGGGAGAGAGGAGAGGAAGAGGAGATCCACAATGCTGGGAGAAGAAGGGGGTTGAGGAAGAGAAGGAAGAGGAGGAAGAGGAGGAAGAGTAGGAAGAGGAAGAGGAAAAAGAGGAGGAAGAGGAGTAGAAGGAGGAGGAAGAGGAGGAGAGGAACAATGTCATGTCTGAGAAGAGTGAAGGACAGAGATGCATAGCCCACATGTGAAGGAGCCAGGAGAGTGCTGCCCAGTGAGTCCAGGACAGCCAAGGTAGAATATAGAATTTAGTAAGTAGTAACTCAGGATTACTCATAAGAGCTGAATTAGGCACTGACCCAGCCATTGAGCTGATTAAGGCTCAATATGAAGCTCAATATGAAGGCTCTGTGTGTGTCATTTATTCAGGAAGTAGCATGGAACCTGTCTCTTGGATTCATATATAAAAAAATATTGTTACAGTTATCATTTTGTTAAAAATATTCAAAGCCTTATACTCATGTGTCTGGCAAACTTAGGGTCTCAGGAAGTAACACTTTGTATTTCAATATGATTAGGTTGAGGTAAAATACAAATTTAGTATTTTATACTTTCATTATTAATAAGAGTTAAAATTTCTCAATGTCCAAAGATTTTCTTATATCTTTAAAAAAAGGATAATTTAAACACCACCACTGCCACCATCACCACCACCAACAACAGCAGCCACAACAGCAACAAAATCAACATGCTTTGTATTCACTTGGCATCACACGGACATGGGGATAAATATAAGTGATATCAGCTAGCTATTTGTGGTGTGGGTTCGTACATTTAATTCCAGAACTCAGAAGGCAGAGGCAGGTCATTCTCTGGGAGTTTTAGTCCAGCATGGTATGAAGAGCAAGTTCTAAGGCTAAAGAGTGAAATTCTGTCTTGAGAAAGACAAATAAACAAACAAAAGTAAAAAAGAAGGAGGATGAGGAGGAGAAAGAGGAGAAGTAGTAAAAGAAACGTTTGGTACTTTACCAATACACACAATACAATAACTTAATTTTAACACAAGCTGAGAATTTACATGTGTATCACCTTCAACATTAGTCCAGTTGCAAAATGTGTTAAGACAAACTTCAGAATATTTCTTGAACGATGGATTTACTTTTCATTAAAAGTAAACAAAGAGACAAACAAACAAACAAATTATCTAACAAAGACACCCAAAGGAGGTGATATGCATCTCTAAGACTATGGGTCCACAGGCTTTGGTAAGCTGCAGCAATATATTGAGAATCATTTCACCAATGTTGGTAAAGTGTTCATCACTGGCTTGTGAATTTGGTAGCCACTACTATTATTCTGTATAACCTGCCATCTGTCTTGCCAGAGATTCATTAGAATGCTGCCTCACAAACATCAATGCCATGCTTTTCAAGAGCTTTGCTTTCAGCATCACTGACAAGAACAGGAACACCCCCATTTTTAATGATTTCTGTCCTTTATGTCCCGTTTTTATTCTTGAAGAGTTGATATTTGCTCCTAGACTTCTTATTGTGTATTTCAATTGCAAGCAATTGCCTACCTGTCTCATTAAATGAATTGATAAAAGACCTTTGATTCTGTCAATTGCTGAACTTTTTAAATAATTTTAAATAATAATGTGAAGCCTTCTCATGACATAAAAGTACTATACTGTACTCACTACCATGGACAGTAACTTTTACATAGTCCCCAAATTTCTGAGCAAGAACACATATGGAATTTGTATGTTTATTTTGAGTTATGATTAGATGATTAAATGCTAAACATAATGCTTGCAGAAAAGAGACTCAGATGTTGCTCTTCCACAAACTGAGTACCCATGTTTCTCATATTTCAAGTGTTATGAAGCCTTGTTGTTAGTCACATTGTATAGCAAGATTTTAGATGTGGTGTGGAAGGCATCACCTCTAACTTAACCAAAGTAACTCTGATCATATTTTCATATTATAATTTTTGATTTGTATGTAACACAAGCAAGTCTATGGTTTATATTTCCTTTCATTACAATTATTTTATTTTTATCTCTACAAATGTATTCACTTTATGGACATGTGTGTGTGTGTGTATATGTGTATGTGTGTGTGTGTGTGTGTGTGTGTGTGTGTGTGTCTGTTTGTGTCTGTGTGTCTTTCTATGTGTATATGTGTGTATCATCTGTATGTCTGATGCCATGGAGGACAGATGAAGGCCTTGGAGTTGGAGGCACAGAAAGTAATGAGGAACCATGTGACTGTTGAAGTTGAAGCCTGGTCCTCTGAAGGAGCAGACTGTGCTCTTCCAGCTTCTGATCTATATTTTAAAATGATTAGAAATACATGGGAATATTCTAGTCCAAATTACAGAGTATGAAGTTCTTGATTACTATGGTTTGAGAACTTTATTAGGCTCATATGTTTGAACTTTTGGTCTCCAGTTGACAGTCTGTCTGGGGAGTTTATGGGACTTTTAGAAGTGGAGTCTTGGTTAAGGATATGCATCATTGTGAATGGGATTTGAGGGATTACAGCTTCACCCTACTTCCTGACCTCTGTCTCTGCTTTCTGGATATAGATAGAAAAATGTGTCTACTACCATGCATTTCTTGACTAATGCTACACATAATGGAATGAATAAATCCATTCTTTATGTGGCTTGATAAGTTCCTGATAACATTAATATTGGCCATGTACTTAGCTTTCTTACTCTTTTGTATAATTTATCTGAGTTAACTAATCACAATTCTATTAAAAAGATTTCATGACTATTTGGGCATTCAATATCATGTTACCTTCATGCACAGAGGTTGAATAAGTGATCCAGGTTACATGTATATTCAATGGGTAAACTGAATTGTGATGTCAAACAAACAGTATCTGGGAATATCCTCATGATCAATATACTGTTTCTTTCCTTTGGGATGTTGACTCTATGCAATTAATGACGATATGGTTAAACTGAAACAACCTAGATAAATAGAAGGTGAGTTGTCATTGAATAGTGCCTGAAGTCTACTCTAGTATTGGACTTTCCAATTTCCAAAAGCAATACAGTTTCTTTGTTGTTTAAGTGAGTTTGAGCTGATGATTCTGTTACTTGCAGCTGAAATCATCATACAAAGTACATAAGTTATTATTGCCTGGAAAGTATAGCCACAAACAATTGACCGATAACAATGTGTTTAGTTAGTTGACTAGAAAGGAGATAAAGCAAGGCACTGAGAACCCATTTCTTTTGGAGTGGGAATCTGGTAATCATTGTTAGTGAATTTCATTCAATTATGATAATGGTATTCTTTTGCCTCAGTGACGGCTTTGATCATGCAACTGTAACAAGATTAACTCCAAGAACCTCACTGTCCCTTTGATTTGATGATTGGTTCAGAGATAGAAAAAATAAAGAATTAAAGTTTTTTTCTTTTATGAAATTATGGAAGTGAATGTCCCTTTACTTGTCTTCAGCAGCTAAATCTTTGTGGAGAAAATGTTAAAGAAGAAGTCACAGTTAGAGGTATAAAATTATTGTGGTGTTTTGAATAATTATGGCACCCACTGGCTCATATATTTGAAATTTTAGTCACCAGGAAGTGGACCTGCTTGAAAGGATTAGAACCATTAGAAGGTGTGGCCTTGTTGGATGAAGTGAGTCACTGAAGGTGGACTTTGAAGTTTCAAAAGCCAAAGAAAAGCCATGTTTATCTATCTACCTATCTATCCATCCATCCATCCGTCTGTCTGTCTGTCTGTCTGTCTGTCTGTCTATCCATCCATCTAGCCATCCATCCAAGTATCCATTCACTTATTCACCCATACCCTACTCCCTACTCATCTGTCTATCTATTCATTGTCCATTGTCTATTTATCCATTATCTATCTATCTATCTATCTATCTATCTATCTATCTATCTATTATCTATCTATTATCTATCTATCTCTCTTTCTGTTTTTCCTTCTCCAATCTTCCCTCCCTGTTTGCCTGTGGATCGGGATGTAGCTCTCAACTACTGCTCTAATGCCATGAATGCCACCATGTTCCCTTATGATGGACTAAAACTCTGGAACTACAAGCAAGTCCATATTAAATGTTTCCTTTTATAAGAGTTTCCCTGTTCATGTTGTCTCTTCACAGCACTAGAATACTGACTATGACAGTGATCAAAAATGGAGGTAAAGCCATTGCTTTGAGAAACATACAGAATAGCTTAACAACCTAAGACTTGGCTTGGACCATAAATATTTTTTGTATCCTAACAATGGATTTATCACCCTGTGATACCACCTGTACCAAACTATATCTACGCCCCCATAGAAACATCTAATGTAGTCTTCCTGGTAACAGTTTCTAGTCACATTCTCTTCTAACCATACATACGTACTAAAAAGTAGAGGGCCAATCTTGCTTAGAATGCTTGAAAGCACATGAGCAGTGAACTGTGTATTCACAATCAATTCTTAAGGAAACACAAAGCAAAACAAAAGTCTAGGAATCTCCTCATGCATAATTAAATACATATATGATTAAAATTAGAAGAATTATAAGATGGTGTGTGATCAGCATATAAAAGCTTATATAATAAAAATTTGTCAATCAAAATATAGATTTTTATTTTACCCTTTAGGTAATAAAGTCCTCCTTTTCTTGAACTCCATAAACTTAAGGTCCGAACAATAACAGGTCCATTGCCTTACAGGGCATTGTTGGAGTTGACTCTCCTTTAAGTTTTAATAAAGCTTCCATTTTACTTTGGAACTTTTATGCATCTTGGTAACTACTTTAAGTAAGTTAACAAGAACTTGGAAACCTTTTTCCCAATACACTCTAGTGCAAAAAGATTTGTAGAACTTATTTCCATTGGACTTTTTATTAGTATCATTATTACTTTAGCCAATTAATACACTTTACTATGACATTTTAGGACACGTCTTATTTTATGACCAAAGAACAGTTAGGCACATTGGGTGCCATGAACACTAAGTTTATAAGAAGTATTGTTTCAGGCACATTCCTCCTTTCCTAACCTATGACATCTAGGTTAATTTAGACATTCATCCACACTTTTGAGTTCTAGTCAGTTGCAAATTCATACTCCTTTTGCAAGTTGTCTGTACATAAAGAATGTAGAGACTGAAGAATGAATCTGTACACTCTGAGGATGGCAAGGTGATCAATGTGTTGTTGCGATGATATCCTTTCAAATTATCTAAATCATGAAGCTTCACATTGATTCTATCAATTCTCTAAACCAACTGACCGACCTGTCAGCAGCTTAAATCAGCCTTGAATATTTATCTTAACAGTGACAATCAGCAGGGTGTTACATCTTGTTCCACATCAGGAGGCAGGCTGACAAGGTCACGCCTGAAGCTGCCATGTAGGGAAGTTTGGGTATATTCTCTAGCATATGGCATTTTGTCCAGGTCTCCATCAGGAGGCCCTCACTTCCTACTGCATGAAAAGGGTCTCAAGAGATAATGTTCCAAGAAAGCATACTTGAAAATCTATTACACCTTTTAAAGCAAATTAAGTAAATGTCTCAGATAACATGCTAGAAACCAAAGAAAGGACTGTTGTTTTCCATACCTAGATAACTAGGGATTTCCTTTGTGAGATAGTTGCCTTTCCAGTCAGTTTCCTGTCTTACATTCTCACAAAGAATTGAATGAGTACATTGGTAAGGGAAACAAACACAATTTCTCTCTCTCTCTCTCTCTCTCTCTCTCTCTCTCTCTCTCTCTCTCTCTCACTCGCTCTCGCTCTCTCTCCAGGGTGGGAATGATTTAAGCAGGAGAATGGAAACATGTATAGAAAAATGGAATCTCTGAAACCCGTGGTGACAACAGGATGCCAACCAAGGGAGGCTGTGATTGTTACAGCTCTATCTTATTAATAGGCATTACAGCATAATAGGAAGAATGTCTGCACAGGATACAGCTTCTTAAAGTACTTGGAGGGCTTCAGGGTGCCAGCTAATGACAGCCCTTGTTAGAGCCATTCTGAAGAAAATGAATCACCTATGAGAGTAAGCAGGGAGGGCACATCTGTTCCTTCTGGAAGGTCTTGAATATTGATGGGTAGCCCTACTGTACAGGCATTTCAGTTGAAGCAACAGTACTCCAAGGTTGGAGGGAGTCATCTGTGCACTTGGAGGAGCTGGTTTCTGTACCTCACTAAGTTCTGTCTCTGGCTATTCTAAGGCTGGAAGTGTTTCCCTTCTTTTCCCCCTCTGAAAAGTGATGTGGTCTGACTTTGAAGACTTCACTCTTCTGAAGAGCAGCCTGAACTGGGCTCCAAGACTCAGCATGCTGTTAGCCCAACTGATGAACATGCAGTGTGCATGGATTCATACAGGATCAAGAGGGCTTTGACTGACTGTGTGTATGCTTGTGAATGGATCATAGGGTGAGGGCCAATCAGGAGGAGGCTATCAAAACCAAAAAAGAGAGCAGGAAAGTTGGCATTGCATAAGCTTCTCCATCTCGCGTGGCAATTCCATTCCCTTCCCACCTCAGCAGTGGTGAACGAAGGTACACAGACACAGAAGCTTCAGAAGACATTCTGCTCAAAGAAAGAAGTTTGAAACAGTTTAGAATTGTGATAATTTAACAATTTTCTTTATCCGGCTAATGTCCCTGCGGGTTCAGATAGAAGATCCATCATCGCTGGTTCTTCAGTTCCTGCCGCCTGTCGTGTACAGATATTGGTACAGACTATTGGATTGTGCCTGGAGTTTTACTGCACTGATTTTTGTTCTTCACTCAAGGCTGTCACAATAATGACAGCTAGATCCTTTCTTCCGCACTATCAGTTGTATAAAACAAGGCCTTTCACACTTTTAATATTGAGTTCATAATATCAGTAGAAGGTTCCTGTCTAAGCCTATCACCTTTGACTTTGGTAACAATGGTGACATTCATAAAATCTTGTCTTCAATTCTCGGGGCCAAAAATACTAATTTCTACCATTCAGAAGCCGTGTTGGTGAAAGAATAGTGATTAAAAGACCATCATAACAGAAGCCCTTTTAATCTGCATGCCCTAAGTACATTTAATTATTTGTAACAGATTACTCTGACAAGGATAATCTTTACTAATGGAATTTATTATATCAGTTGGTAACTGTTATTGTATTAATTGAAATACTCTATCATCTCGAATAAAAATGTATTCCTAAGTGTGTTATATATCAAACACTGCTCCTTTTTTTTTCTCATGAGACAAACAGATTTTGCCATCAATGTTGTAATATGGATACCTATATTTTTATGTTAATATCTTTTTTTAAAAAAGTGGAGCTTGACAGGATTAATAACTGATTCATGTCTTCTGATGAGAATGTGAAAAAGTTATTCGGTGGAAGAACAGAAAAGCATTTTCAATGATTAAATTATATTAAAAGAGTAATTCAGAGATGTTTATGACTAGGATTCTTTTCATTCATAAAACTTCAGACAGAAAACTATAAAACCATTGGCAATTCCTTTTTTTAAAAAAATTTTGCTCCAATGCTTACAGTCTAACTACCAGCCTATGTTGACTGAGGTCTTATGACTCACTTCAGAAGGATTCCCTTTCACCATGACAACATGCAGGTTCTCCCTAGAGTATGCATGGGTCTAAGGATGTTGACTCCCTGAAGGGTTCGCTATCTTTCTTTCTAAGAGTACTTGTAACATTCTTATTTATATTTTTATCAGTGTTTGGTGTGATGTTTAGACATACTTTTTTATTTAAAAGTTGTATATTAAAGGTGACCTTGGTTGCCTTTAGGGAAAATGGATAAAAGACCATTCTGCTGTGTACCTGAGCTAAGTATGTAACTTTAACAATGAGCATGTTGAGAGTTAGATCCCAGTATAGAAAGTATCTCGGAAAGTGATTAAAATGTAAGGTCAGAAGGACAAAGGGAAAGGAAGTGAAATCATGAATGACTCATTTAACAACAAATAAAGTACGGAGCTATAACCACTTAGAAACTTATGCATATACATACATATTTCATTCTAACTATGTTGTACTGAATTCAACAATGTGACATTTGTTTCTAGTTAACAAAAATGAACTAGAATAAAATCCTCCTGACTTATTTCATGAGTGGTTTTATGAATGTTCTCACTTTTAGTCTTGAATACAAATTTTAACTACATAACATGTTAAAGCCATTTATACAAATATTTTTCACCTTAAGTAGACTCTTTATTCAGAATTGAAATACCCATAAGCACTAGCAAACAAATATGACTCATCTTTACTCGTAATCCAATACTGTTTTTTTAGGGGACTTGTTCTAAACAGGAGTATTTCTCTGATGTAGTTAGATTAATCAGGATGTTATTTTGTATTGCCTAAAGCAGTGTGTCTAGTAATTGGATAATTTGTCTTCTCCATCACAGTAATAGTGGAAGGAATCAGTACACTTGCAATGAAGAAGTTTGTTTCTGCCTGAGCTCAGGGAAAATTTGACTACTTCTATCAGATTAGCTTCCATTTGAAAATAAATTATTTCTGTAATCATCAACAGAACCCAAAATCCTTTTAGGCCTTCCTGAGGGGATATTATTGCGCTGGGAAGAACAGAGAGTGTTTGTGTGTGGGAAGACTGAAAAGATACTGAGAAAGATGATGTAGGAAAAAGCCTTAAGGTGTCTTGTCTTCATTTCTTCCCAGGAAGATACATAGTGATCATCTTTCTCATATATGCAGAGATCTTGGACTACAATGTCATGATTATGTTAGCATGGTCTTGGTTCTGCTGATTGGCCTTGAAGAATGAACACTACAGATGTAGGTAGCTTTTAGGATTCTTATGAATGGAAGGGAATAGAAAGTAGGTCAGTTCACACTGCTTTAGAAATCCCTATTGTTTTTTTTTATCTCAAGGAAGGTCAGTTTCTAAGGTTAACACTTCAGCAAACTTATATTTTTTTTTCTTTGATCGTTAGTGTGCACAGCTGTTGGCTACTGTTTCATGGCAAGAGCTTATTTCTATTCTTGTTTTCAAATGCATACTCTCATAGACATATATCTATGTGCCATAATATAAAGTATATATACATGCATATATACTTTATATACTTTATATAACACACACACACACACACACACACACACACACACATATATATATATATATATATATATATATATATATATATAGTACTTAAATTGACAATTTCCCTTGGCACAACCACTCAGATTAGGTGCTCTGTCTTTTAAAATTCAAACACTTTACTTCTTCACACTTAAGGGCATTTTACTATCTTATGTCATCTCATTTTACTACCTGCAAAAAACCCCTTCAGAATGGAAAAGTAGCACAAGCATCTTTGTTTCATTTTTAGTCCTCCAGTTTCACCTGCTTCAATTTACTGACGAAGTAAAGACATAAAAACACAATAACACATATAGATTGTTTATATGTCTACAAGCCACATGGATTCATGGATTTTTTTTTTCAGTCTGAAGTGTGCCTGACAGTTTATAATTAAGGATGATCAATGAAGTGTTTTCTTGTCACCATTAATCCCTTCTTTAATTGCCTCTGGCATTTGGTAACTATTACTAATTAGGAGCACAAAGGCTGCTTCCCTTTTGTAGTAATGTCTATTAGCATTTTCAGAAGGAGCACATTGATATAGAGAGAGCTGCATTTCTACAGTTGTGTCTCCACAAAGGGATGAAATGTACTTATCTTGAAAGACCTATCATCTTAGATGCTTCCTTTATCAGACCTTCCAATTTTATATTCATGACTATTTAACTTATTTAAGCATAAAATGTTACCATGATTAAAAGTCTTAAAAAAATCATTTCATGAGCAGTTCTGCAATTTCTTCCTTCTGTACATGTTGGATGTCTTTGAAGCATATTTGCAGACCGCATTATTGCAGATGTCTTTTTTTTTGTGAATTTTTCATGAAAGATTTTTATTCCTAATATAAAGGAGTGATACCATTGAACATTTGAGCAATTCTATACTTTTGTATGCAAAAGGTTCTCTTTTTAGTTTTACCTCTAATTAGGTTACTTGTTTCTTTATTATTATACTTTTGTAAGATTTGAGTAGCATCACTAATCACCTCATAATAAGAGCAATTCAAGTTTCTGTATTAATTAGCATCTGTTACCACATTAATAAGAACATTTTTATGTGAATTTGTATTTCAATTTTAGTCCTTAGCAAACCTCTCCTCTGAAAGAACAGTTTCTTTCATTATCATAATGCAAGAACAGGGTCAGTAGTGATTATTGCCCAGACTCGCTCCTTGGCTTTGGGGATTTTAAGGCATGCTCTTAGATATTCGCAGTCATCATCTTTACTTTTACTTGTTTTGCATGAAGTTGCAATCATCCTTACAACTCCCCCTTTCTTCAAGGGTATATAAAAATGCAGAGGACTCATTATACCAGAATTCTACACCATGAAAATGCCATTCACTTACACTGCTCAGATGAAAACCTTGCAGGTAATAGTTAGGCATGGCGTATTATACAGCCAATACCCTTTCAGTTCCTTTACAAGTATTATCTTTCATCCTTATTATTCTACAGGTTGGCATTAATCCTATCTTTAGGTTTCAGAATCCATTAAGTCTGGATGCTCCACAATTTGATGGAGCTAAAAGGTGAGAGTTTGATAGATTTTATCTCACTCTATTGACCACAAACTCAAGAGGCTCTTCTAATCCTGAATATGGATAAGAAACATTCAGAAATGAAAAGTAAAAGCTATAAACAAGAGTAATGGCAAAATAACATTGTGAAAAGAAGTCCTAAGACCAAAGGATACTGGAGGCACAGAACAGAAGGTATTTACCTCTTAGTGTAGAGATACAGGAATAGTATTTGAAAACATTTTAAAAAATTGAAAAATATTGTTCTGTCTATTAGGTGGGAATAGCCAAAAGCACATCTCAAAAGGTGAATAAATCAGATTATAAAGTAGGAATAATAAAATGCCAGCAAGTTACTTTATAAACCACAATCACACTACACGTAAAATTTTTAATAAAATTTTAACCAAATAGAGATGTTTTATTTTCTGGTACAAATATGTTGGAACATACTTTATGATAGCTAAAAATACTTACTTTAGATACACACTATTTTCCTTTAGAATTCAAATACATGCAACAAAACAAAAACAAAACAAAAACAAAAACACCTCATTAGCCAGTTTCCTTCCTAGACGCTGTGTATCTTTGTACTTCATAAAACTTGTCAATGATCTATGATGTTATTGTTACATGAGAAACTGATTTAAATAAAAATTAATTCATAAAATTAAAATTGGTAATTATCTGATTCACATAGAATGTTCTTAAATACAGATATTAAAATTCCTTTTGTAAAGTTACTGTGCAGGATTAGCATTAACTCCAGGTGTTGTAGTATAACTTTAAATGATAAAAGAAGCCCAGGGAATCATTTTTTAAAAAAAGTTGGAAGTGAACTCAAGTTCAAGTTGTCACTATCCTTTCTCCAGGGATAAATACTAGGGATAGAATAAGACACAGCTCCTTATAAGCAGTAGCCTTTTGTGTATGTGAAGAACAGAGTAGCACTCATGAGATTGCATGCTTGAGATGAGGTGGTGGGGGAAGTTGGGGTAGGAGTCAGGGTAGATATATTCAGCAAGTAAGCACTCACCTCAAGTGCAGGAAACACCAGGCTCCTGCTCACCAAAGGAAGGGTGGTGGCTATAAAAAGTGAATTTAAGTAGTAACGTTTAGTAAGTATTAGAATGAAGCTAAGGTGAGCTCCAATCTGAGAATTTAGTGGTAAAAGCTACGTATTTCTGGGATACAGTAGAGTTTGTGAAAATTTTGTCCCTCCATTCCTATGACGCTAAAAAAATGCTTAGCACTGTTTAGCCAAGCAAGGCTTTAGAGACAAATTGTAGATCAGAACAAAAAAGAAGATGATTCGTGTCCTCCCACTCCTCACACTTAGTCTTTATTGTTCTAAGAAAATACCTTAAGGCATAACTACAATATTTAATTATTGCTGATTATAAGAGCTATGATTGTGGAGATTATTTTTAGAACATAAATGTGGCTGAATTTTTGAAACTTCTGGGACAGGTGAATATATGTACTGTCACATTATATTAAATGTGACAGCTCTCAGAACCAATAACTATTAGATCCAATTCCATGTCAGGAATATTATTATCCTAGTTCTAAAGAATAGGGCACAGAATAACTGATGATATCAGATAACAGGCCTACAAGGTGAGAATGTCATTTACTTCAAGCTAAATCATCTGCATATTCCATAAAAGGTAAAATGGACCCTCAGATCTTGGGGCAGATTTTATTTGAACATTGTTTTAGAAGATGGGAGATAGAAGATCACATCTGATGGGATGGGTTCAGAATAATATAAGTTAAGTAAATACAAAACAAAACAACACAACTTGATTTCAGGGTTTGTCAAGATACCAGTATTTCTTTTCATTACAGCATCGGTATCGCTGTGCTTCAGTGTTTTGTTGACCTGGCTGTCCCATTATAAAAGTTGAATATCGTGTACATATGTACAGTTGCACCTGAGTCATTGTCTCTTAGTGCATTTCATAAATCCCAACAGAATTAGCCAGACAAATGGCTTATTGAAGGAAAGCTTCCAGAGCATTTGAATGTGATAGGCCAAAAATGTAGACACCTTTGGTTAAAAAGGCAAAAAGAAAAAAAAAACAGTTTGTTCTAAGAACAATATTCTCTATTTATTGAACAAATATGTCGATTTTTTGTTAGG
The DNA here is from genome assembly GCA_030674055.1 of Rhabdomys pumilio. NCBI lineage: Eukaryota > Metazoa > Chordata > Mammalia > Rodentia > Muridae > Rhabdomys > Rhabdomys pumilio. The sequence continues at coordinate 39,687,993 of JANHMN010000015.1, forward strand.
TGGCAGTACTTGTTTATTATAGTTGAGTCTAGTAGACAGAGAGCAGGCGGGCTGCAAACTTTGGGGGGAAGACATTTCAGAATCACTCATGATACAGACACAAATGAGATATTACATATATTGTAAATTTCCTCAAATAAGTGCAACTATTAAGATGTCCATTATTCACTTCATGATTTGATGGAAGGCAGACCAGTGTATCCACATTTAATGCTCCACATGACTTAGCCTCCAAAAAATAAATAAATAAATAAGAACACTCTGTCCTGCTTTTTCTGTTATCCTAACCACAAATAGATGGCCCTGAAACATAAAGATACTTTAATTTGTGTCAATCAACTGACCAATTTTCTGGATCATAATATATCATTCTTGTTTTCTGAGAGAGATGGTATGTGTTATAGTATCTTTCACAAAAGTCTTTGAAGGAGTTACTCTTTGATTCAGTAATGACCAGGCAACAGACATGGAATGTAAAAGGAGACAGGGAACTGCAAAGAAAGTAGAACCCTATAGATGATATTCTGAGAGGCAAAGAGAGGAAGGCTAATTAACCTCTCTCCCTCAGTTTCCAAGTGACTTTTCAAAAAGTCATTTCTGTAACATTCCATGCCCTGACTGTTACCTGATGCTTCCTTAAAGTTAGGTTTCTGTTCAAGAAAGTGACTATAAAATTTGGTGTACATAAAATTAATGGATATCATTTAGTAATGTAGACTTCAGTAAAGTATGCAGCTACAGCCATTCATATACTGTGCTACATGTCTCCATTCAGAGAGATAAAACAACCTGAAAAGTAAATGAGACCAAAGGCAGCAAAAACAATGAGGTGGGTGAAGAACAATATTTGGAAAAGACACCATGATTCTATAAGAGAGGTAAATGTTTAGAAAATTAGAAAAAATGGTACTTTGCAGCCTGGAGACCAACTAGAAGTAAAGAAACAGAAGTTATCCACCATAGTATACTCTATTGAAGTTACAAATAAGGAGAGTTATGTTCATGGTATATACAGACACTTCTTTTTAACAATTATCATTTTTTAAAACCGTTCATCTCTATCATTACAAACCATGTGTTACTCTTTTGAATGTACTCCACATTAATTTTTAGGTGGTAGCAGCATGCCATGCACAATTTTTATTACTAAAAATCTATTTTAGGAACTGATTTCCACTATGGAAAACGTTAGAGCCACTGTGGAAAGCATTAAAGCCAGATCATCCTTGTGATGTGGCATATGAAGACAATTTGGCAGTCATTTGCCCTAACCTGAAGTTTGATATTTTGAGCTCTGTAAACAAAAAAGATAGAGACTACGTTTTTGTACCGCAAATGGTGATCACAGAAATGTCAGTGCCAATCCCTCCCTGTGATCCTCAGGTCCCAGGATAGGTTGTACTTCATTGCTATCTCTTTGGGGTCTTGGCTTCTCTCCTTGTTACAATGATTGGCTAGATATATACATCTCTTCAGGAGTTCACCAACATTCCTTCATTCATGTAAAGTTTCTTTTAGGAGGCACCAATAAATTTCTTTTCTGCTTTCAAAAAAATTCTGACCACCTCATATTCTGTCTAGATGTTGTTTGAACCTTTTAGCTGACCTCCTATCAAGGGAATTTGATAATGGTTTTGATATCAGATTCCAAAGTAGACTCACGAATTAGATATTTTGCAGATCATTGTTGTCTAAATGGCACCTGCCCTCGTGTGTGTGTGTGTGTGTGTGTGTGTGTGTGTGTGTGTGTGTGTGCTTGTGTGTGTATGTGTGCTCACATGCACACATGAGTTTATGTGTCTTTATGGAAAGTACATGTCTGTGTTGTTTGTATGTTACACATATGTGGATGTGTGAAAGGTCATCAGTAAACATTGAGTCTTGTTCCTATACCACCTTTTTTACTGAGATATATCCTTTGCTTCTCTTGGAACTTAGGCTACACTGGCTGGCCAATAAGGCTCGGATCTCTCTGCACCTATCTCTCTCATGTATAACTATTTGGAGCATTGCTATGTGTATTCTAGAAATAAACTCAGCTCCTCATGCTTGCAAGTCAAACATTGAGCTACCTCCTTAACCCTGAATAATGTAATATTTCATATGAAATAAATTTGGCTCAGCTATATGTGATGCTTAGTTTTTACACAAAATAGAATACCTCTGAAGAGGGAATTTCAGTTAAGAAATTACTGTGGTCAGACTATCTTGTATGCATGTTTGTGGGTGTATTTTCTTGATTACAAACTGATGGGATGGGGCTTAGCCCAATGTGAGTAGTGCTGCTATTCCTGTATACCTGGTCAGGAATTGCATACGATAAGCAGATGAATGTGAGTCACCCAACAAGGCATTAAAATGACTTCATAGTGTCCACTCCAGTGTCTACGCCAGATTACTACCTTGAGTGTCCTTGATGATAGACTATAAAGTATAGGATGAAATAAACCCTTCCATGTTCAAGTTGTTTTTGGTCATAGTATTTATCTCTAAACTACAAAAGAAAGTTAGAATACCACACTAGAATTTCAAAATTTTTCTTTATCTAATTGATTTAGTTGTATTGACTACATTTAAAACTAAGCCATTTAATATAACAAATGTTAGTCCTCAATATAACGAAAGTTTTCTTTAAAGAAACTATGTTAATATAAGAGTAAAATATGTTAATATTAAAAAATATGTATAATCTTGAGATCAGAATGAGAAGCAGGAGAACTTTTTTCTCATATTTGAAAGTGAAAGAATAATCAGGAATCAGGAATCAGGAATCATGAGGGTTTTTTTTCTTGTATTGTTCTTTGTTTTTTTTTTTTTTTTCTGTTTTAGATTTTGTTCTACACAATGAACATGATGCGGGGATACGTTTCTTAAAATTCATATACATGTATATATAATTATATAATTACCCACAGATCTATGGTTGTAATACTATTGCTTTTTTTAAAGAAATTATATTTAATTATGTGTTTGTGTTGTGGTATGTGCACATGAAGAAAGATACTCACTGAGGCAAATGGTGTTGGGTCTTCTAGATACGCAATTATACATGTTTGCAAGTCACTTACTGTGAGTGCTAGGAACAGTTTTTGCAAAGTTTCTTAGGTCATTATGTGTTCTTCACTCCACCACTGAACAATCTGTTTAGCTGTGAGACTATGGTTCTAGAAGTTTTTAAATTTAGTAGACTTATTTTTTTTAGAACTATTGCTTACTCTTTTTTAAATTTTTTTTAATCCAAATCAAAACTGTCTATCTTACTCTAAGGAACTGCTAATCACAGCATGGGATAAACAAATTCTGAGATTTTCATAGTGCCATAAACACTATATGGACAACACCATTCTTTTTTAAAAATTCCAGTGTGACTACTTTCATATTTTCTGATTACCTGGGACTGATATTTGCTTAATTGTGTCCCTGAATAAGAGAAGACCCCTCAAAAATGACTATATGAAGTCATATGTATATAGAATGATTATAGAGGTGCTATGTTAAGTGAAGTCATATTGGAAGTCCTCAAGCCAGCACAATGAATAAACAAAAGAGCTTTGTCATATGCAGGCACGAATTATGTATAAAACAAGGATGTGAGACCAGAAAGGGAGAGACTGAAGTGCTGAGTGCCAAATCAAAGACATACTGGTGTTTAGTTTCAGTTAGGCAATAGCAAGGAAAGACTCCTTTACAGTTTTCAGAGAGAAAAATGGTCCTACCAGTAACTTGACTCTGGACACGTATATCTGAAGAATGAGTAGATATATCCCTGTACTTTTAAAGCACCCAATTTGCGATATTTTCTTGCAGCAATCCCATGAAACTGATATCTTCCTATCACTGAATAGAAATATACAAGAATTTCCCATGTTCACCATCTTTGCCAAGTTTGTTCCAGTTCATACTCACTAGCAAAACCTGTCAGAAAAATCAGACTCAGTCTTCCTCCTTAGAATAGACTTTTCAATAACGAAACACACAGTTTAAATAATCGTCTTATTTGTAAGTCCTCAGGGGAAAGAAAAAATGATTAAATATTTTCGCATTGTTACCTAACGACTGTATGAATTTCATTCAATCTCTATAAGAACATTAATTTCTCACTGATAATATAATCCTATTAGAGTTCTTAGCAACCTCATCAGGCACAGTATACAAAGCGATAGTTAACCCTTCCCAGAGAGGAAACACTATCTATGAACATTCACTCATTTACATCTATACAGGCAGGAATACAGAAAATTTGTCTTATCGTAAGTTGTGTGTGTATGTGTGTGTGTGTGTGTGTGTGTGTGTGTGTGTGCATGTGCAGGTGTGCGTATGATGTTGTCAACTGTGGCTGTTTTGCTTTTTTTTTTTTTTTTTTTTTTTTTTGGTGTGTAGACACAAAAACTAGGCCATAAATATCAGGCTCTGTTTTCTCTTTCAGATTATCTCAGTTTACCATCTCATCCTGCCACAGGCTCATTCATAATATCAGATATCAACTTCTGTGAATGACAGTCATGTATATGAAAATAAATTGGCGTGATGTAGATATAGATGAGCTAATTCCTAGCCTATATATATTTGCAAGTTTTATGTGTGGTATCTGAGGCCACACTGTTACTGTGACAATGTAATTTCTTACTTTGTACTTAGAAGTCAAAGTAGGAAAGCTAATTCAATATATATTAAGTTTCTAACATGGACTGTGATAAACAATTGCATCTTATTGTGGGGCAGTGGGCTATGAGAGGAAGCTGGGTACCTGGTGGAACACAGGCCTCTAAACCTGGATACCGTAACTACCCTAACAGACGGTAGGAGTTCATTGCTCCTGGGCCCTGGTTACTTTTACTTACCTTCAGCCATCTACAGCCCCTCCCAAAGAAGGTTTGTGGCCTTTTGTCAAATAGCACAGGTAGAAGGCATGATTACAGGCTGTAGAGCCTCAAAAGATCTTTATATTAATGAGATACCTAAAGGCCAGAGGGCATGGCCAATTAAGCATTCCTTCCTAGACCCTCCTCCTTGCAAAAGATATTTAACCCCAGGCCCGCCCTGAGTTCACAGAGTACAGCTTAATCCACTTTCCACCATAACAATAAACCTTTTAAAATTATGGACTTCTTGTCTTTGGGGGCTGCCATGGAGAACCAATGAGCTGCTGCCTAATCTCCCACCAAGGACCTCTCTGCGTTCCAGCCATGGAGCCCTAAACTCAAGCAAGTTAGGCGAGCCAGCCATGACACAGCCAAGCGAATCACCTCTACCAAGAGTCCGGAGCTTCTTTCCCTTGTCCCTCTCAGCTGCAGGCAGGTCCAGCCCATATCCACCCCCCATCTCAGTACTTCTGCATCTCCCAGTGGTGCCTGGGAGTCCAAGGGCTGAGACCAGCTGGTCTCCGATCCCCCATGACCGGAGTGGAACTAAGTGGCTTCCCCTAGTTCGGCATCCACCCTGTGCCCTGTGGAGTGAACTCAGATGAATTCCAGCCCGCTTCTGCCCTCCTAAGACACCTGGGGCAGCAGACACAGGAAACCCACAACTCAGCCAAACAGAATCCATGCTCACGAGCCAGCTACAGCCCCACATCTTATCATAGCATAACATCCATGCATTAACAAGAATTCTGGAACCAGATGTTAAGGCAAAGATCAGGTGCTCTTTATAAAACTTCAGTCTGTTCTCTATGGGATTTAGATTGAAGTTTGAATAGGATCCTTGTTCAGAAAGCCTTTCTCTTGTCTATAGACCATCCCTTTCTTCATTTCTAATTGAATATTCAGAGATAAATAAATAAAATTATTTTACACTCCATTTCTTAACTTTGGCGATGGTAAAATAATAATGTACTTTACAAGGTATGTCTGAAGATTGATGGTGAAAAAAAAATGACAAGAAGGGAGTCACTATACCACATAAGAAGAAAATTTCAGAAAAGTGTAAATGTAACCTTTATTCACCAGATGTAATTTTCCTCTCAGAGGCTTGTTGCTAATAAAGATCACCTTTTCTAGTTCTTTGTCTCTCTGTCTCAATCCAGCTGTTCTGGCCCAAACTCTGCTCCAAGCAGACTAATTCAAATGGACTCTTCTTGTCTCCTGATTGAGTTTGATCTGTGTGTCCTCAAACTAATTCTGGCAGTCTGCTCTAATATTCTGACTCCCACCCTTTTGTTTTATTCTCTGGCTTGTTGTATTTTCACCTGCAACCTGTCTCTGCAAAACTGTCATGGTAAAACTGTGTCTCTCTACAGGAACTGAACTCAGCTCAACTCCAGTGCCTCAGATGCATTTAACTGAATGCATTGCCCTTATGCCTGACTCAGTCTCTGCTACTCTTAAGAAGCCTCTCTTTCCTATCTATTCTCTTGAGACTGGCAGGTCCTATTTCTGACTCATTCTTTCAAATTTTTCTTTGGTTTGTCACTTTGTCTGCCCCTTAATTAGACATTACTTTCAAACATGATATCCTCTTTTAGACTCTGTGGTCACTACACATGCATGTGCTATACAGGCATAAGCAGACTAAATACATACACACATAATGATGATGATGATGATGATAAATTATATTTATATGTTTAATTATAAGTTATATAAAATCTAAGTATAATTATAAGTAATACAATGTAAAATAATTATAATAATAATTATAAAAAGAGTAATTTGAAATTGTCAGATAAAAATGGAGACATTTAATAGGCTCTAGGACATAGTATAGAAGTCCCTTGGAGTTTTTAGGTACTGGTGACAGCAATACATTAAGCATCATTCAATATTCTTAAAGTCAAAAAAAATGTCAGTAATTGAAATTAGGAGAACAAAGCCATCTGTAAAATAATGCTTTATCTACTAAATTTAGATTATTTTTGCAGGTTGAATTATATTATAACCTTTAAAAATATATTTTGAAAACTAATTTATTGATTTTAAAAGAGTTACCAGAATCAAATGACTTTAGAAAACATCAAGTTAAACATATTGAAATGAATGTTTTAGAGAAAGTCTTCTAGAATCTCCAAACTAAGATGCTTACTGATCCCATGTGACCTGAGGACTGTCTCTCTTTGCTGATACTCAGTACACAGTACACATTGAAACAGCAGTACACAATTTTGAGCAGTCCTTTTTTTTTTTAAAGATCACACCAATGCTCTAAAGAATTCACTGTGGGAAATGCTTTACTGTCCATTTGAAACATCAATGGTTGCCTTGGAAACAGGCCATATTTATGGCCAGTTCTAATCAGACCATTTTTAAACAAAATATTTCTCTAAAACAACATGATTTAATTTTAATATGTCACATATTTTTTGTGTTTTATAATTAGAAATGAATTCCAATTTCTTAACAGCCATTCTTTAAGTCATTTTGAAATAATTTTTATTTGAATTTTCTTGAGCTTTGTGCATGGACAATAAATAATTCACAAACTCTAAGCAATGTGTAATTTCAGAATAAAATAGTATAAACAACAGAATAAAATGTACTAGTGAATAGTCTAAGTCTTAACATTTTAAATAATAAATGTGATAGAATTTAGAAATATGTAGTCATAACAGAAATTAACAATCAGTATATAGTATTTAAGGAGTAGAAGTTAAGTAGATTCCGTGACTGGCAGACAGAGAAAGATAAGGTCCTTGTGTAGATGATAATTATAGGCTTCTTTACAATTTTGACCTGAGACAAAAGCATGGCAGCATAAAACAAAGGCTTGCTTTGTCTTTCACTATCACCAGTAGGGCTCTACTAAAGAAACTTGTTTTCTCAATTATACAATAATTGATAGTGCATAATTAAGAGCTGAATATTTCTTTGATAGTTGTCATAGTCACTGCTTAATCGCTGTGAAGAGACATCATGACCATGACAACTCTTATAAAAGAAAGCATTTAATTAGAAGCTTGTTTACATTTTAAAAGGTTTGGTCCATTATCATCAAAACAGGGAACATGGCAGCATACATTCACTTGGAGCTGTATCCTGATTCTTAGGCAAAAGGCAGAGAGAGGGCGGGTAGAGGGAGGGAGAGAGAGACAGAGACAGAGAGAGACAGAGACAGAGAGACAGAGAGTGACAGAAACAGACTGGAACTGACATACCATTCTGAAAGCCCACCCCCAGTGACATATTCCTACAACAAGACCACACCTACTCCAACAAGGTCACACCTCTTCTTTTCAGATAGTGGTACTTCCAGGTGATTAAGGATTCCAACAGATATGAGTCTATGAGGGTACCATTCTTATTCAAACAACTACATTAACCTTTCTGTATGTAAGAACAATATAATTCTTCAAAAAAGCGTACATCAGGTACATAGAATTTTTTAGTGAGCAGGTAAAGATTTATTAAAAAGTCTGACTTTTCCTGTATGCCTTGTGTCATAACATATAAGGAAATAGATTTTTATTGCAATTGAATTCAGATCCTGAGTTTACTATAATCATTTTACAAAATGTTATACTTAGCCTAAAATATAACATATATATGTGTGTGTGTGATTATATATATATATATATACATATATATATGATTGATAAGCATATGTATATTTATATACACATACCTAAAATGTATAAACACATATAATATATGACTATATATAATTATTTCTATTTTATTTTATAAGCATAAATGAGTATCTAAGTATACATATAAAATACATTTATACTATAAACCTATGTAGGGTATTTTGTTTGTCACAGTTTGACATTTTGTTGTCATGTGCTTCACACCAATTGTTACATGGTTTCTGTTTTGTTAGTTTTAAATGACTTAGCTTTAGTTTTCTCTTAATTGTGTTAACACATAACACATAACATCACATAGACTAGACCAAAGGTTTGACACATCAGTATGATTAAAAACTTACTTCTGATTTAAAACTAAGTATATCTTTTAGTTTTATTTCAAAAGCTATCTAATGTTTTCATATTTCGAAGAGACCCAAGAGTCAAACACTGATGTTTGGGAACAAAAGAAAGTTTTCAGTGTCTAAGGTCAAAGATGGTAATTATCACCTTTGTAAAAGAAATAGAGATCCAGAGAGATATAGATATGGGCTGTTACCATGATCAATGTTTTGCAGAGACAGGTAGATAAGAAAGAATCACAAGTTTCACAGTGATTTCAACTTTATTTTCATGGATCTTAAGAAAAAGAAAGTGGTAGATTTGTAGTTTTCCTGTGGAAGATATTTCAGGAAAATATATAAACAGCCAACAAAAGTCACCCAAAGTGTATGCATGCTCAATGCTGCAGTGTTCCTTACTCTTTTTGTTTAGTGAACAAAGATATCACTTGTCTTTTCACTAATATCTGAATACAGACTCTGTACTTAAACATTAAACAATATGAGCTACAAATTTTTAGAGGAATGTTTAACTGAGTTATTCTATGTATGCCACCTTTCCATGCAATGACACTGATAAGGATTATGTCCTTATGCTACTATGAAAAGATAACTCAAAACACAATAGCTGTTACTAGATCACCACTCACAGCAATGTTTCCAGATTCTTTTCAGGCCATATGAAGCAAGTTTATATTAGAATGATCAAGGAAATGGTCCTACTTTCTTTAAGACTGCTGTAAAAAGATATCATGACCAACACAACTTATAGAAGAAAGAGTTTTTTTGGAGCTTAGAGTTTCAGAGGATTCACATCCATGACCACCATGCTAGCATGGCAACAATCAGGCAATCATGGTAATGGAGATTTAACCACAAAGCAGAGAAAGACAAAGGGAAAGGCAATGAGTTTTGAAACTTTAAAGCTTGCTTCCAGTGGCCCATCTTCCCCAAATAAGCCATGTTTGCTAATCTTTACCAAACTGTTTCTCAACTGGGGAAAACGTATTCAAAATTTATGAGCCTCTGCGTGAGAAGTCTTACTCAAACTCAAAGTCTTACCTTAAAAATGTAACAAAACCATACTCTTCTAATCTAGCAGTATAAATGATATGTATCAAATGGAGTACTGCCTTCTTCAGTAAATTAAAAAATTCCCAACTACTTTAAAACATATTATTGATGCTTATTTTAAACAAAACTCATTTAAACATTACTTGAAGAAATTATAAAATTCAACCATCATTGTCTCTCTAAAGTATAACTCTCTTGATATAACTTAAATATGCAATAGGTCTTTAAGCAAATATGCCATTTGCATACCTTTTGGGTTTTGCGATTAGCATTTATTTTATGGTTTATTATCTTCCTATCTTTTCCTCCCTTTTCCTTCCCTTCCATCTTCCTTTCTTTTGTCTCTGTCTTTCTCTGTCTCTCTATCTCTCTTCCTGCCTTCCCTCTATCTCCGTCTCTGTCTGCCTTTTTTTGTGCTCTCTCTGTCTCTGTCTCTCTGTCTCTGTCTGTCTACCCCCCCCCATTCTCTTTTCCTTTGTGTCTTTGTCTTTTTGGGACAGGCCATCCAGGTAGTCCAGATGAGTGATCTCCTCATATATTCATGTTGACCATAAATTGTAAGTAGTCTTGTTTCCATGCCCCATATTCTGAGATCACAGGCTTCATTCACCACACCTAGTTTCCCTAAGTGATTCTTTTGATTTTTTTTTATTTTATTTTGTTTGTTTGTTGTTAGACAGGGGTTCTTCATATAGTCCAACCTATCCTGGAACTCACTATGTAGACCAGGGTAGCCTCAAAGTACTAAAGATATCTCTTCTGCCTCTTGAATGCTGAGATGAAAGACACTTCCAGCCACACTCTGCAGTGTTTCATAATATTAGATGAAAACCAACAGTGTTTCTCTTTTTGATTTGTAAACTGTTATCTACTAATGAATAAAAACATGTTTTACTCCTTTTCTTAAGACTAAATTCCCCTTCATTTATTTCAGTGAATGTAAAGATATTAAATACAAAGTGATGCTGTGACTGAAGAAAGACGAGGTACAAAAGTTATTGAATAATGTCAAGATAATTTACCAAACTATATTAACAGTTAATTAAAACTTTCTTTAACTTTAATATCTTTCATTACTTTAATATCTGACCTTGTTTGATTCCTAGATGAATATAAAATATAAGTATATGTTGTTAAGCAAATATTATGCATCTGTATAAGTATCTGTATATTTTAATATAAATGTTATTAATTTAATCATTTTTATACATGTGTATATATTTGCGATTAAGTAAAATGTGTAGTTAAATTCATTATACAGTTTTTGACTAGAAATTGTGCAGTACTTTTTCAGAAAATGCTTTTCTTTTTCTATATCATAAATCTGAAATAAAATAATTTTAACTCAGAAAAATAACTGCTTTTAGCACTTTGATGTTCAAAAGGTTGTAATGACTATCTTGTTAGAAATAATTATAACAGTCAACATTAGCAACTACTCCACCATGCATCTACAGTTGCATCTGGAAGGTATTTACCCTCCACTCTTCTGTCTGAAGCTCATGAAATCATTGGAATCTTGCTGCCTGAGCAGTAGCAGTGGTAAAACCACTGAAGCAATGTGGCAGGGAAAAATCTTGTCGCTTCAGCATCCAGTGATCTTCATCACTCATGATCATCATTCAAGAGTTCATGCTCTTTTTGAATCCTGACAAATCTCAGTCAGTTGTGACTTCCTGCTTCTCCATCTTACATATGAGAGTCAATATGTTCTATACGACTTCAGATGTAGATGGAAAAAGTGATATTCCTTTCTCCAATTTTATTCATGGTGCATATATTTTTCTCAAATTGTGACTTGCAGAATAGGCAATGTAACTGAGTTTACATGAGTTAATTTGTGTTTAGATAGACATATATTTTATTTTAAAAAATTGGTTGCTTTCTATATGTGTCTCTAGCCTTCATTCCATATGGCTTTCTAATCATATTTTTTTTTCTGCTCCCACTCAATAATACCACTTTGGCATCAGCTAAATTAGATTTCTTTACTGTTTACTTTATATTCCACAAACAAAAATATAAAGTAAACAGTAAAGAAATCTAATCCATTTCAGATGCATATGTTGCTACTGAATGTTTTATGTGGAGCTGCCTTGTAAGTATTAAATAATAAAATCACATTTTCTATATATTGAACTCTTTCATTAATTACTCATTGATAATTTTGTATATAAGTTTCTAAGAATTTAAAGCAACTAATATTTTATCTCTATTCAAGAGGATAGGAAGGGCTCAGGCTCTGAAAACAAGGTATGTTAATCTATGATACCAGACAAGGCTAAAATCTTTGAAGGTATTGGTTGCATTCATTGGTTCACAGTGATACAGTTTCCATCTGTCCTGTTCTGGGTAACGTTGTTTCATCTCCCTTTTTGACAATTATGCCACTTGAACCTATACTCAGCCATAGAAGTTAAATGTATGCCATTTCATATATTCTAAATATTAAATTTTTTTAAAAACAAAATGAGTTCCTGAAAATTTGAGTCATTGTTTTTGTTATTAATTATATATCCAGTAAACTGCTCTTACCCCACTGCCATTTCTTTCCTTCAATTAACCTTTCATGCTTATTTAAAGAATTAAAGTTGTATAGGGTCACTACCATGATTTACTGCCTGTGGTATTGTGATTTAGAAATATAAGGTCTTCAAATGCTCAAATGTTGAAGACTTGATCCTCACCTTTGAGGTTACTCAGGAATGATGGAATTATGAGGGTGCTAGCATCACCAGCAGAATACTCTGCTGTTGCACTGGGAGCTGAATGGCTTACCATAGGATGGGGCTTGCTTGCGGTAGTTCCTGGAGCCTAACTTTGAAGGGTATCCTCTGGTGGAGCCTATCCCATAGCATATGATGCTCTACAACCATTTTCCACAGGGTTCTGTTGATTCACTATGGGCAGAAACAGTCAAACCAGCTGACAACTGATTTCTTGGAAACTAAAACCAAACCTTGATTCTTTCAATTGAGTTCTTTTCACTGTAATGAAACGGTTCTACACATTTTAAAAATAAAATTTATGAATACCATAACTCTCTTCTTCCAAAATTTATTTAAGCATACTTATTATGCAAATATTAAAAAATTATATTTACTTTCTGTGACAGCTTACAGTCTTAATAATTTCCCTATATAACCATATTCCTTTTGAAAAAAACATTTCCCATTACCTTATAACCTTTAATTTGTACTCTGTACTGTGTAATTTTGTGAATTTTTGTGTTCTTATTTTTACTTGTCCCGTCACTCCTCAGATCTTACATGTGACTCTCACATTTACATGCCCTATGCTTCACCATGATCTATTTCTTCCTCCTTCCCATCCTTCTCACATTTGAACTAGAAAGTCTCCACTGACCTGCCTAGTTCTGAACACCATATAAACAAATGTCTATGCTGAAATATTACTGCAATCATTTGTTTAGTCTCTTTATTATTGTTCATGATTTAATCCCTTTGAAAGAAAAGTACTCATGCTTTCAAAATGCTGGCATTTATCAGAATTAAAAAAATATATCAGTTGATAAAAATGAGACACCAATGGCATACCTAAAACGTCAAGGTAAGAGATGCTACTACTCTGACACTAATGACATCAGGTATGTTTCATCATTCTTTTTCATGAATATATTATGCTGTAATTCCATTCTGGATGAGTCTGGAATGTCACTTGGTGTAATAATTCCTGAAAATACTGTTTTTAAAATAGTGAATAATGTACATTTAGGGAAGTTACGTTTTAAAATGACAAAAGTAGTGTTGCATGAAATAAGACAGCTTGTGGTTTGAAGGGATGCTGTTCATAGTTTATCACATGCTGTTCAATACAGTTGCAGTCAATTTCCGATGAAGAATGTGTGGTTTGCTCTCTGTATTTTCTCTGGCTATATTTTTTTTTTACTACCCATCTCAGTAGCTACTATGTACTGGGCTTCATATGTGATTTTTTTTGATAGAAGTAAATATTGTTATAAAAGAGATGTTAGAATAACAGGAAAAGTACTCCAGAGTACTAGTCAGATTTCAATAGAAAATAAATTCCAAATTTAATGTGAGCCATTCTTCTGTGACCAGAATATTAATATAAGAAGTTTAGTTAACAGAAGTCAATATTTCATTACATTGAGATGTTGGATTTATATTAATGTTCAAATATTTAAATGATAATTTTCAAATATGAGCAGTTTTAATGCATAAACATGATTTTTGTGAATATTAGCACCAAATACTTTTGAGATGTGAGCATTTTTATCAAAGAATAAATACTTAAACTTATTTTTATATTGGCATACATGAAAACTTACAGCATTTTTCCCCTTAAGAGAATAATACTTAAATTATACAGTTTTATTTTGAATAAAATAAATGTATTAGGCTAACATCATTTTGGCTATTTTATTTAAAGGATATAGTTTTTAAATTTGTTGTTACATATAAAGTTGAACAATTTATTAATAAGTATAATACGATTTCTTGATAAGTATAATGTGTGATATAGTTTTCTTATTAAGGGTATGCTAATGTGTGTAGAAGCTATGTGAGAACTAAACCAAAACTAAACAACGCTTGTAGCACAGGAGAACCTTCTTGGTCTTCTTTCTTTACCATACGCAGTCTTTTTGTTTATATTTCTATGCAGGAAAATAGATATATCTATGTCTGTCTGTCTGTCTGTCTGTCTGTCTGTCTATCTGTCTATCTATGTGTCTATTTATCTACTAGCTATAATCTATCTGTCTGTCTGTTTGTCTGTCAGTCTGTCTATCTATCTATCTCATCTATTTATATGCAGTTAGTGCTAGAGACCTTGCATATCATCCATAATACACTATCTTTTAATCCCAGCACCCTCTTTCCAAGACAAAAAGCCAGGATAGGTGGACAGAAAAAATATATTCCAATATAAAGAGAAAACTTGAGTCTCCACAGAATTTATGGCCTCCTATTATACATTAAAATATTGAAAATATTGAATAAAATAATAAACACCTTCTAAATTTTATTACTTTCAGCAGTACCTGATCTAATGGTATTGCTTAAAAATAATAATAACATAGTTTCAATTGACATTTTTTATTTGTCAAAGAGGCTTTTTCTTAGTACTAACAATTTGAAAGATTAGACTTAGAATTGTAAGCCAAATTGCATGAAAGTTAAGCTAGAACGACAAAGTATGAGAAAAATCTTTGCAAGGGACTGAATTTTCTTTTTGCTTCAGTATTTACAAATTGTAGGAGTGTCTGCATAACAACACACTTTACCAAGGAAGAAAGCTGTTGACTAGTGGATCTACTCGTTTATATTACAGACTCTTTCAAAAACAACAATTTTGCAACTGACAATTTATTGAATGACACCCATTTCATGTTGTTAAGTGTGAATAAAATTTTCCTAGGAAACTAAGTTCAAATCAATGAAAAGTAGGGAGTTTCTAGAAAGAACAAGGTTAAAGTCACCATAGAAATTTCTGAGGAAGTCAATAGGATAATAAGAAAGATGAATACGTTTTTGCTTACATTGTGCTTTGGAAAACTAAAGAAAACTTCAGTTAAGACATATATGAATGTTAAAATTTGAGCAATGTTAAAGCACATCTGTGACATTGGTTTTAGACAAAGACATCCTTAACCTCATACACACATGCTTCCAAAGCATGAATATAATAAATTTGATCCAAATGTGGAAAATTCACAGAAAGAAAACTTTCCACAAATTTAAAATTAACAAAAGCTTCAAAAAGTATGGGATGATAAAAGAAAATATATAAAATCATAGAACAAGATGAACAAGACATTGACCATAAAGGGGTAACACTATTCATGTTGTTTTGTGATTACTCACTTAATGAGATAAACATTCCATGGGGCTACATTTTCACTTCATATAAAATTCTAATGAATATAGAAAATACATAATTATCCCATTGAAATAACAAGTCATGAGCTGTACAAGAAATCATGTTGAAACTTTTCATATCCAGTGCAAATGTAAGAAGTTCATTTTAGTGACTATGACCTATCTACTCATGACCTATTCAAGATTCACCAAGAAAGTGTGTCTATGGTGATCTAAGTAATACAAAGTATAGAAACTCTATTTTCATTTCCAAGCTTCATATTTTGTGCATAGATTTGCTACACACTGATAGTTAAAAATATATCAAGTAAAATAATATTAATTTAATTTTATTTTTAATACACACCAATCCTAATAAAATACATGGTAAATATTTTATTGATTTACTAAAGAAATTTACCATTGGCTATATTAATACATTAGAAAGTGAAAAATGAGTTTGCATTCACTGTGACTGAGTTAGTTTTTACCAATGCTCTTAAAGCCTGCCACTATATTCAACAATTTTTTTTTCACTAGGCTCTTGGTTATTTATTAATCTAATCCTTTTTTGGAATGTACAGGAGGACCCCTGTACATTCTGTATAAATAAGTCTTATCAGTTTTAAATAATGACCCCCACACTTCCAAATAGTCACCTGTGGTGTTTATTTTGTTCGCTTTGGTGTGTTTCAGATATCAGGGACAAAGCTAAGCCGTAATAGCGAAATATGTGTTTCATTAATTTTTGCCATTAAATAAAGGTTATACCTCTTATTAAAAAAATAGATTTGAACTTTAAAAATAAATGGAGTCCTGGGCTCTCCTCATTTATCTAGATGTTTAACCAGTTGAAAATCATTAATTAGGCTTACCAATTTTGTTTCTTTCGTAAATTAAAAATTGTGACTTCAATAATATTTTATTTTTATTAATTTCTTCTGGTTTAAAATGCTTAATTCATTTTACAACACTTGCTCTTAACCATAAAGCTGTTAATTAATTTAATTAATTTATCAAATATAAAATAAGTGTATATGGGTATATATCTCGGTTAGTAGAGTGCTTTCATAGAATTGAGAAAGGAACTTCAAAATATCTGTAGCTTTATAACAGATGGACTCAGAAACTTGGTTAAAAATCAAAAAAATATGGAGTTTAAGCTTATCATTGGGTATATAGGTACAGGCCACATGAGACCTTGTATATAAACTAACTATCTGAAATAAAATAAGGTAAAACATCATATAATAAAAAATTAAAAGTTGAATTTTTAATTTGTCTAAAGAAATATTAGTTTATTAGTGCAATTTTAATATAAATATTCTTGAACTAAAGGCATCATTGTGTGTATTATGCAGTCTTTGAATCTATCTATCTGTCTGTCTATCTGTCTATCTATCTATCTATCTATCTATCTATCTATCTATCTATGTATATCAATACCAATTTACAGTATTAATGCTTTGTACATTAACATTTTAAAAATATCCAAAGTACAAACTTAAATAAACATATATAGCAATATCTTTACATTTAGTAACATCTGATTGGAAGGTCTCTTAATTTATTTTCCTGTTGCTATAATGAAATACTCAAACAAAAGGCACTTAAGAGAAAAAAAATGAGTTAGGTTAAAGTTCAAGGCAGAGTCCATCATTGCTATCCTGGCTACAGGAACTTGAAGCAAATGAGTGAATTATATGTACAACAAGATTAAAGGTGCAAAGCATGTGTACCCAGATTGTTTTCTCTACTCTTGTAAAATCCAGAGTCCTCTGGCTGGAGCATGATGCCACCAACAGGGAGCACAGCTTCTCACTTTAATAAATACACTTAGAAATAATTCCCTTAAACAAGTCCAGAGTTACATCTCCCAGGTAGTCTGTCATTTTGGCCCTTAACACCAATCATCAGGTGATAAGTCACTTTCTCAAATTTGAGTAGTTAGTAATATCCTTATTTCAGAACATTTATTGTTTGAGATTTTCATCATAATTAATACTGTAGTATTATGAAGCACTTGATTGATTTTTTTCTCATTTATCTGCCAGATTAACTTTGGAGATTGAACTTTTATGTAACAAACTCATACTTTAAATAAATGGGTAATAAACAGCAGTCTGTGAGACTTTTCTGTGTAGAGTCATGCCTCAAGATTAGAGGAAAAGGTATGTTCTCTTTTGAATATACTACATGAAACTTTTAAAAAATATATTAATTTTGACAATTTTCAGCACACTCATATTCTCTGAATTATAAATTTCTAGTAGGAGTTTCATTGCTTTTATTAATTACAAATGGAAAATTAATATACAATATTTTTTTCGGTATGAACATATTTTATTTGGATGTCTTTATAGTATTCTATCCTATACTGCATTTGCCACATTATGATATATAATTCCTAATCACAAACCACTTCCTTATGGCAACATTATTCACAACTATTTGTTATCCTATTGTATTCTATAGAATACTTTTTCTAAGTATTTAATCAAAATATGGCTTCATTTTTTGATATTTTAAATTAATTGGAGGTTCCAAAGGCAAGAGTACATGGACTACATTTGGTCTCTAATAATGAATGCATGTTTCTATTGTTAATGACAATTATCTTTCCTGATTGAAAATAATGATCATATAATGTCCTAAATCCAGGAATTAATGATTCAATATACTGTAAGACAAACTATGCACATGTTTAAAGATTTTATGAATAGTCTATTTAATTGATTTTAAGAAATCAGTTGTTAGTACTAAGTGCCTTAGTTGATCTTATTTGCATATCATTTCCTTTCCAAATCAAATTTATTAGGCTCTGTATGTAAATATAAGACAGTTCATTCCTCTTGCACAAATTTCAAATCTAAGCAGAAGAAAATTAATGAGGAGAACACTGACAACAAGAAGGAACTTTCCTGCTATTGAGTGGACTTGAACATCTGGCTGTTTTACTACTGGGACATGTGTTTTTCTTTTGCCCTAGCTAGATAACCAGCAGTTCTCTGTGACAATGCTCTTGGAAAAAAATCAGCTTTTCTCAATCTTGGGTATCATTCTTTCAGCTGAAATCAGTGACATTGACACAGTCTTCTTCCATGTTGAGAGCATTTGTCCTTCCACTAATTTCATGCAATTTGAAGATGGATACATATAAAGAATTCTAATAATTTCTCTTTAATCTCAGAATGATGGCTGAATCTTTGATAAGTGAGTTTATTTAAATGAAAGCAATGTAAACATCAGATAGTATAATCAGCACCCCCAAATTACTAATAACTGAATTCATAATTTGCTAGAACTCTTTGAAGCATCTTCCATTAATCCATAATTGTGATTTTCGATCTGTATGCCATAACTTACATTACTATACATTGAACAGTGAAAAATAAAACATGTAGGGCAAAATAAGTATATTTATCTCTTATTTCCTATTAGATATCTAACTTCATACTCTTGTTTTCCCATAAAATTATTAAATCCCCCTGTTAAGCTTTAAAAGAAACAATAAAAACTACAAAATCATTGTCATAGGGTTTGTATTCCTGCACAAAACATCATGAGCAAAAAGTAAGTTGGGGAGGAAAGGGTTTATTCATCTTACACTTCCACATTGCTGTTCATCACCAAAGGAAGTCAGGACTGGAACTCACACAGGCCAGGAATCTGGAGGCAGTAGTTGATGCAGAGGCCATAGAGGGGTTCCGCTTACTGGCTTGCTTCTTCTGGCTTTCTCAGCTTGCTTTTTTACAGAACCCAGGACTACCAGCCCAGGGATGGCACTACCCAGGATGGACGCTCCCTCCTTGATCATTAATTGAGAAAATACCTTACAGCTGGATATCTGGGAGGCATTTTCTTAAGGGGGACTTTTTTCTCTGTGATAACTCCAGCTTGTTTCAAGCTGACACACAAAACCAACCAGTGCAAATACTGTTAACAGCTTTACTTGGTAACTTCCTTAAGTGCTTTTCCTGCTTTCAGTAGGTTTGTACACACACGCATGTGCACACACACACACACACACACACATACACACATGCACACACATACATACACATACACACATACACACACATGCCACATACACACACACCACATACACACATACATACACATACATACATACATACACACACACACACACACACACACACACACACACACACACACACACAGAGAGAGAACACAAACATTTTTTAAGCCTCCATTATTGAATACAAGTCACAAGTTAACAATTCCAGATACTATATTCTTTCTTTCTCTCAAGCCTTGGCAGTATTTAAAGTACTTCTCTTGTTCTTTATTTTTCTTTAGAACCATATGCTCTTTAACCCCAAAGCCTCTATGACATCATTCGTTTCTGATTGTGGTCTCACTGGTTTTTGTCAGGTATTGCCTTGCCTTGATTACTTTCTGTATGAATGTAATAAGCATCCACATTATTGGATCATGGATTACACTTATCACCCCTAGTTTTCCTCTTGCATCTCTTTTCCAGAGATTCACTCAGTCATGATCTCTAAAAGTAGTTCTAACAACCTAAACTAACATTAGCTTTGCTAAGATTTATCTTCCACTTTTTAATTTTAACTTTCAAAATTGTATTTCATATTTATTTATTTATTTATTTATTTATTTATTTATTTATTGAGAAAGAATTTCTCTGCGTATCCCTGACTTTCCAAGATAGATGGGACTATTTCTATATGACTTGTTCTATAGACCAAGTAGGCCTCAAACTCAGATACCCACTTGCCTCTGCCCCCAAGGGTTGGAATTAAAGACGTGTACCACAACCACCTAATTTTTATTTTTTAAAATTTCTGAGTATTAATTTTAATGTGGTTTATCTATATAATATGCATTCCTTAAGTCTTAGATATCTTATGAGAAAGATACAGTAGAAAGTTTGTGAGAGTTAGCTATGCTGAACAACTTAAACACAACAGCATTTTTAGGCACAGCAGGACTGATGCTTGTTTGAATTTAGAGGCTGTAACACTACATGTAAAACCTGCACACATTCAAACTAGACAAACTCCCAGCATGGAGGAGGGAAAGTGGGCACAAAGTCTCACCCCTAACCAAGAAGCTATATGAAAATGACAATTGGTGGGGAGGGAAAATCAAATGCTGATTTTTCTTCCATTAAATAATGATATGTTAATTTAACAGCATCCCTGGGGTGGCCACATGCTCAGGAGTAGTTGGACAATGCAAAACAAATCCAGATTCTTTCTTTGTTTAACTAGTGTGTGTGTGTGTGTGTGTGTGTGTGTGTGTGTGTGTGCCTGTGTATCTATGTGTGCTTTCCCTTGTTTAAGTTTAGTTTTATTTCTTTGTTGAAGAGATAAAAAATATATAAATTAAATGAATGGTTAAGGGGAGATCTATAAAACGTTTAGAGAGAGGAAAGAATATGTTCAAAATACTTATTACATTAAAAAAACAAAAAAGAAAAAGAAATCTATAGCATTTACTACTACTATAAATGTAAACACAAAGAGGAAGTAGTCATATCAAAGATTCTATTTCCTTTCTACAAATGTTGAATGTAGCATTTCTCTTGTTCTTATTGGCTAATTGTACTGTGTAGTAGGAGAAAACATCCCGAAGTGAGAGTTTGGTTGGTAGGAGGACAAAGATAGCCATGTAATGATTTCAAATATTCCTGGGAAAGTATTTACCAACAAGTTGCTCAAGTCTGGGCAGTATTTCAAGTTAACTTATTTTTTTAATAAGTACAGTGAAAACCTGAAAACAATTGCACTTATCAAATCTAACATTAATCAGAGGTCAGAAGAGGGTATTAGATAATAAGGATAAGGGATAACCAATAGTATTGAGCAGATGTGGGAGGTGAGAATCCAACCAGGGACTTCTGCAAGATCAGCAACTGCTCTTAACTTCTGAGCCATCTGTCTAGCCCCACAAATTACTGATAAATACTGCTTTTGCTAATACTCTTTATATCTCTCATTAAGAAAAATTGATTACATAATATAAAATAAGGAATATTTTGGCTTTAAAATATATTTTAATATAATCAGATGCTATTGGGCAAGAAATATGTAGAATTAGGTATTTACCAACATGTGGTAAAGCACTAATTGGTTTAAAGAAAATCATGGCTTTCTTAGAACTCAATATTTGTTCACAATATACTTTGGATATAAAAATAGTTTGAGGAAATAATTTGAACACAAGACTGTTCTACTGATGCAATCATGCCTTCATAACATGCTTATTCTTGTGTACCTTTAATTTTCTTGATTATTTATAACTATTGAATTTTGTTATCCAAAAACTGGTTACTTGATTTCATTTTGCTTCTGGATTTTGAGTTCCAAAACATTTAGGTAAAAATGTCGTCAAAGTCAAGGGGTACTGTAGCAGGAGCTAAGGTGGGAGGAGTAAAGAGACGAAGTTGAGTAAGGGAGGAAAAAGAGAAGAAAGAGGAGGAGCTAGGAAAGAGAGAGACAGAGATAAGATGAGAGAGAGGGACATGGAGGCTGATGTTCTTTTGTCTGTAGCAGTCAAAGGTAGTTGGTATATCTAGGTTGGGTATTGGGTTACACCTCTGATTGTAAGGGCATTTTGTTATTGATCATTACCAAATATATAAGCCTTTGATTAATCTTTAAGCATTAGAGTCTCATTTTTCTACTGGTCCGTGGGATGGTCTGGGCAATGCCCAGCCTTGGAGAAACAGCGTGGAAGATTAGCAGAGCTATCTCCCACTCTGGCATCTTGTGGTGGCAGGGCTGGTAGCTTTGGCTGTCGTTTTCTAGCTGCAGAGCGCATGTGGCCTCATGGCCTCAGAACATGGCGTCTGATCTATGCAGAGTCGCTGCAGCCTAGTCGGCATGACCGGTGACTGCCTTTTAATAATTACTACAACAGGGTACTTTAAGCCAAAGGGAGTATCTTGTGCACATTTCCAAAATATATTCTTAATCATATAGACCAACTATTTCTTTAATGCAAAGCTTATTTCATAGAATTATGGTTATAAACTTTTATTTTACTTTTTAATCAAACCAAAATTACTAGTTATAAAGAAAAATCATAAATAAAACCCTATAAAATAAAATCCATAGAGATAAATCCTAAAATAACTAGTTACAGAGATAATTTTATAGAGCACTATAAATTGAATTCTTCTCTGTTTTCCCAAGATTCACATGATCATGTTTCTGCTTAATAGCGATATATACAAATTTATCATGCAAATAAATTTGGCTCCAATAAGGATTAAATTTTCCTAGAATTTGAAAATGATTCAGTTCAATGCTGAAGCACCTTTACAAGTAAGCAATCAAGGTATTACTACTATAAAAGTAGACTAAACTGTGAGGCTCTATTATTTAGTGTTGTGACTGTAGGTAATCATATATATATCTGATTGTAAGTCACATAGATTTTGAAGAAGCTAAAGACAAAAACAAATGTTTTTGCTACAAACAATACATGTTTGAAGTAAAAAATATAATTTTCTGATCTAATAATTGCAAAGTATGTGAATGTATCTAAAATCCCATCATACATAATGTATGTCTATAGTTGTTCTGTGTAAAATCAAAATCAAATATATATATATATATATATATATATATATATATATATATATATACATGTATCTCGAAGTACAACATATATGGAATAAATTTTTATTGTTTCTTGTTCAAATATGGTCCAAATCTCAATGCAAAAATATAAACCTTGTGATAAATGTCTGTTCTTTTGTATTTAAAGTAATGTTTGATATTGTATTCAGGGCTTTCTTTTTGTCCTCTATCCCATATTCCAGTTAATCGCCTTATAGATGGAAAGATATGTAGCAGCTTCTTAAGAACTATAGTTAATATGTATATGCATGCTTAACACATATAAATTTTATATTAATGTTGGGAACATCATGACTGAGGATCAAGATTTATTCTAGGTTAAACAGTTCTAAAATAACATAGATGAACTGTGAATTAGATGCACTGTGAATTAGAGAAATAGTGTCACTAAGGAAAACAATGCACAGTTACATATGGCCAAAGAGGAAACTGGGTAAAGTTAAAATTTCAGCCAGTTAAAGATCACAACATAAGAAGAAGCAGGAAGTTAGAAGACAATAAAAATAAAAACAAGAAAGTTTGATCTTCTTACAAAACATCACACTTTCCCATGGTGGAGTTTAGGAATAATCTCGAAAGTACTACACTGTAACAAGAAAATGATTTGGGCTCCTGTCATAGGTGGATGCTAACTCCAGATAACAGAGGCTTTAGTTACATATGATCTGTCTTCACTTATAAGAGCTCTCTCTTTAGACTCCAGAACTATGAAGGACATTCAATAGTGACAGTAAGAGTCAGAATAAGGCCAGGCAGTGGTGGCATACACCTTTAATCCCAGCACTTGGGAGACAGAAAAAGCCGATTTCTGAGTTCGAGGCCAGCTTGGTCTACAGAGTGAGTTCCAGAACAGCCCAGGCTACACAGATCTCAAGTGATTTTTTTTAAACTTAAACCAGTTTCAAGTTTCCAGCTCTAGATTGAGTTAAAGATTGCCTTTTCATTTCAGTAAAACCAGAGGTTATAGTGCTTAAAATTTAAACTCTCGGGATCTAAACTGCACACAAGTATCACATGATCTGCCACAAATGATTTCCCTACTGGAAAAGGGAACAATAATAGTGCATATTTGGGTGGCAAAAGGACAAAGTGCCTGTGTTTCCTGATTTTACTTCTAACAACTTGAGCTCACTCAATAAATAAATACATAAAAAGGCAGCATAAATATAGTTAAAATAATTAAAATAGTAGCTATTTCCTTGTCTTGTCAATTGACTATCTAGAGGGGCCATCTGGATGGTCCAGATTTGATAGCAATCATGATTCAGTTTATTTACACTCTAAAGGATATGTCTATGTTCAATCAGATGGTCTGAAATTTCTCCAGCTGGTGTAGCTCTCCATGCACAGTCAGGCTTATAGAGATGTTTTGTCTGAGAATATCTTAGACTATCACATTTTATCAACTTCTTCATTCTTTACCAGCTAACCATGGCACAATTACACCAAGAATTTCCTAACATTCTTCTTTCTACTGTGTTCTCTGTATTCCTTCCTCTCTCTTTTCTGAACTTTTCCTCTGTAAAAGCTACCAGAGATTTCCAAAGAGAATCTCTGGAACACTATTATAAAAAATGAAGTGAAGTGTGCATTCTTGGCATTGAATGGATGGTTTTATAATGTATTTTAGAAGCAATGCTGTCACCATTTCATGTGACAGTGATTAATAACAATCGGAGTTGCTCTTTGTAATAATCCCACAAATATTTGTGTCAAGCACTAACACTGTTTAATAAGTACTAATTGGAAGAGAATTACATTCCTGAAGTGGGGTGAATGTCATAAAATAAATTTAAATTGGATTGAGGAAGTAATTGTAATAGTATTCTTAAATAATATGTAGTTTATTTTATTATGACACAGAAAAATCATTTTATTTTACTTCAATGAGATTTTTATTTGGATTTTCCTCCACAAGATTTAAAGGTGTTTTCTACATGGTTTGTATGATTTATCACTTTTAAAAATCACTAAAATATATTACACTTGCCTCATAATTATAATTTGCAAATACTTTGTGCCATGTAGAAAATCATATGCTCACGGTAAAATTCATGTGATTTATGGAAAATTTAACTGTGGGAATTTATGATATGGATCTTTCTTACGATTGACTAAAATGTTCAACTGCGTTGTATCCTTCTACAGCTCCTCTTTCTGAATTGTCAAGACTTTTCCTTTTGCTTAGAGATGAGACTACCTGATTAGCTTTTTGTCAGATTAAAAATGAAAATGTTTTTCAGAGGAAATAAATGTCCATCTTCTTGTGTCCTTCCACAAACACTGACAGTAGCTTGAAAACTAATTTTTTCTAAGGTCTTTTAATTTGGATTTTCTTTCCAATTCTTTCTGTGTGCTGATTTAGCAGAAGCAAAAGAGCACAAATATTTAAACTTATTATTTCATCTTCTATGCATAGCTTAGAATTAAAAAGCTTACAAGGAAATATAATGGTGTTTTTATAGGATTTAAATGTGTTTAATTGGCTTTAGTACGTTTCAGTATAATAAAAATAGCTACTTTTCCAAATGTTTACTGTGCCAAAGACAATTCTAAACATGTCTAAAATATTTGCGATAGAATCACGTTGTCTGATTTTTGTTTACCCTTTACCTTCTGTTCAAGCATATTTAACATATGAATACATGATATATATATATATATATATATATATATATATATATATATATATATATCCTGAAAAGTTGGTCTGGAATATGCTTAGCTATGCTAAAAGAAAGACAGCCTAAGAAATGGCATCACTTTCATACATAGTACAATAAATTCTCTGTAAATGATAGGAAACATGAAATGGGCACAAAGAGGATGTGTTACAACCAGAGACATCAGGAAAGCTTCATACCACCACAATAGCTACATGCCAGAAGTGAGTAAAATTCGGGTTGAAAAATGTCTGCATAAAACATTTCAGAATAGCATTATTTTAAGAATGCCTAGATATGGAGATAAAGTAGCAACACCCTGCAAAACCTGGATGGTATGAATACTGCCCAGGAGGAACAATGTACTTTTGGAAGAATACTGAGCCTTAAGTTGAGAATAGTACTTTGAAGGCAGGGCTGGCAGGGGTTTCAGCTTACAGTGAAGGGTGAATTTAATGCTATCTGATTGTTAGAACCACTGGCAATATGAGCGATATTCACATGAAAATGACGAGAGGAATGGCATTATGCTAACAATCCCAAATTTAGTGGACAGGCCTAAATTGGGATCCAGCTCAAGGGGAGGCCCAAAGGCCTAACACTGTTACTGAGGCTATGAAATGCTCATAAATAGGGACCTATCATGACTGCCCTCTGAAAGACACAATAAGCAGCAGAAAGCAAAATGCAGATATTTACACCCAACCAATGGACAGAAGCTGCTGTGCCCTGTGGTTGAATTAGGGAAGTGCTGGAAGAAGCTGAGGAGGAGGGTGACCCTGTAAAAGGACCGGACCCCCCAAAATCTCTCAGGCACTGGGTCACTGAACAGGCAGTGTATACTAGCTGATATGAGGCCCTGCACACATATACAGCAAAGGACTGCTGGATCTGGACTCAATCAGAGAGAATATACCTAACCCATAAGAGAATGGAGGCCCAGGGGAGTGGGGAGGACTGCTGGGATGGGGGTTGGGTGAGTGGGGCCATCTTTGAGGAGAGGGATAATGAGGAGTTATAGGATGTGGGATGGTCGGAGGGTGGACTGTGAGGGGAATGAATTCTGGATTATAAAGAAAGATCAATTAATTTATTTTTTAAAAAAAGAATGAATTGGTTTAATCCTAATTAAGAGAGATAAGAGTATTGGGATCACAATACTAAGGAATGTGGAATGAGGGCAGATCCTGTGACTTGCGCTTTGTCTCAGATGGAACTGTTTTCATTGCATTACATTGAAAGTGCATCTAGCAGCATTTCAAAATATTTGATTACAGAAAGCTGTGAGAGTTCGAGGTGCAGATTTTTCCAGAAAGACCCAGTAAGAGTGAAAGTGTAGACTAATTGATCAATCAGAATGTAATGGGACAAAACAGATGAGAGATTATGAGCTCTTAGGAGAAAGGTCAGGCTGTGTTTGAATTTAGACTGAGGCTTTGTGTGGAAAAATTAAAGATTTAAATAAAAAAATCATCAATACTTTTTAACAAAACAAACAAACAACCAATGTGAAAGAGGTCAGGTAGTAAGTTAGTAAATATTTTTGCTCTCTTATTTTCAGTATCTTTTACTTTCCATGTGATGTAACTATATGTGCTTTCTTAATTAATGATTTCCTCCTGTAGATTCCTTTTCTGGGTTATTTGTTCATATTTCATAATTTGGTTTATTTTATAAGAATCACTCATAATTTTGGGAACATAGTATATATTTTACAACATTGTTTAGGAGGTTATGTTTAGATTTAATTTTCTGATTTTTGATGCATTTAGTTTAAATGCTTTAATCATGATTCTGATATGAAATGTTGTTTTTGAGGTCATTCAAGTCATTTCCCCAACCTTGTTCTGTTTTACTCACGCGTATTACACTGGCTACATACAAATGCCATCTGTGTATTCATTTCAGAATGCAGAACAGATTTTACATTAACATTTTCATGTCTCTACATTATCGTCATGATGAATATAGTCATGTTTTTTGTGCTCAATATTGAAAAATACCCGAATATCCAAATGCTTGTACAAAGGCTAAGCTCAGCATCTTGTTGGAACTTTGGACATGTGCATTTGGATTTCCCATATAAATTATAAAAAAAGAGTAGCTTGTTATATATGAGAGCCGGTTATACCAATCCCAGGATATAAGCCTCATTACCTGCTCTTGTCCAACGTTCAAATTTCCATTAAGCAGATTCCCAAGCTTATAATTTGGACTGCTTCACAATCAATAACTCTTGAGCGTGAATACCTCAGCCAGGCTCATCTTTCTGTGATATTCTCCTTAATTACTTTTAATAATGTATCCATCAGTGCCATGTGCCTGGTTTGTTCATAGGAAGATGTTCATAGCAGGGAACAATATAGGAATATCCTCAGACAGAGCCTAAAGGCTAGTCACAGTTCACTTTGTGTTTAAGATATACTGATTCAATTATCTCCACATTTTTCTATTTAATATTATAGACAAGGATAGGGATGCAACCTATTGAGTTGTGCTATTGACAATTAAATGCTTTCTTATATTCATTTAGAGATTTCATATCATGGCACTTTTATGCACGCTTTTCATTGTAGATCAAACATGATTACTTTTGCCATTGCTTCATGAAAGTCAATGTATTGCAATCTCAGAAACTTATTTTCAAAAAGCTTTGCTTTAAGATGGCTTATTTACAGGCATTAGTGGACATACCTTACAATTACTTAAAATGACCAGTATTTTGCCCCTAATTTTGACTTGCTTTAAATATGAATAAATACACTCATGTTATCTCTACTAAGTTTTTCAGAGGGAATGTTGTGATCACCTAGAAGATAAATCAACTAACTGAAAATGACAGATTGGGACTAAGGATGTAAATTTTCTCCATAGGGCATTATTTGTGAAGTTTTAAATTTTGTTTATATTTCAAAAGCAGAAAATTTCTCCCTTTACTTTGAATCAGCAGTGTTATTTCCTGTGTATCTGCTTAATTTTGATGAATTTTCACTTGAATCAATATTATTTGCAAATGATGGTTTAATCTCCATCTTACCTGTTTTACTTTCTCAATATCAATAATTTGTCTCGTAAGTTCAGAAAGGAATTATGTAAGAGTTGTGATACAGACTGTTTTATTTTATGTTAAAATAATATTTTATTCTTAAATTAACGTGTAATACTACCAAATATATTTTAATTTAAATAAGTTGGTTTTTCTCTGTGCTGTATGTTCTTTTCAGTGTTTAGAACTTAAGCTTTAATCATGTGAGCTGGACAGACAGCTCAGCAGTTAAGAGCACTTGCTGTGCTTCCTGAGTTCCTAGGTTTGATTCCCAGTACCCACAGGGCAGCTTATAACTGTTTGTCACTCTAGTTCCAGGGAGCCCAACGCCTTTTGACATCAGTGGACCCTGCATGAACAATGTCACACAAACATACATGCAGACAAAATTTCTATACATATTAAAATAATAAAGTAAAATAATGTAAAAAGACTTAATACTGAAATGGTGTGTTAAAGAAGTACTTGAATTAGTGATTGTTTTCAAATTTATACAACGTTAATGGTGCCGCAAATAACTAACACTTAACTGTAAAATCAATGATACTTAAAAACGATACAAAGATATTTGTAACCTCTTAGTTTCCATGAAATTTCACTATGAACAGGTCTACTGTCAAATCACAATAAGTATGTTCAGGAATTCGGTAAGTATTTTCCATTAGGGAAAACTGAAAGAAAAAAAAAAGTTAAATATACAAATCATATGATCATTCTCAAACTACTCCCTAGTAACTTGTGTCAGACATATCTTAGTAGCTGACTCTTCTTATAAAACAGATGAAGTCAATCCTTTCAGCTTGCTGACACTTTCTCTATTTTAATTGTAACACCACACCCTATTTATCCTTCACCTAAGGGATGCAGTGGTACAGATAGGATATTTGAAATGGATTACCCCCCGCCCCTAGGTCAGTTCCTCCACTGTGCCCAGATGATAATTGATGAATGTTTGTATGAATTCTTTATTTTAAGCTATCTCCTTTTTTGCTTTTGTTCTTCATTTTAAATGCTAAATTATCTCCTTTAGTTAGTTTATATAAAATTACTAAGTTTTAAGCATTGCAGTGCTTAATATAGCTACATACCACGTTTTAATAAGAGGAGATGGAAAAGGCCCTTAATTTTACGAAGACACAGAGACTAATATTTCTTAGACCATTTTAATCACAATTTTGTTAACTTGTATTAGGTGATTGTAAATTGATGCTTGAAAGAACATTGATGCCTTGGTAAGAAAGTCTCTGATTACCTTCAAGTCTTTTACTCCATCATGAACTCACTGGGGTTTTCTAATGCAAGAACACATTATGCTGCTTAAAACATGAAAGGCCATCAGTATCAATTATCTTGGACCCACGAGATCTCATGGACACTGGTCGACCATCCAGGCAGCATATGCCAGCTGATATGAGGCCCCCAATATAAATATACAGCAGAGGACTGCCGGGTCTCAGTTCGGTCAGAGATGTACCTAATCCTTAAGAGACTGGAGTCCCCAGGGAGTTTAGAGGTCTGGTGAGGTGGGGGTGGGATGGGGAGTGGGGATATCCTCATGGAGACAGTGTGATGAGGAGGAGAAGGAATGGGATAGGGTGGACCAGGAAGAGGATAAAATCTGGAGTGCAAAAAAAAATTAAATACAATTAAAACATGAAAGAAATAAGATAAAGTAAATCATAATAAGAAACAAATATTCAAGAAAAAAACTTTAAAATGCCCTTAAACTATGAAGAATAAAAACTCAAGCATATCTAAATTAGATAAATATAAAGATTAATATCCTTTATTAATAATATTTTATAAAAAATCCAATGGTACACACAAACCAAAACAAAAATGACATATGACAATAAATGCCTACTTGAAAGAAAAGATACATTCAAAAACAGAACAAATCATAATATATGCACAAGAAAATACACACTATTGTTTGAAACATACTAATCATAAGATAAAAAATAAATTATATGCCATAATGATAAGAATGGGTAGGCTATTTTATATTACCAATGAAAACCGAATAGTAATTACGGCTATATGTTACACCGTGGCAAATATGAGTGATAGCATACTGTGAAATATTCTCTAAAGTTTAAGTTACAAAATATTTAGTAAAATTTTAAAAGATCATCAAGCAAATGCTATATTCTGAATGTAAAAATGAACACCTTATGGAGTTACAAAACAAAGTAACAATGGGCTGATAAATAAAAACTTTAACGCGAAAACAATGGTGTGAAGCTTGGACCGCAGAGGAAGAGCATGCAATGAATACAGGCAACCAGTCAGGCTTTAAAAGACTGAAATTATGGGCATCACATATTGTTCACTGACAGAAGAATGTCAAAAACCAAGTCTTTGAATTAAGTCAACTGTAGGGACCTGTAATAAAAAAGGGGAAAAGTTTATTGATCTACTTGAAAAGAGTTATTATAAACTGAATTTGTCAAAGAATCCATTGAGAAACCACTACTGATTGTCACCTGAACAGAAACCAAAGTATTGCTTTAAAAATAAAGGCAACTCTTAACATTTCATGAATAGAAGGTGATGAAGAAAACATGACTTCGATTTCTCTTTTCATTTTCAATATTAAATAATGGGGGCATTGAAAGACAGAGGATGAGAATTGTTATGCCTCTAATTTAGACAGGGTAACAGATAAGACAGAAAGTATTTAGAATATTTGCTGAAATACTATGAATGTGCCTTACTAACTATATAAAAGAGAGTTTAAAGGGAGTCAGTCTTCATGACTAAATGATGGTGATTCTAAATCAGTAAGATTCTAAACAATAATCTCAGTTTCATGTAAGTTATTGGTAGTGAGTTTGCACAGGTTCATATAAAAGTATCAGTAGTACAAAAAGACTTATATCACCTACTGTCTTACATTATATTGCTATATTCTTGTTATTTTGTGTTTTGTTATGATGTCCTGTTATATTGCATGTGTTATTGTTCTGTATTTTAATCATGTTCATGTGATTGTACAGATGCCTGAGGACGCCAGAGCTGAAGTCACCCTAAAGCTGCAACTACAGGCATTTTTGACCTGTGAAACAGTGTAGTGTGAAGAAAACTTTAGGGCCTCTACAAGAGAAATATGACTTTTATCTCTGAAGCTATAAACTTAGCCCCCAATACTGGCCCTTGCCATTAATCTTGTTTTTCCACAAGAAACAGATATAAAAGCCCATTGCTGAAGATCCTACATCTTTTGCTTGCAAAATATAGAGTCAAGCTTGAAGCTTTCTCCTTGCTGACTACATTTAATAGGGTTATAATATACTAAACAGGCTTCTGGTGAGAGAAAATACATCAATGGTCTTAACCATGTGTAACCCCAGTGAGTACACTATCAAATTTCTAGACAAAACACATTCACATGTATAATAATGGCATGAAAGTTACAAAAATAGTCAACTAGTTAGTGATTGGATATGAGGCATAACCTACAACAGATAATCCTTACCTAGTACTCTAAACCTCAGTCAAAAATGTATGCTTGGGAACATCATATGACCTGGGGGTGTATTTTATACTCTCAATATGAACTAAATATAAATAGCTTCAAACTAAATTCTAAATACTTTTATCTATATCCATAAACAAAATCTACTCTCAGCCTAGATCAGAACATCTTTCTGAAGTAAATAGTAGTTATTGCCATTTGCTACCCAAGAGGCTTAGGGGCATAAGAGTTAATTGTCTAGCCGTAAATAAATCCTTTATAACTACTTCTAACATTTAGGGAACACTGTGGAAGAGTGGACAGAGGAAATGTAAGAACTAGAAAACTCCCTTGCAAGTATGACATGTCCTCTGAAAACAGTCATCATATCATCTGCAGATTACATGCACTTAGCCTGAAAACAACGGATGGTGTTAACACTCAGACACTGACTGGAGAAGGGGTATGTGGTCCCTGTCCTTACTGCTGAACTATGGACCATAAAGATCTTAGGAGACGTGGAGTCATTGTCTTCAGTTTGGTGCCCAGACGTGAGCCCAGCAGGCTTCATTGTAGAGTTTAAACCTGTGGTCACACACACAGCTCATATTAAATCTAGTGGAGACTGTGCATATGCCCACTCTGAAAAGAGGTCTAGACGTTGGGTATCAGTGACAGAATGCGTGAAAGTAGAAAAGATAAAGAAGGAGGATTAATAAAGACATTAATTAGGCTCAGCCAGAGCCTGACAAATGAAGATATCGATCCTCGCAGCCAACCACTGGACTGAGCAAGGGGACGCCAATGGAGAAGTAGAGAAAAGATGGAAGGAGCTGAAGGGGCTCACAACCCCATAGAAAGAAAAACAGTATCAAACAACTAGACCCTCCAAAGCTCCAAGGGACAAAGCCACCCACCAAAGAGTATATATTGGGGGAACCATGGCTCTAGCTGCCTGTGTAGCAGAGGATTGCCTTATGTGACATCACTGTGAGAAGGAGCCACTTGGTCCTGTAAAGCTTGATGATCCAGGATAGGGGAACACTAGGGCACTGAAGAAGAAGCGTGTGGGCGGGTAGGGAAGTACCCTCTTGGAGGCAGAAAGTAGGGGGTAGAGAGTTTGTGGAGAGGAAACCAGGAAGGAGAATAAGATTTGAAATATAAATAAATAAAATATCCAATAAAAATGATGTTGATTAGATCATGATAAATACCAAGAAATACATAATTATTTTGCAAAAACATAAATTGAATGCAATTTGGATATTAACCTCTGAACTTTAGAGAACATTTGAAATAGAAGAGCAAGTGACAAGACAATACTAAAACTTTAAGAAGAAGGATTGAGGAAGAAATATGCACATCATAAGAAAAGTTAAATAAGCATAATAGTGTCAGAATATTATCTGATAAAAATCTATATAATCAAATTGCAAAACAAAATGTCTACTTGATGTTCAAGTTAAAGTTGATTGAACTGATGACTTATTTCTAGGTCGATAATATAATTTAAGTAGTTTAGTATTGAGCAAGTTTAGTGAGACAAATCATATGTTAGCCTCAAAACCACATGCTGCCTGCTAACTAGCTGTAAAAATGAGCACTGATAAAAATTATCAAAGACAAACTCTCTAAAACTACTATAAACACACATATGAATATAAATATATTACAACTTTTACCAGAACCATGCTATTAACTCAAGTTCGATATTAGTGTAAATAATGGCAATTATTTAAGGAATAAATGAAGATGTTAAATAGGTCCTAGCATATTCAATAATGAATCTAATTCATGGTCACTTGGACACGGCTTTCTGGCTGTTGGTGTGTGGACGTTTCTGTAGAAACTTGTATGTCTTCATCATCAGAGTCAGTGTTTATTGAAAGAACGAGTGATTGTGTGAGAAAGTAAACTCCTATGATGTGTTAGTAAGTGATAGTGGTTTTCCTTATAAGGAAATGAGCTTAATTCCCATGTGGTCTGCAGTGCAGGGAACTGAGGAATAGTTTTAGGACTTGGCTTCTGTAGTCGTCTACATTCTCTCCTCTCTGTCTTAATTGTTTACTCTGCACCACCTGCCCAGATTACAAAGGCTTTTGTTCCTTGACAGATTAGGTCAAATAAATATAATCATCAAACACTTTCTAAATAATGCTCATTTATAGAAGACTAATATTTTTTTACACTATATCTAGTAACATACTATTGTCATTAACTATTTAAAAATGTATAATGTATATGCGTGTATAACAAAACATACTATATAAATGCAATAAATATGTACATAGATTTTTTTCCTAACGAATGCCAATGGAATTTTTCAGTAAGTAGCATATATGTATATATGTGCATGATTTTATATATTCTATCAAAACAGTTAATCTATTGAATGACTTACTGATTATATAATGGACTAATGTCTCAGGTCTCTTTCAGCTCTATAACATGATTTTTTCTCTTTTTTATTATTGAACATTTTATTTACATTTCAGTTGTTATCCCCTTTCCCCATTCACCCCTCACACAGAACCCCCAGAGCCCATCCTCCCTTTTCCTGTTTCTATGAGGATGTGCCAGCACTCACCCATCAACTCCCACCTCCCTGCCCTTGAATTTCCCAGTTTTCAGCCCCATGGGGAGAGCAACATTACCAACCAACAAGAGTTTCCAGGGTCTAAACCATCAACCTGGGAGCACATAGGGAGAGACCCATGGCTTCAGCTGTATGCATAGGGGAGGATGGCCTTGTCTGGAATGTGTAGAAGAGGAACATGGTCTTTAAGAATAAACGTATCTTTCAATGGCACCTGAAAGCTAATTGGTTATACAATATTTAAGAAGATGTTTTCGATATAGATATTTATAAGTTATGAAAATAATATATGACTAGAATAATATTTAGGCTCTTGATAATCCACATTCAGATTCTACTATAAGGTGTTGTCAGGATTCCTGCTAATGTCTCATAGACAATATAGACACATATACACAGTGATCCACTGAGTTATTCATCAGCTTTATACTCAATATCCAACAGGCTTTAATAACCTAACTATAGGTAAAAATAATTCTTGCTCAGAGTCTCTTGCTTGTAATGTGTAACTCTATATATTAGTAACTTTGTTAGCATTAACCAGGAAGTAGTATATCATTTGAGATGCAAACAAATGATTAATTAAAAAAATGTAAAGAAATGAAGTAGACTCAATCAGTTTATACCTCTCCAATAAGGCTATCTAATATCAGATTTTGGGCAGCCAGCATATAATGTGCTTGCTGTACAAACACGTGGACCAAACTCAGGGTCCTGGCATTTATTTACACTGAATATTATATGAAAATTTCACAAAACAAAATCCAAAAAGCAAAAACAAGAAGAAGTGAATATAACTGTCTGCGTGTCATCCAAGCATGCAGGAGGCCCAAAGAGTAAATCCCCACTACTAGGCAAATTTAAAGAGTCTGAATATAAAGAAATTTTTAAAACAAAACAAAACAAAACAAAACAAAACAAAACTGTATCTGCTAATAATGTTTTTATCCAAATTTATCTTATTTTATACTTGAATATTACAAGTTGTGCTGTTAGGGTCTTCGCTTCAAATTCCTTGCAATTTGAATCCTGAATCTTGATGCATTTTATCACTAAATAGGAGCCATATTTGAAATTTTTGCTGAGCTCTTTAAAATAAAAGCCATTTTTAACTAGAAAGGTGTTGAGATATCTGAGGTAAAAAGACATTTGACACCACGCCTGGTGACCTGGGTTTGCTTTCTAAGACTCACATTGTTGAAAGAGAGAACACAATCCTACAATCTGCTTCTCTGCACATGCACATACACAATCATTCTCACTTGCCACCACCACCACACACATACTGTGCATACACAAAATGCACATTGCACACAAGCAAAGTTGGCAAACTGCACTATTTAACAGGTATGTTGTGGTTGAATATCCCTTACACTGTCTCCTTTAACATTTTACTTCTTAAATTATTTTCAAGAAAACACTTGTCTAAAATGGATAATTATGCTTTGTTTTTGCACTGAACTGTTCACTTTCAATTAATGCTTTCTCCTAAATTAATACAGATAAATTAATACAGATAAATTAATACAGATGTTAAAATCAATGTTCTAACGTTTTTCTACCACCAGTCTCATAAGTGTTCTCTTACGGATTCTATCATGGTTGTCAATGAAGTCCGAAGTCTTGCTACCGCTGCATGTCATTTTTAAAACTCATTCCGATTAATTTCTTCATGCCATAAACTCAATGAACTTTTGATAATGTTCTACATCATGTGCTATAAACAAATAACAAATCCTGAAAACTTCCTTAACATCCAGATACCAATTTTAAGATGCAATGGTTTCAGTGTGACGTTATCTTCAGTAGCATCTGCAGAGAGAGTAGAATTCAGAGTTCTACAAACATCTCCTGAGTATAACTCTCAATTTTATTACCCAGCCTTCAAAATCCCTCCAGAATACTCATATGATATGTCACCATGCCAGTCAGATGGTAATTTATTCTCCTTTTGCCTGCCTTGTTTCTGATTTGAGGTTCTTTTGACACTTACAGTATTAGATTATGATGTCCAAATCTTGCTGATCTCCTGAGTTGGCTGTTCCTTAGTCTGTAGAATGAGATACTTCTATTTCCTTTCTTTAGCCTTGCATAGAAGAGCGTTATTCATATCTAGCACGCAAAGAAACTTTAAAACTCAAGTCGAACAGAAGCATTTTGTTATGAAAATAATGTCTTTGTAGATAGTCTTAACCACTTACCAGTAATCTTACACTTAACTTTCAGCAGTGCTTTCAGAGTACTTTAGGGATTGTTACTGAAATTAACAGACTTTTCCCCAAGAAAATAAAATTATCCTTGTTCATTCTTGAGGAAGCCATGTTTATTAGCCTTTTTTTTTTTTTTATTGACCTGCAACTGGGTCAAAATACAAAGATTTCAGAGGATGAATCTAGAGTGATAGTAAATTTATTGAAATTCTTGATTGCTCCCTACCTCACACCAGAACACAGATTGTCTATAACACAATATACAAGAACTATTAGAAAGATGGTATACAGGAAATGATTAATGGTGACCCTGAGAAGCACACACATGCTTCCTGTGGAATACTTGAAAGTATAATGTCAGAATCAATGTATATTCTCACCTTTCCTTCTAAAAATGTCTTGCTAAGATCTTAGTAGATTATTTGAGGCAGCCATCTGCTCTTTGGCTCTGTTGTCCTCTTGTTTGTACTTTTTTTGACTGTTAAACCAGCTTAGTTCTTTACTCTTATGCGTTTATTCTATTTTCAGATGTTCTTTAAGTTCATCCCAGTTATAAGTGGACCATAATTAGCTCAAGAAGTTTTACTTGTTTGATTTTGAATGATTTTCTTACAGTCTATTTATTTATCTTTATCTGCCTTCTATTCCTGACTTACTAATTACCAGGGTCTTTAATTAACCTACCCCTCAATTGCCTGAAGATATGTCTTTCTGTTGTTTATTTTTTTACTCTGAAGTTTTATAAGCCGAACTATACTTAGGCTGGTCTTCTAGCTCATACAGAGTGAATGTTGGCTGCTGTTATTGCCACTTCTTCTCTGTAGGCATAAATAGCATAGCTGTCATATTTACCATCATTATTGTCACCAGCATCATCATGTTCTTCCTTTTATCCTCTTTCTCTTTCCTCTTCTCCTTCCCCTTTTCTTATTTTTTGTCTGTGCTATGCTGGGAATTTAATCCTGACCCTGACACCTACCTAAGAAGACCCTGGAAGTAAGGAATAGTGAAGGTCTCATGCTGAATGCAGTTTTAATGAGGACACCTGGGCTCTGCTTTCTCCTGATTTTGACTACATTAGAGGCTATTTGATCAACACTATCTTTTTTTTTCTGTCTGTATTTCTGTATGAAGCTAAATATGCTGGAGTTTTCTGTTTTTACCTTGGGCAACTCTACATTACAGGAGTACACAAGAACTAGTATTGCAGGGTTTTACTGTGTTGTTGCCCCATGATACCTACTTAATACTTTCAAGTATCCCTGAATTATATTGAGTCTTTAATTACCTACCTCTCAATTATCTAAAGATATTTGTATGCTTGCACTAATGCTTACATCATCTTCACAACTGATATTCTTTTCAGCAGTGTCACAGAAGATATTACTTATCTCTTATTTCCTGCTGTAAAACTAAAGCTCTTTTAGCTTTCTGTCATTCTGTTAATATGATTTGTAGACAGCAAACCATAATGCTAAAAAGCTCCTTTAAGCAATAGTTATTGCAGACTTTATCTCTTATTTTGATTAGCTAAAATTGTGATGTGATACAATTCAATTTCAATTAAGTTAAATTAAGATTTGAATGCAACAATGATAATGACAGTAGTATGTAACCATATACACAAAAGTAATTCTGAAAATGAAATAAATACCTTCAGATCCAGACAATAAAGAGATGGTTATATAGAGCTGAGTACACAAATTGACAATGAGAACAAATATATCCTCTCTTGCACCCAGAATGCACTAGTCATTTTCCAGCTTCCTGGCTGGCGATGTGCTAACTTTGTGTTTCTTGCTCTTCAGCATTTATTCCAGGACTAATATTTGTAATTTTTGTCTTCTCCTGCCAGAACTTTGCTATTCTAAACTTAGTTAAAATAAAGTCTCCACTTTTACTTAAAAATGGCACACTCTAAGAGAGAAAGCCATCAATATTTTACTTATGTATTTCCATCTAATCCCAATAACAATTGTTTAAAAAGTAATTTAGTATTTAGAAAAGGTTATAATTAAGAAATTAATTATTTAACTTTCTTTTCTAAGTACTTTTGATTTGTTAGCAGTTCCCTCCTTTCCATGTGAAAATTAGTATAAGTTGTGGTTATTGTAATTAGCACAGATATTACATATATTACAAAATGGACATTCTTGCTCTATTTCCAATTAGTCTGCACTATTTTCCTAAGTACACATGATATTAAATGGACTATAAGAATCTGTTTGTCTTAGGAATATTACACATAGGCATTCTATGTGAGCTAAAATTAAGAAACTTGTTTGAGTTCTTGTTGGCTTTGAAACAGATGCCGGAGGTGAAATGACACCTGCATCTTTTTTTTTTTAAATGATTGAAATACTTTAGGGAAGAAATCAAACCCAAAAATGTTTGTTCCAGAAGAAATTAAACATTTTTTTATATACCGTGTTTGTAAAGCTCAAAAGTGAGAGAGGAAACTAGAATGACTGGTTTGTGTTTCATTTATTTTTGAAATTGATTTATTGTGTTTTATTCCTGATCTTCTAAATTCTTCCTTAATCATTCAGTAAAAATTTTAATTTTCCTATAGGTATTGTGATCCATAGGTGATGTCTGACTTATTTCAGTATTTTAACTGGTAAAATGAGTTTTTTATTTTATTTTTAAATTGGATAATATCTATATTCCTATCTGGCATGGGTAATGCTTATGTATGTAAAGTTATT
The DNA here is from genome assembly GCA_030674055.1 of Rhabdomys pumilio. NCBI lineage: Eukaryota > Metazoa > Chordata > Mammalia > Rodentia > Muridae > Rhabdomys > Rhabdomys pumilio. The sequence continues at coordinate 39,728,065 of JANHMN010000015.1, forward strand.
CATGTAAGAAAAATAATTTATTTTACTTCAAATAATTTTGAGAACTGAAAAGACAAGTGCATGCTGGTCTTATTAATACTGAATCCTAAAATTGTTGCTAATTTCGTTACACTTATCTGTCTCCTGATCAAATGATATTATTGTGGAACATATTAATGAAAACTTAAATGAGCTGAAAATTAACTCTATCTTTGGCACTTAGCTGAGGACAGCATTTTTTATTTACTTCTAAAATTAACAAATGGTATTCATAATTCAGTTAAAGCTTTTTCTCTATAAAGAGAAGTTCTGATGCCTACTTTGTCATAATATCTGAACCTACATAAGTATTGCTTCATTTTCCTGCCTTGCAGTGCTATTCTGAGTAATAATTTTGTTTCATACTTACAGGTTGTACCATTATTTTATATGAAGATATTTCTCTTCACTCTTTCTTTGTGATTTCCCTTAAAGCAGATTGATATCTGATCAAAATACATGTGTGTATGACAACAATTAATTAAAAGGAGGGCTAAGAATTTAAAAGAGAGCAAATGTATGTATATATGGGGGAGCTTATAGGGAGAAAAGGGAAAGGAAGAATGATGTAATTATATTATAATCTCAAAAATGCATATGGTGCTCTTTTGGAACCCATTTTCCAAGCAAATGTGTGTTTCAAATATGTTCTAATTGTTTAGATTAGGTGATAGAGTTCTTTTTTCCTGAGTCAGTTGCACCATCAAACAAACTCTTAGTTACTAAATACTACATGTTTCCTTTGTCTTCAAACCATGACTGATGGTCACATACAAATAGCCCCTTTATAAAGGCAAGCTGGACTTTGCATTTTCTCATGTAATATACTTATATTTCACTCTGTTGCTTCATTTTTTGTTTTAATTTTTTTTTGTTTTTGTTTTTCGAGACAGGGTTTCTCTGTGTAGCCCTGGCTGTCCTGAAACTCACTCTGTAGACCAGGCTAGCCTTGAACTCAGAAATCCGCCTGCCTCTGCCTCCCAAGTGCTGGGATTAAAGATGTGTGCCACTACCTCCCGGCTTGTTTTAATTTCTAAACTGACATGTCCTGCATAGTGAGACCATGGATTTAGAAGGCTATTTTTGTTTCCATGTTCTCATCACATTTCTGTTTCTCTCTCATGACATTCTTATTTTTTATTTCATTTTTTTGTGTGTTTCTGTTCCAAGATCTTTAAAAACAACAGAAAGCTATTTCCAATGTTTAAGTGTGTGTGTGTGTGTGTGTGTGTGTGTGTGTGTGTGTGTGTGTAGTATTTAAGGAGACATCTTTCTTTAAATATTTCCTATACTTTCTTTGCAAACAGTCCTAAATAATTAAAATAAAACTACCAATGTATTCATACTGTGTATTTTCCTTGGAGCGACCTCAAATAAGAAACTTAGTATATCCTAAGCCATTCAAAGTATTATATTGAGCCATGTAATAATTTATATTCTATGGGGCCATTTATTATCAGTTTGTTCAATACACTATCCTCTGTAACAACCTTCAGCTCCTGCCCTACATTTGTCTTCATGAGTCCTTAACTCGAGCTCATCTTTCTTCCCATTTTTCTTGTTTTTGGATATGTATTCTAATTTAATTTCTTTCTGTTTATGTGTATCTGAATCTGTGATTGCTCTATAAGTGTGGGTTCTATGACTAGTGTTGAAGGAGGTAGTTAGTTTTGTTTCATATATGCTAAAACAGAATACAGGTTGTCTTGAAGAAGGGCATGCATTCTTAATCACTGAACCAACTCTCCATCCCACTGTTTCCAAAAGGTCTCTTAAAAAGTATTCATATTTCTTTACTTCTTTTTTTGAGATACACACACACGTGTGTGTTTGTCCTGGATAGTTTGTTAACTTCACACAAGCTACAGTCATCTGAGTGGAAGGAGACTCAATTAAGAAAATGACTTCACAGAAGCAGGTAGAACTCTGTGAGTTTAAGTACAGCCTGGTTTACAAATCCAGTTCTAGGAAAGTCAGAGGTGGTATGCAGAGAATAGATGTCACAAACCTCAAAACAAAAACAAACAAACAAACATCAAGAAAAATGCCTTCACAAGATAAGGCAGATAGAAGGGCATTTGGTTAATTGGTGTTCAGGTGTGTAGAGAGACAGGAGCAATAGCCAGATGACAATGAGAATGAATGGAAACCTGCATTGTTGGGATACGGGTATCTTGGGGACTTGCCAGGTACCTGGAATAAGGGAAAATCCCAAGAACAAATGAGGGTTACCTTATCTGAGACTCATAGCAGTGGGGATATGAAACCTAAAGAAGACAGACACCTTCTATAGCTAGACAGAAATCACAGTGGCATGATGATGACCAAAATCTACCCACAACATTTCTATTCAAAATGTATTCTACCTATAAGAAATGCAGAGTCTAGGGATAGAGCATAGACTGATAGAATGATCAGCCACTAATCGGCTGAACCAGAAACCCATCTATGGTCAAGGACCAATTCTTGAAACTAGTAATGATGGTCTGTTATGTTTACAGACAGTAGCCTAGCATGGCTGTTCAGAGAAACCAACAGCCTAACAACGGTTGGAGCTTAGAAACTCTTAAGGAATAACAGTAGGAAAGATTCTGGGTCCCGAAGGGGATAAGAACTTTATAGGAAAATAACAGAGTCAACTCACCTGGACCCCTGGAACCTCTCAGAGACTGAACCACCAACAAAAGAGCATACACAAGCTAGACCTAGGCCCCTTGCACATATGTAGCAGATGTGTGACTTGGTCTTCATGTTCTAAACAACTGAACCAGGAGCTGTCCATAAAACTGTTGCCTGTCTATGAAATCTGCTACCCTAACTCAGCTGTCTTTTTTAACCTCAGTGGGAGAAGCCCCCAAGGTTGCAGAGATGTGATGTGCAAGATTGGGGGTATAATGAGAGGGCTCTTGATTCTCTCAGAAAGAAAGGGAAAGACCATGAGAGGGAAGACAGAGATCCAGATGTAAAGTAGATAAGTGAAAAGAAAAAAAAAGAAAGCAGGTAGAGCAAGCCATGTTGAACAAGCCAGTAAACAGTGCCCTCCACTGACTACATCAACTCCTGCCTCCAGATTTCTCTCATGTTAGAGTTCCTATCCTGAGTTCCTTCAGTGATGAACAGTTATATGGAAGCAGGGGCCAAATAAAAGCATTGCTTCACAACATGCTTCTGGTCATGACATTTCATCATAGCAATAATAAATCACTCTAAGAAAGTGGCTACTCAAAGCATTGTATTTCTTATAAATAAGTGTGATGTCTCTACCATACTTTAACAACTTGTATTACTTTTTGTAAGTTTAAATTTCACTACTCTTTGGAGAGAAGAGAGGAAAATCCTCTCGTTTTCTTTTTATGAACCATTAAAACTGATTAAGACAAATAAACATGTATGAAACATGAGTTATCATGTATTGCTGTATCTAGTCTATGATTTCATTTGTTTCATTTAAAATAAAACCATGAGATTAGCTAAACTCTGAGGAAGGTTGTAGGAATCAGAAAGAATGGAGGACATCAAAAAAACCTGGTACACTGGATCAACTAAGCAAGTCTCCTATGGGATCATAGATACTGAGGCAGCAAGTATAGAGCATGCATGGGTCTTTATCAGGTCCCCTGAAAATATATATTATGGAAGTTTTGTTGTTTTTGCAAAATTCTAACTATGGGATCAGGTATACCTGACTCTTTTGCCTGTTATTGGGACTATTTCTCTTGTTGGGTTGCCTTGTGCTCTTCATTCTGAGGTCTTTTGCCCTTTTTTGTATCTTGTTTTGTTGTATTTGGTTGTTATAAAAATTCTTTGAGGTCTGCTCCTTTCTGAAGGTATACAGAGGGAGAATGGATCTGTGGATGAGTGCAGGTATTGAGGATTTGGGGAATGGAGAGGGGGAGAAACTGTGGTCAGAGTGTAATGTATGAGAAACAAATCTAATTTAAATAAAATAAATGAAAAAAGGAAAATTGCATAACACAGTTACAGAATGAATATTAATGTAAAGCTCTTCATAATCATAGAAAAAAACAAAATTATGAGTAGTTTTCCCTTTTGGTCTTATGTGTCTATCAGTGGTGATTAGTTGTATAGCCACAAAACAGGCCAGAAAATGTACCTAATGACTTTCTAAATAGCTTCCTCATTAGCTACAGTTTTGTTAAAAAGAGTAGATGTTGTTACTTTTTATTCTGTTTCAATGCAGTCTTTCCTCTAGACAAAAATTTTCTATTCAAAATAGTTCATACAGCTCCTTGTCTTTGCAATCGACTTAAAACTAGAGGAAATGACTTGCCTCCATCAGCAGGATACCATTTTATTAAATTCAATCAAATGTTCTATTTACACACTTCAATCTTCAGTAAAATCCAATTTTATTATTTGAAACCTATAATCTTCAGTGGAATTGAATAAGTGTATTTCACCAAAGCTGAAGTGCTCTGTTGTATTAATCAGCTAGATAAAAACTTTAGAAAGAGGAGAAGAGGGGGCAGTAAGGCAGATCTGGTGGTGGTCTATGCTTTTAAAAACTGTTTTGGTTCTTTTTAAAAAATGAATCAATTTTACATTTCATGTCAAATTCTTATTAATAAGTATTTCATGAGGAGATGGAAATGTTTGCATTTTATTATGTACCAGGTCAAGTGATTCATATTGAGTACAGTAAAACAATACTAAATAATCATACTTTTCTGGGTTTATATGACAGAAAACATCCTGTTAAAAATTCTAAGAAATTATAAATTACAAAATGTAGTAAAATATAATGAATAAAGTAAATGGCACCTCACCAAAATTCTTTGACATAAGCCTAAATAAATTGTGTCACAAGATGAGGAAAACTCAGTGAATATAACTTAGGCAGGGATCTCTTCAAGCATTGCTGTGCTGGGTACATCTCTTCTTCCTGTTATTAGTATTTTGAAATTTTCGGTGGACTTAGCCAGGAAAACCTACAGGGAAAGTTTCTACTTTGTTAGTAGAGCAGAGCAAATATCTCTGGATTATGAGTTTGATGCCCTGTTTATAGCTGTGGATTCAGAGTTAAGTACCTATGTGACTTTGGGCGTGTGATTTATACTCTTAAGAAGTAAGGTAACATTTCTCACCTGTGGCAAAAGAGCCTCCTTCCATTATTTCTGCTATTGCTATGGGATTCAGAGAACAAGTTTGAATTAGGTAAAAGAGTATTTGATTATTCAACTATTAAATTTGCAATGTCATTTCAAGATGCTTACCTCTCTCCATGTAAACTTGATGGTATATACCACTCATTTTTGAGGCCTTTTGACTAACTCAGGTTCAAAGAATTTCTGAGATTCTGATTTACAAAGTGGATGTTCATCAATATATAAACATGTAAGTTTAACACAGCATGTATAATTATATATTTTATCTACAAAAATATGATTCAGAAATAATTCTGAATTATCTAATTTTAAAATTGTCAGCAAGTCATTTAGTTCAGTTGATAACTAATGATATATTGTTGACATTTGTGCCTAACACATAAGTAAATGAGAAATCAGTAAGGCAAGACGTTGGGATATGGGAAACAGTTTCGGGATGATGTATATAACAGTGCAAACATTGTCCTGAATCCAACTGCCCCAATAGAATATTTATCTGTCTTTTAATTGTTTCCTAAACAGAAACTCCTTCTCTATGTTAAGGAAAAAATATCCAATAAAGTAATGTTTTTTGATACACTGTAATTTAGGCTTAGAAAAATGGATAGAACATTGTGATACAAGGAAACAAAAATGATATTATGCTAAGGAAATGATAAACCCAAATAAGTTAATAGATTTCAAATACTCTTTAAAGGTGAAAGTATAAATGCTTATTACTAAATGAACAGACAGCAGTGAAAATTTAAGATACAATATCATATACATAGTCTCTTTTCTGTGTGAAATGAAACTTTCACTCTCTGTGTTTTCATTTTAGGCAGATCAGAACAATACATGAAATGGTAACAGAGATGTCATAGAAACTCTTCAGAAAATGTGTATTGAGTCATGGAATAAATGAAAACTTTATTACTTGTTGTAAATATTACCTGTCTGTGAGATAATTTGAGGATTATAATATGACATAATAATAAACATGAATATTTGAAACTACTTGAATAAATAGTAATCAAACACATGATAAGAAAAATAATAGTGTATTATTTTTGAAATATTTAAAATTCTGATTCTTCTTGCAAAAATATTTTCAAATATGTTTAAGCTGTAAATTTTCAAAATGTATTCAAAAATTGATTCTATATTTTATTAATAAATTAATCATCTCACATCAAACCCAAAGGAAGAGAAACACACACATTTAATACCACCACTAACAGAAAAATAATAAGAACTAACACTCATTGGTCATTAATATCTCTCAAGGTCAATGCACTCAATTCACTAATAAAACAACACAGCCTAAAATATAGAAAATGTAAAAAAGATCCATGATCACACTTCAGTAAAAAAAATAAAGATGCTACCTGAAAGCAAAGGGCTAAAAAATGTTATCCAAGCAAATGATCCCAGTTAACAAGCTAGAGTAGCCATTCTTATATCTAGTAAAATAAACTTTCAGCCAAAAGTAATCAAGAGATGTGGAAGGATATATCATACATAATATCAAAGAAAAATTTCACCAAGATGAAGTCTCAATTATGAACATCTATGCCTCAAATGCAAGGGCACCCACATTTGTCAAACAAACTTTACTAAAGTTCAAAATACACATTGATCCCCACACAATAACAGTGAGCAATTTCAACACCCCACTTTCACCAATAGCTATGTCACTGAAACATAAACTAAACAGAAACACAATGAAACTATCAAAAGTTACGAACCAAATGGTTTTAACAAATATCTATAAAACATTTCACACTCCCCAAAGAATATACCTTCTTCTCAGCACTTCTATGAACTTTCTCTAAAATTGACCATATATTTAGACACAAAACAAGCATCACCAGATAAAAAAAACAATTGAAATAACTCCTTGAGTCCTTTCTTTCTATAAGATCAACAACACCAGAAACAACAGAAAGTCCACATACTCATGTAAACTGAACAACTCTCTATTAAATGATAATTTAGTTAGAGAAGAAATAAAGAAATGAAATACTTTATAGAGTTCCATGGAAATGGAGGTACAACAAACCCAAATTTATAGGACACTATGAAAGCAGTGATAAGAGGAAAATAGCACTAAATGCCTTCATAAAGATATCTGAGAAATTTCATACTAGCAACTTAAAGGCACGCCAGAAAGCTCCACAACAAAAAGAAACAAACACACCCAAGAGGAGTAGAAGGCATGATATAGTCAAACTCGGGGCTGAAATCAACCAATTAGAACAAAGAGAACAATATAAAGAGTCAACAAAACCAAGAGCTCGTTCTTAGAGAATATCAACAAGACTGATAAACCCTTAGACAAACTAACTAAAAGGGACAGGAGCAATATCCAGATTAACAACATCAGAAATGAAAAGGGAGACATAATAGAAACTGAGAAAATTCAAAAAATCACCAAGTCTATACTCAACAAAATTGGAAAATATAAATTAATGGATTATTTTCTAGACAGACACAATATACCAAACTTAAATCAAGATCAGATAAACTAAACAGTCCTGTAGCTGCTAAAGAAATAGAAACAATCATTGAAAAAGCTCCCAACCAAAAAGAACCCAGGGCCAGAAGATTTTAGTATAGAATTCTACCAGATTTTAAATGAAGACCTAATACCAATACTCCTCAAACTATTCTACAAAATATAAACAACAGGAAGACTACCTATTTCATTCAATGAGACCACAGTTACTCTAATACCTAAACCACAAAATGACTCAGCAAAGAAAGAGAGCTTCAGATCAATTTCAGTTATCAACATTAACTCAAAAATATTCGATAAAATTCTGGCAAACTGAATATAAAAACATATAAAGACAGTATTCATTCCAATCAAGTAGATTTTAATATATGACACAAGGATCATTCAATGTACAGAGTTAATCAAATTAATCCACTATGTAAACAAACTCAAAGAGAAAAAATCACATGATCAACTCATTATTTGCTGAAAAAGCCTTAGACAAAATACAACATGGCTTCATGTCTTTGGGAGATCAGGAATTCAAGGCAGATACCTAAACATAATAAAAATTAATATATAGCAAACCAATAGCCAATGTTAAATTAAACAGAGAGAAAATAGATGCAATTCCATTAAAATCAGGGACAAGAAAATGCTGCCCACTTTCTCCATATCTATCCAATTTATTAGTTAAAGTTGTAGCTAGAACAATAAGAGAACAAAAGGAGACCAATGGGATACAGATTGGAAAGGAAGAAGTTAAGAATGATTATGATAGTATATATAAGCAACCTCCAAAATTCTACCAGAAAACTTATACAGCTAATACCAACCTCAGCAAAATGACTGGATATTATATTAACTCAAATCAGAAGTCCTCCTTCTGATTTAATAACAAGTTGAAAAAATAACTAAGGAAAAAACACCCTTTTCAATAGCTGCAAATAATATAAAATATCTTGGCATAAATCTAGCCAAGGGAGTGAGTGATCTGTATGACAAGACCTTCCAGTCTCTGAAGAAAGAATTTGAAGAAGATTTCAGAAGTTGAAATATATCTCATGCTCATGGATCGGTTGGATTAACATAGTAAAATTGGCCATCTTACCAAAGGCAGTCTACAGATTCAATGTGATTTCCATAAAATTCAAAAACAATTTTACAGATTTTAAAAAAGAACTTTTCACCCTCATGTGGAAAAAACAAAAATTCAGAATAGCTAAAACAATTCTGACCTCAATCTGTACTACAAAGAAAGAGTGTTTAAAAACAGTTTGATCAGTGGAATAGAAGTGAAGACCCAGAAATAAAGTGACAAACTTATGGACATTTGATTTTTGTCAAACAATACAAAACCATACATTGAGAAAAAGAAAGCATCTTTAATAAATGGTGCTGGTCTAACTGGCAGTCTGTATGTAAAAGAATGAAAATTGATCCATATTTATCACCCTGCACAAGTCAGGCACAAGTAGATTAATGACCTCAACAAAAACCAGAATCACTGAATCACATAGAAGAGAAAGTGAAAAATAGCCTTGATCACAATGGCACATGAGAAAATTTCCTGAACAGAACACCAATGGCTCAGGCACTACAAACAACAATTGATAAATAGGACCTCTTGAAACTGAAAGTCTTCTGTAAGGCAAATAAGGCAAAGGACAATGTCAATAGGACAGAATGTCAGAGGTACAAATGATGTTAATGGGGTGCAAAATTATCTACAGAAGAATCTCAAATGTCTGAGAAGACTTAAAGAAATGTTCAACATCACCATGGAAATGCACATAAAAATGACCCTGAGCGTCTACCTAACTTACACCAACCAGAATGACTAAGATCAAAAACCCAAGCATGTGCTGCGGAGCATGTGGAGGAAGGAGCACACTCCTCCATTGCTAGTGGGAGTGTAAACTTGTATAAACACTCTGGAAATCAATTTGGTTATTTGTCAGAAAACAGAAAATAGTTTCACCTGAAGTTCGAGTTATACTGTTCCTGGGCCTATAGGCACAATGATGCTCCAGTACACCACAAAGACAACTGTTCCACTATGATGTTTGTGACATATCAATAATCACAGGCGTTCATAGCTGCCTTATTTGTAATAGGTAGAAGCTAGTAACAACCCAGATGTTCCTCAACCGAAGGATGGATACAGAAAATATGGTTCATTTACACAGTGGAATATTATTCAGCTATGAAAAAGGGACATCATGAATTTTGGCAGGCAAATGGGTGGAACTAGAAAATATCCTAAGTGAGGCAACCCAGACACAAAAGAATATGCAACCAACCAAGAGTATACATGGGCTGGTCCATGGCTCCCACTACATAAATAGCAGAGGACTGCCTCATTTGGCATCAGTGGGAGGAGTGGTGCTTGATCCCTTGGATGTTTGACTTCCCAGAGAAGGGGGATTCTAGAGGGGTGAGACTGGAGTGAGTGGGTGGGTGGGAGTTCACCCCCTTAGAGGCAAAGGGGAGGAGAATGGAGTGAGGGGGGGTAATGGAGGGGATACTGGGAAGGGGAATAATATTTGAAATATAAACAAATAAAATGATTAATAGGAAAACAAACAAGAATAGCAATGGCACACCTGGTTGAATGACTCTTTCTAGAGTAATTCTGTAGATTGTTTTTCTTCTTATTTTATATTGCAAATTTCCACTGAGTGCTAATAAGTGCAAGTGCACTTATCACCTGTCACTAGCATCCAGCAACTACACCTATAGGGAACTGTCAGAGAGATTGTTATTCTCCTTTGTAACACCCTGAATCTGGCTCACATCATTTACATACCGATAGTCACAGGCATTCATCATTTCATTATGCTGATGATTTCACTATTCTGATGTGTAATGTCTCTTTAATGAGCCTCAAAAAATACAATATTCCTTGATTTATGACTGCTTAACTGAAAAATTATACAAATTGGCAAAACTGCTCCTAATGTATTTTCCTTTTTCCTTCACACTACACTTATACTTAACAATGACTCATGAGTTCTGATCGTGCTTCTTTGACAAAAGAAATGATCAGAATTTGAGGTAGCTTGTTTTAGTATCACTGTAGCTTATGTGCATACTTTAAGGCCTATGTGAAATCTGTGTTCACACTGAAAGTAGCAAATGCATATCGATCATATTTTAGTACCCAAAAAATCGTATATTGGACAATTTCCTTTTAACATCACTCTGATAAGAGTTCCTTAAATATAGAGAAGATTATCTCCCTGTTTTATTCACTTTTATCCTGGTTTGAAGGAATATATTAAGGCCTTTGAAGACCAGGAAAACAAAAACGAAACAAACAAACAAAATAAGTCCAACCAACCAAGCAACCACCCACTCACCCAATCAAAACAAATCAAATCAAAATAAAATTAAAAAGCAAGCAAGCAAGCAAACAAACAGAACCTCTGTGAAAGAACGTCATTTAGAAGGAGAAAAATCCAGAGATAATTCTGTGGTAGAGACAGAAGCTTGTAATGTAAATGTGTGATATTCTCTCTTCTGATTTAATAATAGGAGCCTCCTGGAAGGCTAGAAGCTAAATGGTGTCACTAGTCATGTTTTTATTCTCGTGAAAACTATTCCACTGCAGGTGATTAGACATATTCTATCTAAAGATTGAAAACCATTTCTCCAAACTGGTCATTCATTATGTAAGAGTATAATAACCAGTATGAATTGTTCATATACTGTCAACTTTTGAAAACGGAGAAAGCTTTTCAATGCAAGAAAAAAAAACCTACAGTAGAATGAACACTATATATAATTATAGGAATAACTGATGTTGGTTTACAAATGAGCTCATGATTTAGTATGAATACCACGGACAGAAATAGAACAGACTTTAGGAACTGACATCCTTAGATTTGATGTTTCCCTCCCTTAAGTGTAGCTTCCATTCAATATATGTGAGATTAGTTGTGGTTTTCAATTTGTAAAGGAACAGGAAACTGGGCTAATTTAACATAGAATCATCAAAAAGAGTGGCTCTACTTAAATGAAAGTAAGCACGGTATGGTTTTCATTTAGAAACAAGTGATGGAATTGCATATAGAAACTTAAAAGACATACACAGTATATAATCCTATCCTGTGAGAAAATGTCCATTTATTAAATACACATAAGAAAATTAGTTCTCTTACTTTCACAGTAAACTTTTGCTTCCTTGTTTAACTAGTGTCTTTCAAACTCTCTTTAAATTTCTTTTAGTTATAGCAAAATTTGTGAGACATCTACTCTGGAGATAATATTTGAAGTTGAGAGCCACAAGAAAGTAATCTGATTTTATGTCTTCTGATGTTTTTAAATAATTATTCTAGAAATCAATCAAATTGATTTGGTAACACAAAGAAATTCTTTGAGCAATCATCTATGTATATAGTGTAACTTCTTTCTTTGAGCACTTACATGTTTTATACACACATGTGTGTGTATGTATATATGTATATGTGTATGTGTATATGATGTATGTGTATGTGTATATGATATATATGTATATGATGTATGTGTATATTTCCCTATGAAAAGTTTCAAAATGTGAATGTCATTTAGACCAGCTGTGATATCCACTGTGATTAATGGTTTCTATTTAATCTTCATAGCTACTAACATTGTATGCATTACATTAATTTGAATCACTGCATTAAAAAAGAACTCCTGAATATGAGAAGATGAGCTGGATAAGTTCAAAAAATTGAAGAGAGGGCATTGTATGTAGTAATGATCACTATGCTTTACATATGCACATATGATATTTTCAGGAAAAAAACAATTTAAAAAATTACATTTGCTTTTATTTAAGACAGCCCAGGAAAGGGTATCGATATTCTCACAACTTTTTGTAATTTATTTGGCTTAGGGAGTTTTCTGTTGTGCAAAGGGCAATATGGGGTTGTTTATTCTTTTGGTAAAAAAAAAAATCAGAAGATCCACATCAAGATTTACATTTGCTTAATTCCAGATCGCCAACTCACTTACCAGAGCAAACTACATTATACAATGCCTGCCTCAAAGAACTGTGAGCATCCTTGTATTTTGCATATGTTCATAGTTCTCTAGTTAAAGAGATATCATTTCCAAGAGACTTGGAATTATCTCCTGTCTATTTTTAGTTTTCATAAAAATGGGTTCTTGCTTTTCATATTTATATTAGAAATAAATTTAAGAAAACTTTGTTTGTAGTTAGAGCCTATGTTTCATCTATTTCTCTAGTTTTCCTGGTAATCTTTATCTCTTATAATAGGCATTCACTGCAAAACAGGAAATGAGTCACTTCAAGATATGTGTGCATGTGTGTGTGTGTGTGTGTGTGTGTGTGTGTGTCTGTGTGTGTGTGTGTGTGCATGTTTGTGTGTGTCTGTGTGTGTGTGTGTCTGTCTGTGTGTGTGTGTGTCTGTGTGTGTGTGTGTGTCTGTGTGTGTCTGTGTGTGTGTGTGTGGTGTGTGTGTCTGTGTGTGTGTCTGTGTGTGTGTGTGGTGTGTGTGTGTCTGTGTGTGTGTGTGTGTCTGTGTGTGTGTCTGTGTGTGTGTGTCTGTGTGTGTGTGTGTCTGTGTGTGTGTGTCTGTGCGCGTGTGTGTGTCTGTGTGTGTGTGTGTCTGTGCGTGTGTGTGTGTGTGTGTGCATGTGTGTGTGTCTGTGTGTGTGTGTCTGTGTGTGTGTGTGTCTGTGTGTGTGTATGTATGTATAGCTTTTTATATATAAAGGCAAATTTATTTGGACCAGATCCACAATCAGCTCTTTCAAATCATGGTTTCTTTTCTTTTTTTTTCCTCCTGAAATCCCTTTCTGATTTGATCCTGAACACTCTTGACTTCCTTTATTCTATTTCTTAAACCTCCCTGACCTTGTTGTCTGTGCCTCTCGCCTGCATACCACATTCAGGTAAACTCACTTTAGACACCACTTACGTTGCTTCTCATCCCATAAACCTAGTACATCTCTCCAGTTGTCTCCTAATACTTTATGCATATTTCTAGCCTTCTGGTGTTTTTAAACAGAAGTAAAGTGCATGCAGTGGTTAAGTATATGGCCTCTTAATTCTTCTTTGTTCCATTTACCAGATAATGGTTTGCTTGACCCCTCTTAACCTTACGCCATCTCTATTCTCATAAGGACAGAATGGAAAACATACCTAGTATATAAGCAGCTGATGAGCAGGGGTAGAACGGAAATCAGTGGGAGCAAAGTTGGTTTAAAAGTGATATGCAATGTTGTAATATTGTTGTTACATTAATGTGTACAAACAGTCTTTTTAAAGAGTCGGCCCTTTGAAGATGGATTGTGCTTTTAATATAATTTTACATCAAACAATGCTAGGGTTCATATACATGTAGTAACCTGTTTATATGACTGTTCTAAAATAATGGCAAATATTGTGTGGGCTCACTCCCTAAAAACATAGAGTAAGCAGGCATGTAATATGATAGTCACTATGGAGTCTAATTTGATATTTAAGCCTATGTGTAATATTTTTTTTCCAGAGGAAGAGGTAGTTGAGCGGTGAAATTAGGGTCCTATGCATGTGAGGAAAGGGCTCTGCCACAAATCTGTGCTCCCTAGAACTTGGGGTATAATTTTTAGGACTAAGTATTCTGACTCTCTGGAAGAATCCAAAGCAGAAAATGAATGTTCATAGGCCTCTGGAGGAATCTCTCATTGATGTCCAAAATTCTGTGGCAGTTATAACCTACTGGTCTACCTTCACTATCTCATTCTATGTGGAAAGTTTTCAGAGACCTCCTACAGACACCGCTACTGACATTGTCTCACCAGGGGCACAGGGTACCCTTTGCTCGAGGCCAGCAACATTCTAAATTATCTGTCTTCTTCCCTTACAGAAGCCCTTATTCTATATGTCAATAGTCTGGCTAAGCATTTCCTTGGCATTGAGATAATCACATGTATGATGAATTATTTTAGATTCAGCTGTTCATAAGTGTTTTACTGGAGAAAATGAAATTGGGATATCTCTTTCTCTTGCTGAATCATTTGCTTGTACTATTCTCAGAGAATAACAAAATCTTGACTTATTTTTATTTTGGGTAATGACTTTAATCAATTCCTCAGGCAGCTATCTGACCAGTAAACACCCTAGTTCAGGTCACCTTCTGAAAACGAAAGGACATATTGATGATAGAAGACTGTAAATTGAAAACTAATATACTGGAAAATGGTATTTTTCTGATCTCAGTTACAATATAGTTTTATCTTTGATTTATTCCATGGTTTAGAATTAAAATATAATTTGGTTTCATAGAAAAAAATCAATTGAAAGTACTTACATCTAAATGAATATGCTGTGGCTATGGAAATTGTATGTGAGGAAACAGATTGTTACAAGTACAAGCAATATGACTTTTATTTGAAAATAATCTAGTAGGGGATGGTAGAATAAGCATTAATCCCAATACTTGGGAAAATCAGTCAGGTGGATGTTGATGAGTTCTCAGCGTGCTTGGTCTATATAGTGAGTTCCAGAATAGTAGAAAGTCACAATAATCCATGTGTGCTTATAGATATTTCAAATTCCAACCAACTTCAACACTTTTCTAAGTGAACTTATTGGACTAACGACCATGAATTTAAGAATGTATATATTGAATTATCACACATTGAAGGAGTAAACATATTGGAGAATATGACTTAGTATTTCATCCTAGAGAAAATATGTGTCCAGATTTCCAGAAAAAGAGATGACATGAAGAAAATATGAGACATTTGACAAACAATATTAAGAAAACATGTTAATATTTTTTCCAAATTTGAGCCAGTTAACATATTTAATATGTTTTGTTTTTAGTATTGAGTTGTCTTTAAAACAAATTTTTATTGTTATTATTTGAGTACATATTTTTGTACTGGATAGACACTCCATAATAGATAGGTAAAATTTAAAGGAAAGATAAAAACAGGTTAATGTTACTTACCCATTTAAATAATAAAGTAGATCTAACACCAAGGTTTTGAATATAAACAAAATATGACTATGTACATAATGCTCAAAAATTGAAACTCCAAACCTAAGTATCACTGTACATTATATAAAGTATCTCTATGGGAGGAGAGACCCTTGATCCTGTGAAGGCTTGATGCCCCATTGTAGAGGAATACCAGGGCAGGGAGGTGGGGGGGAGGTTGAGTGGATGGGAGAGAACCCTCATAGAAGCAAGTGGAAAAGGGACAGAATAGGGGTTTCCAGGGGGGAAACCTTGAAAGAGGTAACATTTGAAATGTAGATACTTAAATTAACCAATAAAAAATTTACAACTGTAAATTAACAGAATTTCAAATGCTTTATTATAAGTGAGGTTCAAAAGCAAATGCTCTATTTCTGAAAAGATAGGTTCTATATCAAGTAATTTTAAATTTTTTATTGTTTAATATTTTCTTACAATAATGTTGAATTCACATACCTTTCATGCTTCTCTCTCATTCCTCCAAAGGATATTTATTTTCACTTCATAATTTTTATGGGCAATATAGGAACAGAAACTTAATGCATAATATTTATGTATGTCTTGGTTTGACATTCAAATTTGGAGCCATCAGCTAAGCTGGTGTCAGGTCAACCAGTCATATTGCAGATGATCTCTAATTGAGTATCAGCCAAGCTGTATATATATGAATTTAAAACTCGATTAATCCATTGTTATCCGGAATCATAGTTATTAAATGTTTTCTCTCTGTGTTGCATCCTAAGGTCATGTTTTCATTTGAAATTCACTGGATCAAAGACATTATGACCCAAGAGAGATCCAATCACAGTCAAACTTATCAAGGTGCTCTCAAACTCAGCATTTTTACCAAGCAGAAGAGCCCTTTACCCCAGTCACAGTAAAGTGCTGTGGAATGTCAAGTGGCAAGTCCATTTTCTTTTTATTTATAGATCACATCAAGCCCTTAGGCCAGTTTACAAGATTTTATTATTTTTCTGTAAGCATAAAAAGGTTTTGTGTCCTTAAATGTTTGGTGAGAAGAATACTTGCTAAACTAATTAGGCACAGAATGACCCTTCCAGTAATTGAACCTGGCTCTATCATCATAGCCATTCTTATAGATGAAAAGTATCACCAGTTTTAAGCAGCTGGCTTTATAGAAGCCTTTTATTCTAGCAACTGCTTAATACTCTAATGAGTATTGAAATTCTTAGTCAGAGAATGCCTGTCCCTCTTTCAGGTGGTTTCATAAAGAATTTGATTGCTTAGAAGACACGGTTATATACCTAAATATTTTCTGCCAATGATCATTTGGATAGAAAACATTTGACATTAGCCCTTTATTTTGTTTTATTTTTTTTTCTAAAATTAATGATTTTATAGTCATAATCTCTTCCATACATATACTGTTGTTTTCTCACCACCTTTCATTTCAAAAGTTCACAGTATTATACAACTAAGAAATAAATTTTATTCTTCAATTTATTTGGAAGAATTTATATAATATAATATCACCAATTAATAAAAAAAATTATCTTAACTTATTAGTAAATACTTACAGTTATCCACATCTGTGAGTTGTTTCAATGTTTCATCCAGAATAAATGTCACAGTAGAGGAATATCCACAGGTTATTTTGAACTCTTTCCTTTAGTTCTTATGATTACTGTGCTCAATTCTGAAAAAAAAAAAAGTTCTACTGTCAAATAAAACGATTTCTGTGCAAATTATAAAACTGTAAGGAAACACTACATTATATTTCTCTGAACACAATGGCTCTAAATCCTGAGTGAATGTCTAATGAACAATTTTTCTTACAGTGAATTTACATATGAAGTAAAAATCATCAGATCCACTGAGCTCAACTTACTATGTCTATGAATCAAATTAAATATCAACTTTCATCTCCAAAGTTCAGTTTAAAATGATTCTGAAGATATTATTTTAGACATAAATATCTTAATAAGCAAACCTATGATGTTAAGAAATTGGATAAGTTTTCCTTCTCTTAGTTAAATGAGTATCATAAACCTGCAGAAAGTTAATCTAATGATGATTATCCATTAAGTAAATAGTTTCGGCAATTAGGAGGTCAGGGATACTCTACGGGAGTGACCGGCAAGGAAAAGAAAACTCTTAGAAATAGAGGAGCATAATTGCCACGCAAGTCTGAGGGAGTTTTAGAATTTGCTAGTGACACCGTATTTGGTTTTGCTTATGTTTCCACCAGGAACCATAAGCATAAGCTGTAAACTGGGCAGGTATGAAGGTTTGGATGCGAAGCATCTCTCATAGGCTTGTGAATTTGCACATGCGGGCCTCGTCTGGTGTAGCAGTTCAGGAGGTTATGGAACGTTTAGGAGGAGGAGCCTTGCTGGAGTAAGTGTGTCACTGGAGGTGGGCTTCGAGGGATTATATTTTAGTCCCACTTCCTACTTCGTTCCAACTTCCAGTGTGAGGAAAAAAATGTAGTCAATCAGCTTTCTGCTCCTGCTACCATGCTATGCACTCCTGTGTCTCTTGAACAAAATAAACACTTTGTCTTTTTAGAAGCAAACAGACAGCCGGGCAGTGGTGGCGCACGCCTTTAATCCCAGCACTTGGGAGGCAGAGGCAGACGGATTTCAGAGTTCGAGGCCAGCCTGGTCTACAGCCTGAGTTCCAGGACAGCCAAGGCTACACAGAGAAACCCTGTCTCGAAAGAGAAACAAACAAACAAACAAAAAAGAAGCAAACAAACCCTGTTCAATTATTTTGATGAAATAATATTAGCCAAGTAGTAATATAGAATTTATTTTTGTCATTCTTTTTAAGTTATGTATATAGATATCTGGTTTAATAAAGAAATACTACATATTGTCTGATATATAAAAGAAAACTATGAAAGTAGAATATCTCATTTTTTCAATGAGAGGACTAGAAAGATAAATGTATGGACATTTTTTTCTAGGCTCTCTGATCTTTTATATACAATGGAAAAGAGAAGAACTTCCTTATGCTTCAGTTACATATCAATTAAAATTAAGCAACCAACATTAATGGAAAAGATACACACATGAGAAGATTATTTGTTAATAGAGTATTGTCACAAGCATTTAAATCCAGGGGATCTCTTTACCTAGCAAAGGATGTTGTCAGAGAGTTAAGTACTCAAGCCCTTCCCACTTAAAATATTATTGGTGATTGTATTTCTTGTTTTACCATGCTAATTAAAAAATAACATGTTGCAATAAAAATTAATATTTTAGTTTATATTTGATTCATTTAAAAACAGCTGTTGGTGAGACAGCTCAGTGCCTAAGAACATTTGCTAATCTTGCAGAGGTGGGAGTTCTACATCCTGTACACACATTGGATGGTCACAAGTGCCTGAATCCTCAGATCTAAGGCATCTGATACTCTTTTAGGGCTGTGTGGAGACCTGCCCTCACATCCTGTTATTCCCACATGTACACGTAATTAACAACAAAATATATCTTAACAAAACAACTTTAAACATATAAATTCCACACAATCTTAATCTCCATGGGACCTAAGAATTTTGTCAAAGACCAGTAACAAAGTCAGATAACTAGTAAGTTTATCTTTGAAGTCTTATTCCCAGTGACAGAAGATAGCTTTAAAAATCTAACTATATAGTATTACAACAAACCATGTCTCCGCCTCTCAAGGAAATTGCTAATGTCAGTCTAGAGAGAAATTTATGTTGTTCTCATTTGAGTAAGTTGATATATCTATCTATTATCATTTTTAATTTAGCAACAGTCATCTTTCTGATGCATGATGCTTTTTAAAATTTGTGATCACATAGTCGTCAATCTTTGCTGTTTAAAAATTTTGAAAATTCCATGTATATATTAAAAATCACCCATACAGTTTTCCATGTAACAAGATAATCACAAATTCCAAGTTCTCTGAGTGTTTTCTCATATTAAAACTTCAATGATCATTTTCAAGCTTTTGTTCAGGCTTTTCTAAATACTATTAATATGAGTCACTTACCTTGTACCTCTGTTAAATATAATATAATTTCTAATTGTATACATTTTAGGTGTTTAAAGTTGATCTTTTTTAACCTTTATTTATTAAATAGTTTTTCATATGATTTTTATCATAATCCCCCAATTTGTCAAAATCATCTGCCTCTTCCTATCCACCTAACTTCATGTTCATTCTCTTACTATCTCTAACAAAAAAGAGAAATATCCAAAGTATTTAAAAATCTATATTCTGTCCTAAACAATTAATTATTGAAGGTTTTTAAAATCTATTTTTTCAAAAGTTTATCCCAACTTTCATAATATATTTACAATGGGAACATAAACTTTTCCAAGAGTGTGATTTTCATGATCTTTTTCTTCTGATACTTTAGAATCACTTTGAAACCTTCAATGTATCATTGTGCTCTTATTCCATTGTCTCAACAGTTCCGAGATTCTGTTGTTTGGACTATTACTTATATTTCCTTTGCTCTGATAAGATAGATATTCTCAAGCTACTTACACAAGTCTTAAACATAATTGTTTCTATGAAATGTTGCTATACATGGATTCACTCAGATCTACTTTTTCAAATCTTAGATTTAGTCATTCATTCTATAAAAAATTTTGTGTGTATGTAAGTAAAAGATTTCATTTTAATACCCTTCTCTAACATTATATTTCATTTGCTGATAAGCCTACTTCCTCAGAACTTCTGTTTTAAGCTTTTCATTTATTTAATAACACTGTTCCATTAGGAGTCATTCAAGAAATATTTGTTGAATGCACTAAAAATTGAATAAATACATACATTAATTTTTGGTATCTAATCTATTCATGACAACAAATGGTTCCTACTTTAACCAGCTCATTGAAATTCATGTAGTTTAACTAATAAGGTAATCAGTACTAAAATTACCCAACTTGAGGGCTAACAAAGTATACAAAGGTTTTCAGAGTCTTGTTTCAATTTTCATTATGATTATTTTTATTTGTTAAGAGGCACACCTACAACTTCTAGACATTTGAATTAACTCATACATTACAGTTGCCCATTCAAGAGTTAATTGCTACAATATCTGAAGACTAGTTGTAGAAGCATTAGAATGCTGTTCTAGATTATTTCTATGGCAATGATAAATACCACAAACAAAAGAAATTTGGGGAGAAAAGGGTTTATTAGATTTACACTTGTGATTACAGTCTGTCTTTGTCATAATTTCTGGAGGAAAATCAAGCAGGAGCAGAGGCAGTAACACTGGAGGAATCCTGCTTACTAGCTTTTTCCCCATGACTTCTTCACCCTGTCTTTTTATAACGACAACTTCTCACAGTAAGCCAGGCTCTCTCACATCAATAGTCACAAAAATGCCCCACAAATACACCCCCCAAATAAAAAGAAAATGAAAGAAGTCTTCCATTGAGATTCACTCTTGCCAGGTGACTCTTGTTTGTGTCAAGTTGACAGAAATTAACCAACAGACATTGTCAGAAATCCAATAAACACCAAGTATTGGGGAAAATACCAATCATAATCAAACCTTATATGTGAAGCAAGTTTTGTTTTAATAATATATCTCTACTGTTTGATTAATTTGGAAGAGGGAGCAAAATTATTTTACCACCATTTTCTAGTAGAAGAGCATCATATAAAGCTACTATAGTAAATATACTTTCCAAAATTGAGAACTTTTTCCTGATAAAAACAATTACAATCTACCTAGTTATCTTCTAGTAGATAATAAAAACTATGAACAGAAAGCCAATAAGATGTAGGAAAGAATAAATCTGGACTGATGCACATCAATTTGCCCCTTGCATTTTTCTGGTCTTTTAACAAATGCTATTGTGTGCTGACCTCTCCCTATCTTATAATTCATTAAATTTTTCATGAGATCATGTGAATATGGTCATGTCCATCTCTCATTTCTCCACTATAGCTTTCCCTGTACCTTCCCCTTGACCTTTTATTTTTTTATAATCCATTAAATCCATTTAGGGTTGTCTTTATGTGAGTATTCTTTGAGCTTATGTGTGTTTTCATGTGAAAGAAAGACAGGTTGATTTTGCTTTTTGTAAGGAAGCCTATGCTTTTAGTTGTTTATCTTGCTACTTCACAGGAATAGGTGGGTAGGAAGACTTTATTAGCATCTGAGTTCCTAAGCCATCTACAACCAAAATGACTGTGACATTTTTACATTCACAGAAAGACTCAGGATATAGCTAGAATGTTCACTTGGAATGTTCACATATCCATTTAGAAGATTTGGTCAAAGAATATTGTGGAAGAATGGGGGATAGAAATGAGTGAATTGAAGGGGTCAAATACACCACAAAAAGATCTACAGAGTTAACTCTCCTAGGCCCATAGGGGCTCACAGAGACTGAACTACCAAACAAAGAAGATACACAGACTGGACCTAGGCGCACACAAATTTGTGGCAGATGTGTATCTCGGTCTTAATGTGGGTCCCCTAAGAATTGAAGCTGAGGTTGTCTCTGATTTTGGCTCTCCTTATCCTAACTGGATTGCCTGGTTGGGCCTCTGTAGGAAAAGATGCATGTAGTTCTGCTGTAATGTATGTCCCAGGATGGGGCAGTACCCAAGGAAGGACTTCTTGTTCTCTAGGGAGACAGGGGGATATTGGTAAGAGATGGGGGACAGACAATCAAGATGATAAATGAATAAATTATTTAAAAGATAATAAGTATTTTTATTGAAAAAGAGCCCCAAAGAACAGAGAGACATTATCAATAGTCAAAACCAAAAACCCTGAGTGATATTACTTATAAAGTAAACATTTATGACTAAGCTTGACTATTTTAATGGGTATTTAGAAACCATTATCATTAATACAGGAATTCACAATATTAAAAATGCTCAGAAATTCAGTAGATACTTACTACAGAAATGATTAAGATTAAATTTTTAAAAATTATAATAATTATGTAATATTCTAAATGTGCAATAATATATTTAACAACTTGATTCACATACATTATTTTCATTAAAATATATGAATGTTAAATTGAACTTATGACAACATTAAAGTGCTGTTTTAGATAGTAAATATTTTTACACTATAATTTTGTTTTATCAATAAATTCTTTACAGAACATACTGAGTCTATATGTAGAAAGAAAGCAGATAGGCTGTTATGGCTCCGATTGTGACAATTTTAGGTTACAAATCTGCATTATTTTTACTTACTAACTCACATAAAAGTCTATGCAGAAGAAAGGGTCAGTAACAAGTGATTACATTTGGTCAATTTTCATAAAATTTGGTAGTTGGATGCCTTCTCATTTATGTTACTTTACAATTCCATCAAGTTTCATACAGTTACCAAAAAAAATTATTGGCTTTCCCTATGTTTATTCTTTCAATCAATGATTTATCTACAGAAACCACAGAAGTTGAATCATGAAATATAAAATAGTCTTCCTATTTCTTCAGGGTCAAATCAAAGTAACAGGCAAAGCATTAGAAAAATATCCAAATTATAACTTGAATTGTAACACTATCCCACATTAAAAACTCATAAAGCTAACAGCAACAAACAGTTGATATATTGTTGATCTTCCATGCCAGATGTGATTTTTTAATATCTACAATTGCATTTCATCTAATAAAGTAGTTAAAGTTTAAGAATCTGAGGGGGGAAAATAAACTTGAAGATAAATTATCTTTTCTTTCAAATTAAAAAATGTAAAACTTGCAGTGCTTCCTAAGAACATAGGTGATTATGGGGACAATGAAATAAATATTTGTGTATTTTATTTACAATATATAAGCCTTCTATAATTTTTTACTTGTTAATTCATTCAAATGGATTGGTGAGAACAGAGAGGCAGGTAAAGTTTGAAGAACTTGGGCTCATATTTTAGTTTTTAAGCAGTTATATATCAGTGATATTTTCTTTCATTTATAAAATGTTTTGGAGTAATATTTGATATAAAAGATTCATTTCATATTCTTTCTCCCTCACACATTAAAAATTAATTGTACATTGAATAAATGTTTTTTCTCTTACCTGGTTAGAGTTTATACGTTCATAAATTGATAGATATATGTCTTTAAATATATCAAATTAAAATTTTGAGACAATTTGTTTATTGTTAAAGTATTTAATAGGAATGCCATTAATATAATAAATTTTCATGTGTGTAATTCAGTAATTCATTAAAGATTCATCTGATTATATATGTGTGTATTTACATCACACTGATAGATATTTTGTAGGTGATCTAGAAGTTTGACAATAAAAATATAATGATGAAAATTTCATAAAAATTAGAACATTTGTACAGTGTGTTAGTCATTTACACTCCAAGCAATGTTGATAGCAAACACGCCTCCAAGTTTAGATCAGTAGTAACTATTATATTTTACTGTTTTTGGAATCAAATGTTTTAAAACCTTGGCACTCTCAATGTTTTTAAATTTCTTTGCCATGACTATATTAGATTTCAAAGACACTTCTGCAGTTTCCTCATGAAAATTGATAGCATCTTTTACTGATTCTAGCACTAAATGATAGCAGAAACCGGATGTAAGCTGTTGTCCCTGCCGTGGCTGATGTGTGCCATAGCATCAAAACAGTCTTGCCATCATTACATATTTCATTTTGTTTAACTTTTTTTTTTTTTGTAATTCTAAATATTTCAAAGGTGGTGATTTCAATAATAATAATTATTATTTTTCAGAAGTTCTACCACCGTGAATTCTCTTTACTGAGTTTGTCAGAACAATTATCCACCAAAGAGAAAATTGTTTTCAGGCAGTGTCACATGGGGATATTGTCAGGTGAAATGACCCTTTTTTATTAGCAAAGCATGATGTGCATTGTGAGGACATTCTTTAGGACATGTCCATGCACATATCTAATTACTATGTTCCTGTTCATCTGACCATTAATCTTCTCTGTCTTCCCCTACTCCTTCTTTCTTCCACTTCTCCATTCTGACTGGTCTCTCACATATTACATTGTTATTTTCAATAGAGTATGAATGGGTGCCAAATCATTTAATACCTTACTGTGACCAAGTGACATATTTCACTTAATGTGATCTCCAGTTTTACTCATTCTCTTGCAATATACATCATTTCATTCTTATTTATCATTAAACACCATGTTGCATATATATACTGCAATGCCTTTATCAGTTCATCTACAGATAATGATATAGGACAGTTCAATAATTTATCGTAAATACTGTCAAGATATGTGCTCAGATATACCTGTAGTAAGTTGATTTTGAATATTTCAGTTGTATGCTCAGAAAGAATGTGGCTGGTATCGAAATTCTGTTTATTTATCTGTTTATTTGTTTTGTTATGCCTTTTTATGAACATTTATGTCAGCTTCCATGAAGGTTGAAGTTGTATGCATTCTCACAAGTGAATAACTTTGCTTTACATCTTTTCCAAGTTTTCTTTCTTAATCATAAGTATTTTCATGGGATGAGATGAAATCTTATATTAAAATAATATTCTAAATTCTCCATCAGAAGACTCAGACATCTGACTAACTCTTTCTTCAAAGTATCATGATAGACAACAGGGGTGGATAGAAGGAGGGAACTGGGTGGGAGAGCAGGTGAAGAGGGGAAAGGGATGGGGATCAGGTGTGGAGACAGGAGACAAGAGAGGGTTGGGAAAAAAAGCAACAATTGTTGGGGGAGGCATCTCTGGGACAGGAGAAGCTCTTGGGTGTTTATGAAGTGACCTTAACTTAGACTCCTGGCAGTGGGGGATATGGAGATTGAAGTGTCCATCTACTATATACAGGCAGGACTCCCATTGAAGGATTAAGGACACCAACCGACCCACAAAACCTTCAACTCAAAATGTGTCAAGCCTAGAAGTGTGTAGACAAAGATGGAGCAGAGACTGAAAGAAGAGCCATCCAGTGACTGGCACAACTAGAGAACCATCCCCTGGGCAAGAACCAACACCTGAGACTATTATATTATACTCTGTTGTGCTTACAGACAGGAGCCTAGCATAAATGTCCTCTAGAAAATTCCATCTGTTTAACAGCTGGATAAAACAGTTGCAGATACCAACAGTCAAACATTAAGTAGAGATCTGGGAAGTCTTGTGAAAGAGTAGGGAATAGGATTAAGGGAGCCAGAGAGATGAAAAATCACAGGAAGACTTACAGAGTCAACTAACTTGGGCCTATGAGGATTCACAGAGTATTAATCACCAGTAAAGAGCATACAGGGCCTGGACTTAGGATAGGTATAAATTTGTAGCAAATATTCAGCTTGGTCTTCATGTGGGCACTCGAACAATTGGAGCAGGCACTGTTTCTGACTTTAATGACTGCCTTTGGATGCACTTCTGCTGGACTGCCTTGTCTGGCCTCACTGGGAGAAGATGTGGCTGGCCCTACAGTGACTTGATGTGTCAGGGTCATGGGCGAATTCCCCTTCTTTGAAAAAAAGCAAAGGGTTAGTGTTTGGAGAATTTGTGAGGGTGAAATTGCAAGGAGAAGAATGAAGAGGCTGCAGTTGGCATGTAAAGTGAAGAAAGAAAGAAAGAGAGAGAGAGAGAGAGAAAGAAAGAAAAGAAAGAAAGAAAGAAAGAAAGAAAGAAAGAAAGAAAGAAAGAAAGAAAATCAAAGTATAGAATCTATAAGCAAAAGGATTGGCTTTTGTACATATAGCACCAAGGAAATCATACGGAGAGAGAGAGAGAGAGAGAGAGAGAGAGAGAGAGAGAGAGAGAGAGAGAGAGAGAATGAAAGGAAAAAGAGGAGAGAGAATGAAAGGAAAAAGAGGAGAGAGAGGCAGATTAGAAGGAAAAAGTGGTCCAGAAATAAACTTGGCTATTTATGTTAAATAAGGTCCCTGGCGATTAAAAAAAAAAAGCAGTAGTTAAACCTCTTAGTGATCCCAGGGTGTGGTCACACTCCCAGCCACTGGCCAAAGCTCCTTGGATTTGTGAATGAAACACACACACACACACACACACACAGAGAGAGAGAGAGAGAGAGAGAGAGAGAGAGAGAGAGAGAGAGAGAGCAGAGAGACCAGTTAATTTTAATATGCCTTGACCAACACAAAGACTGGGCAGTTCTAATCCTCCCCATGGCTAGCACACATTTCTCTCCTGTAATCCTGGCTTAATGCCCTCTAATCCTATATTTTATCTTTGTTGCTCTGGCTTTTCTGGGAGGCTCCCTAGTCTTTGTTGCCCAAGATGCTTCTGGGAACTTTTTCCTTTTCACCTACATGTCGAATGATTTCCCTTCTGCAGCTATAAATCTGATCAGTTTCCCTCCCAGTCCCTATCCCATGCAAATCTAAAGGTCTCACCTCAGTCTACCTACCTACCCATTAGCTGTTTGCTCTTTATTGATTGATCAAAAATGAGCTGAGGAAAAGGACCTTCAGTGTTTAGACATGCAGATTCCAAATTTTGGGAGTCAGATTAATTCAAAGCATTAGAACCATTCCCCAATATTATAACTTTTCTAAGTGTAAACTTCACTGAGTTAACACTGATTTTAATTTATACATACATGTTATATGAACAGTCCATGTTACATTTTTAAGTTTAGGAACACACACACACACACACACACACACACACACACACACACACACTATCCAAAATAGAGTCCAAGCATTTAAAGTAAGCAAAGAGTAGGAATGTATGGGATGAAACTAGAAAAGCAAGATAGAGGAAAATGATGTAATTTACTTTTTTTATTAATCATTTTATTTGTTTACACTTCAAATGTTATCTTCCTTCCCAGTCTTCCCTCCACAAAGCCCCACTCCATCCCCCTCCCCTCTCCTTTGCCTCTAAGAGGGTGTTCCCCATCCCACCCACCTACCTACTCCTGCCTCACCCCTCTAGCATCTTCCTTCTCTAGGGAATTAAGCTTCCACAGGGCCAAGAACCTCCCTTACCACTGATGTCAGATGAGGCAGTTCTATGCTACATATATACCAAGAGCCATGCACCAGACCATGTATACTCTGGTTGGTGTTTAGTCCCTGGGAGCTATGAGAGGTCCAGTTAGTTGATAGATGACAGCTTTACCACACTCTTGTTTGCAAGCACACCTTGGCATCAGCAATAGTGTTGGGGTTTGGTATCTGTGAATGGAATGGATAGCATGGTGGGAGGTCTCTGGAAGATCTTTCCTTAATCCTCTGCTCTATTTTTGTCTGTGCATTTCCTTTAGACAGGGACAACTCTAAGTTAAAAATTTTTAGACCAAAAGGACTTTCATGGTATGTACTCACTGATAGGTGGATATTAGCTCCAACGCTCAGAATAGCCATGATACAACCCACAGATCATATGAAGCTTAACAAGAAGAAAGGCTGAAGTGTGTATGCTTCAAATCTACTTAGAAGGGGAAAGAGAATCACAGAAGGCAGAGGGAGAAAGGGATCTAGGTGTAAGAAAGGTAGGGGAAAAAACAAAGGGAGAGTAAGACTAAGTATGAGAAGAGACAGGAGAGAAGTCCAGAAGGCCAGGAGGATGAATAAAAATATTCAGGAGTGGGGTGGGGTGGGAAACTTGGGGAACCACTATAAAGTCCAAATAGTGAGTGATGCTAGAGGCTCCTAGGACCCAATGGGGATGACATTAGCCAAAATACTCAACAGCAGGGAGAAAGAACGAAAAGACTACCTCCAGTAGATAGACATGGCCCCTAGTGGAGGGATGGAGCCACCCACTCATCTAAAAAAAACATTTAACCCAGATGTAATTCAAAATTTAATTTAAAATAAGTTACCATGTCTTCATTGAGTTAGTCATTTATTTAGATTGCCTTTAGGACTGGCAATATGAATGAGTCAAACACGTAAAACTAGAAACCAGACAAATGACACTAACTACAACAACAACCAAGGACACCATATCTTTAGTTCATATTTGGACTGTCTCTCCTCTTCTGTTTAATGTGTGGCCATTGCAATCCACTTCAGCGTAGTTTTTGACAGCAAAAACAGCACTGCTCAATACATACAGGTTTCTTAACCTCTCTAATTTACAACCTTAATTTATGAATTTATTTGTTACTTTTTATACACCTGGCAAACTAAACTATAATGTGCTGACTTGCAATATGTATTGCAAGTATACAATAAACTGACCTGCAAGTGTTGCATACTTTAAAATTATACCCTGCTTCTCATTGAATTGAAAGCCATATTGCTCAGTAGCTCACACATGAAAGATAGTTTCATCACTGACCTACAATAACATCCAATTTCTACCCATTAATGCTAGCTCAAATCCAATATAACTTGGACTTTGTTGGATGGGAAACATAATGAAATGGAGATGAAATATGATCACTCCTGAGATGTTGAGTAATGAAGCATGTCACGTGACACAAGCTAATGATCGTGGAAAGTAATATCGCCGCACACTGGGAACCTGGACCATCTCTAAGCAATTTTGTACAAAAGTAGGTATTTGATGAGTTCTGTGTTTATAAGAAAGGTGACTCACAAAGGGGCAGCCACTTGATAAAACTCCCTTTAAAGCACCAGTATAACTACTGAGCTTCTTTACCAACATGGGAGGTGAGTGGCTGTCCTAGTAATGGACCTTTAACTGGGTCACTCTGAATGGAAAGGGCTGCTGAGAAGAGCCAGTGCAGCCAAGGACAAGCGGAGTGAGTTGGGAAGGATATGAAAGCATCTGGAGTAGGATGGTGCTCTTGATCAGTTCTTCCTTTTTCTAAATCAGTAGTCACTCTACAGATGTAGATAAATCAGAGGACATCAGGGAGCCCTTGTTCGGAAAGCATGTTGAGAGCTCCCGGGGTGACACGTTGTGGAGCAGTTGCTCCAACTCACACTGCTTATTATGATAGAGAGATTTATTTCCTGACAGCTGACAGAGTGCCCTGCAAGAGCTGGCAATCCCTAGTGTAGCTGCCATCCACAGCTCCAGCAAGAAGTTCTCTGAACTCGAAAGCTCC
Organism: Rhabdomys pumilio; assembly: GCA_030674055.1. NCBI lineage: Eukaryota > Metazoa > Chordata > Mammalia > Rodentia > Muridae > Rhabdomys > Rhabdomys pumilio. The sequence goes on from JANHMN010000015.1 coordinate 39,757,582, forward strand.
GAGCCTTGCCTTTATGTTAAAATGACTATTTTAGTACTTTGAAAGATCTAAGTGGCTTATTCTCTCATCTTTTAAAAATTCAAACCACTCCTTCTTACCTCCTTGAAGCACAAATCTTCCTTCATAGCTCTATTTCTCATGCTTTTTGTGCCTGCTGTTTTCTTTTATGCAGGAATATCTCCCTCTGGAATAGTGCTAACGTCAAACTAAGCAGACCTATTCATTGCTGCAATTCTGCGGTGATCTCCCAGTACCATTACAAAGAACTTACCAAAATCTAGACTCCACTAAGTGACCAAGAAAGTCATAATCAGCAGCTAACCCAAAAATCTGAAATGAAAGTGATTCACTAGGACTATGAAGTCTCTTCCCTTAATCATTAAATGCCTCACATTTAATAAAAGATTGATAGATGTTAGTGTTTATAAATTAAATGCATTCACTGTAATGTACTTAATTTTTGCTTTAAATATACATATTTCTAAGTGTACAGCTTAACATATTTCAATATTATACATAGGGGCTCTAGTATAAATTTAATTACTGTTACCCATAATTCCACGTTAGAAAAGCTTTTATGTAAATAATTTCAGATTTTATTATTTTTACTTACCAAGAAATACAAATAGATAAAACTTTAGCTAATGTAGTATTTTTAAAATCAGTTTTAAATTTAATATATTTAGTATTATAATTATTCCATTAAAAGACATCTTTATTACATTAAAATTACATTTTAAAGAGGTTTATTCTTTTAGATAAGTTAATATATGCATCCTACATATATCTAGATTCTATATATGTGGATCAATTATATGTTACTGACTAAATACAGAAGACCTATAGGTCAATTGGTACAAATAAGAGCACTTACAGGGCCATTATGATATAAGAATATCAGAGATGATACATACATGAATATATAGGGCATATATAGCTAATATTTAAGACTATTGTTTTTATACACGTGCAGATTTTGAAAATAATACCTTAAAGATACTAAAAACAACTACAGAAGTATTTGGGACTAAAAACGTTCATAAAGATTTTTTTACTAAAAATGATATTTTAGGGGATCATATCTGAACTGGGTGTTTGTTGCTCTCCACCTTGATCAGAAATCTACTGTTGGCAAAAGACCCCCACTGTTGGCAATAAACCCCATTCCCTGGAGAAAGACAATACTGGTCAAAGTACTAAGAATAAGACTGAGACTCAGTGTTCACTCCTAAGTGAAACATCTATCTCAACCCCTTCCACCCAAAGACTTAGGAAATGTCACAGATGAGGTGGTGGAAAGAATATAAGAACTCGAGATCGCAGATAAACAGTCTGTAAAATGTTTTTTTTTTTTGTTTCATCTTACAACTTGATTATGACAGTCATGAAGACATAATAATAGGGGATAGATGTGCTACATCAGCAAAATAGCCAAACCAGCCAAAGTCCATTCAAGACCATTAAATGAGCTATAAGCCATGCCACTTAAAAGAGGGGCTATTGGTAGTAGATATCCTTCTATTGTGGGGGTTGTCATTGACTTTGAGGACATGACCATTGGTAATTTTCCCATGATCCAGAGAATGCCAGCCCTAACTGGTCTTTGAGGGTTATAGAAAGTAAAAATGACAGGAAGTTGTAAGAGGAATTTATTGAAAGAATATGAAGGGAGCTTAAAGGAAGATTTGGGGAATAATACATTTTTATATATGTATGATATTCTCATAAATAAACATAAAGAAGTACCTTTAAAATGCTTTTGTCTTAATGTACAGAGTAAGAATTTTGAGGGCCAGAAAACAGTAACGACTTGCCTGAGACAGTATTTTATTTTGGCATCCAAACAGAAACCTAAACCATGACTTGCTAACCTGTGCATTTTTATGCCTTCAGTATTTCATCTATCAAAGAGGCTTATATTTACTAAGTTTAAGACTAGACTGCAATGTTTTCCAACATCTTATTACTGCTAAGTAAATGGGTATTAGTATTATTGTTCACGTCAGAGTCCCATTTAAAATATTTTTTTTCTCCATAACAAATTCCTCAGTCTGGCTGAGAGGTCCTGGATCTCAGGTCTTACTTGAAATTCCCTGTGCTGATTCTCTAATCCAGATTACTGATGGCATCTACTCCTGTAATTGTCAGTCACTTGGCATTTCTACAGGCACTTCATAGGCGCCATTTTGAATATCACTCTTCTGAAATGAAAACAAATTTCAAGTCCTGCTAAAATGTTTATTTATTTTTATGAAACACTGGGTCTTATTGCTATGATAAATAAGTAATTTATTAAAGTCTTAAGGAAGAGAAGAATCACTTTTATTTTCTGTTTTCTTGTAAAAGAAATAATAAGAAGAGTGACCAGTGAGTTTGTTTAGTGAGTGTGTTTAGGATGTTCTTGCTACACATCCATGAAGACCTAAGTTTGAATTCTCAGCTAAATTTCCCCAGAACCATGCATCTACTGATTTATGTATTTACTGATAGACAAATGCTACTGAGAGACTTAAACAACCAAGCTTTCCTCTGAAATACTGTTACAGTCATAAAGACTGTTGGGACTTCAAAGTTCTAAGAAAAATTATTATATGCTCATCAATAAATAATATATTCATTCATACTATCTCTAAGATTCAGGAAATATCACCAAAAAAAGGCATTAAGGATCCATAAGCCAGAAAATAGCATGCAGGACTATGAAATTTTATTTTCTAGGACTGACATAGCTAATGTGGTAATGTAATTACAGCAGTGATTATTGTCTGCAATGGGTCCAAACAAGACAGTGTTTTTCAATAAGCAACCATAGGTCAGGAGTATTCACCTGCCCTGATGAGAATTTTTGATAAATTCTGTGAAAAGAGCCACCATTGTCTTCTGTTCTGTACTTACTGATAACCAGTTTTTAATATATAGTTCAAAACCTATGGTCTTACAGAAGTCTCTGGTTAAGCTCTGTGGGTATCCAAAAAAGTTTTTCTGACAAAAAATGTGCACTATAGATGTGTAAGCCTGACAGGGTAGAAAAAAATAGATGAAGGGGGATAAAAAGGATTGTGGAGTTACACTTATAATGTGCTTTATTTATGAATGAAATTCTCAAAGAGCAGGTTCAATTAAAGTTAAAGAAAAAGGAAGAAAAATTCTGCAAACAATTACATATTATTTTTGTGTTTTATATCTGGTGTAATTACTAAAGGCTCTAAAAAGCTTGAAAAGTCCAAAAGGATTACAATATTGAAAGAATAGGTGAGGATAGAGCTGATGAGCTGTCTCAGTGGGTGAGAGTGATCATTTCACAGGCGTGAGAACCTGAGTTCACATCCCAATCATTCATGCAAATACAGGCACATACGTGGGCAGTCTCAGAGATGACTGGTACTGGGTTGGAAAGGTGGCTCCTTGGGCTTGATACATTTCAGAATAGCCCCCACATCAGTGAGTGACTCTGTATCAAGAATCTAAGAAGAAGTGCAGTAGAGCAGATACCTTGTGTTCTCTTCTGGCATCTACGTGCGCATATACCATGGTTAGTACTGACATAGACTCATGTACACACACTACTCACACATATCACATACACACCACAATATACACACCACAGTTATACACTTTACACACATACAAGCACATACAAACATACACATAGATACCACTTGTGAATCATACTGATATGTCACAGATATATACATACATTTAGCACATGCACACACGTGTGTGTGTGTGTGTGTGTGTGTGTGTGTGTGTGTGTATGTGTGGTGATGATTGTGTGTGTGTGTTTGTGTGTACCACAACAGGCCACATGTACTGTCTCACATTACATGAACATAAAAGAGATAGAAAAAAATTACAATCAAAGGAATGACTTCTATCATTGAGATGGAATATCTAAAATCTAAAAGCAGTAGAGATTAAACTTGAGAGTGGATTCATCTTTATGTTTAAACCTCTATATTTTGGAATACAGTTTTTTCTTCAGTTACTGAAAACTTTAATTCTCATCAATTTTTTTTTCAGAAACTCGTGTGTGTGTGTATGTGTGTGTATGTGTGTGTGTGTGTGTGTGTTTGTGTGAGTTTGTGGTGTGAAAATGAATCTAGACTTAGATATTTCATTTTGTTTTCACTGAAGATAATGTTTTTCCTTTCACCCCTGTTGCACTGGCCACTGCATCCTATGATTCACACATGGTAAGCAAGACTTCTTAGAGAAACTATCTCCACAGACCTCGACCTATTTTTCATGGGAAGAGATCTCACTAAGTTGTTCAATCAGGCCTTGAATTTACTATTCTCCTGTCTGGTTTCACTAGCTGGATTATAGTCTTGGGCCACCAGACCTAGATTAAAAATTAATCAATTAAACTAATGTATCTTTGTTTTATCCTGCAATTAGTTATTAGACTCTGCCCTTAAGAATCTAAAACTTTTAGGAAAACAAACAATGTATAAATTTTATTTCCATATAAATTTTATGCCTATGATATTTTGTATTTTATTCCTGAAAAGGAAATTTATATCTGTCTTAGACTTAACAAGGAACATGACATCTCAGGTACTGGTAAGGGTCTGCTTTTTGATATAAAAGTAATAGAGCTGTATACAGGGCTAATGTATACTATCTTACCTCCAGAGTTTACCATTATTGAGGTTTGCTATTCCATGGCAAATCTGTCCCTCAGCAGGAAAGCATTTAGGATATCACATTTACACTGTTACATTGGAAGCTTTAGAATGAGCCTGAAATCACACTCTTTACTGTAACATTGTTTAAATAATAATTTCTGCCTATTACTTCAAACAGTCACATCACTAAATAACCCTAACCTTATACAAACAAACCAGCAAACAAAAAAAAAATAATAAATCAATGAATCTCCACATTATAGGCAACATCATATTCTTTTATTATATTTATGCTTAATGCAAGGACATTTTATCCAGCAAAATCTCCTTAGTTCTCTGTTTAGTCAGAAATAATTATAAAATGACAGCTCAAGTTGAAGGCCATTTTGGAATTATTTATTTATATGTTTATGGCTCTAGAAATAGAAACAAAGGTGTTGTGCATTCAAATGCTCCATCACTAGGTTCCCTTGCTGTTTGTGACCCCTGGATTTTAAATCAAATTGTTTACAATGTTTTATGGTATTATCTTCTATTTTCAGTCTGGCCTTTTTGAAGCTTAGCTTCATGGTCACCTAGGAATTTGAACTAACATTTGTCTTTGGTGTCATCTTAGAATAAGAAGGTAACTGACCAGAAGAATTCAGATTTTTTTTAGCACTATTAAAATGATTGTCCACCAAGAATTACATAGAGATGGTGAACCTTATTGGTTAACAGCTAATCTAAATATTATGTAGAGAAATTTTATTTTCCCCTCATCCTTGAGTTTTTAATTGTACACAGTCGTATAAAATGTTATTTTAAAACTTGACCTAAAGCCATTAACTTAAAAGGTTTACTTGAAAGTGTTAAGAAATCTATATACTGCCCAGCCTTAAGAAATGTTCACAAACTTCAAAGTAGTCGATAGACATCAGAATTCTGAAAGCATGACTTATCAACGGGACTTCCTTATTTATCAAACAGTGTGAGATAAGATGGCTAATCTGTACTCATTTTCAGTGGGTGGCACAATCTGAGATTTTCTGCAAATGATGCTTCAACAGTTAATGAACATGACTTTAAGAAAAATAATGATTCTTGATGTTTTCAGATTTGGATTCCAGAAATCAGTCTTCATTAGCTAGGCAAGTATGCATACAACTGTATTTGTTAGCTTATATAATGTAGCAAACATTTGTTATCCTTGAGGATTAGGAGTTCAGGGCTACTCTTGACAACACAGAAAATTTGAGGTCACTCTAAGCTATTAGAAATCTTGTCTCAAAATAAATGCATAAATGCATAAACTTGTACATAGATAAACAATCATATTATTAGCTGTTTCATTTAAGTATAGGAAAAAAATTTTATTGGTTTCATTTATCTTTGAAATGCACCAAAAATTAGAAAAAAATGTTACCGCCTGGGTTAACATAATAAAGAGAAACATAAATTTGGTGAAGATTTTCCTCTTTTGATTAGGAGACTTGAATAATTTCCAGTCCTTCAAGACATGAAGGCATCTTAAACTTGTATTTTTTCTTTAAAAATGGAGAGGGCTTGTAGAAATAGCTCAGAAGTTAAAAATCGCGTATCATTGTTTCATAAGACTAAAATTTGATTCTCTTATTAGAAGGATAAAACTACCTGTAAGTCTAACTGCAGGGCATCTGATACCATATTCTCACATCCACATGAATCTGTATACACCTGGATATAACACAAATAGACAAAGATGCATATTTTAATCAATCTTTTAAAACTCAAGCTATTGCCATATGGATGTGTGTGTAATATTAATTATATGCCCTTGTTTTTTACACTGTCTATGGATATGATATGTTTCTAGATCTTAGAGCAGGTTAGTTTTATTCATTTTCTTTGAGGTTTAGTTTTATTGGATCTGTATGGGCATTTTGTTTGTGTGTATGTCTGTGGACCATGAGCATGCAGTACCAAGAATCCTAGAAAAAGTATTTGATTCCCTAGCTGTGAAGTTACACACAATTATTAGAACAAATGTTGGGGAAGTGAGTCAAATAAACAAGCATAAGTTTTCATAACTAATGAGCCATTGTGGAAACGAAGAATGAAATAAATATTTCAAAGGAATGTGAATCTGATAAATGTAAAGGTGAAGGTAGAATTTTTAAAAATGCACTATGGAGAGAAAACTGAAATTGTACTCAGAAAATCTACACATGGATCTTAAAACACTTTTACGTTCTATGTCCGGGATTCATTTTATTCAAGTACTATTTAATCACCAAGCAGCATGGCAGGAGCTAGGCTGTAACATTTCGAATGTTTGAAACACACTTTCAAGCAACATTTCTTTATTTCCCTTTCTTCTTACCTCCTCAGTTCAGTCCTTCCCTTTCCTGACAGCTCCATGCACAGTCATAATTTCAAGAAATAAGTTCTTATTGTCTCAATTTCCACATACTCAGTTTATTTCTGAGCTTTAGGTCTGTTTTGTTGTTGTTGTTGTTGTTGTTGTTTTTATTCCTTTCTGACTCTTTGATTCTATTGACATCCTCCTAAACCTTCAAATGATAGTTTTGTGTTCATTATGCTGGTTTTACTACTTGAGTTTGTACTTATTTTTAAAACCCAAACTCTATGACCTCTTTTCTAAACGTATTCAAGTAGATAACTGAAAAAAATACACACATATATTTTATTATATATTTGTTGATGCATAGAAACAGAGACAGGCTTCATAATCACATCTTAAAACATACGTTCCTTGGACTTTAACTATACTTGTCACCAACCTTACCTTTGCCCCTTCTCTCTGCTTCCCTTCCTTGTCTTTCTGAGCCTGACTTATATAATTTAATAATGTGAACTCCACTTGTACCAGTTTTGCTATTACTAGGGGAATAACTTGGTCTAATTTTTATGACTAAATAAAAACCCATTGTGAATATGTATTGCAGTTTTTCGATACATGCTTTAGCTGACAGTCACCAAAGCTGCTCCTACAACAGTGAACAGTGCTAGAATAAACAAAGCAAGTTTACTTCATGTTGCCTTAGAGTCCTTTAAATCTTCTACAGTAGAATAACTGAGCCAAAGATTTCTATGGATACTTACATTCTGACCAGTGTAGTAAAATTGATTCCTTTATGCTCTTCCTGGCCTGTTGTTAATCTTTTATACCTTATAATTTTATTTTATTTATTCTTTGAGATTCCCTTGCAGTAGAATGTTATCATATGTTGTCATGTCCTTCCTGGCTAGTTAGGGTCTTGTACATACCTTCTCTTCCCCTTTCTGAAATAGTATCTGTCTTTAGTGGGTACAGAGCCTAAGTGTTTTGTGTCAGTCTCTAAGAGTTCATAAGGGTTTTATCCCTGTAGTAGCTGGAAGGTGCTGTTTCTTTGGTGTCATTTCTCACCTCTGGCTCTTACAAACTTTTCACCTTCTCTGCCGTATGAATCTTTGAACCTTTTGGGACACCGTGTGATAATGAATTCTCATTTAAGGCTGAGTATTTCAAAGACTGTCCAGTGGTGGCTCTCTGGGATAAATGTCATCTACTGAGGGAAGAATGTTCTATGATGAGGGTTGAAGGGTCAGGTGATGCATTTATTTATTGGTATAGCAATATGTCATTTTGTTGGTCTGTTACTCATTTTCTTATTGGTAGCTCTTTTGATTGGTATAAGACAAAATCTCAACATTATTTAATCAACATTTCTGTTATAGGCTAAGCTGTTATATCATTGTTTTATAATAGTATTAGGTCATCCATAACTTTGAGAATGTCCTGTTGTATTTCATTATTAACTGAATGTCATGTTTTTTTTTTCTTTTACAGTTTCACTATTAATTCTACATAATAGTTATCTACTAGATGTATAGAGGTTTACTCCTCTTATGGGGGCTGTTTCTTCTTTCCATTTATTATTTTGCTTGCTGTGTAGAAGTTTTAAATCTTCATAGAATACTCTTTGTAAATCATACTTCTTCTTTATTAGAACACTCTTCAGAATGACTCTGCCCATGGCTATGTTAAAGTGTTTCTTTGTTTTAAAGTTTGGGCCATGTAGGTATATTGCAATCTATTTTTAATAAGAGTTTAACCTCTCCTCTAGCCCACCAAACAGCAGAAGTATTGGAAGAAAAAAGTTATTCAGTTAAGGGGAAAATGGACCTGTTCAGCAATAGTTCTTTGGGGGTGAGCTTGATATTTTTGGTCAGCAATTTAGTCCTGTACCAAACACCAAATATCACTTAGCAGCTGCGGAGCAGTCCTCTAGGCAGGCAGATACCAGGCATGAGCCAGCAGCTACAGGTCATTCCTTCAGAAAGTGGGTAGCAGGCAGCTGTAGTTCTATCTTGAAGAAAGTGCCAGGCTCACCAACTGGCCTAAGGCAGGGCTGCAGAAGCAGCAAGAACTGCCACAGGAATCACACAAGCAGTTCTTCTCGAAATGGTGGCTTTATTACAAGCTTAGCTCAATAATGCTAGGTAAGGCGAACCAATACCTGCATGTCATTAGTGAAGAATAATGAGCTAGAGCAAACCAAACCTAAGGCTCAGTGCTCCTCTCCCACTATCTGTGGGGTCATATTTATACTTTTATATGCGGGGTTCTTTTGTGTTTGCTATACCAAAACTTACTTTTACCTGTGTCTACTTCAGGAAAACAGTTCTTCACGTGTTTGCTCTAGCAAGACATTCCTTCACCTGTGTGCCCCAGCAAAACATCATAACTAACTTTCCAAAGAACTAGAAGGTTCCACTTCTGGGCTTTTAAAAAACTTTTATGTACTTTGTATTAATAATAGTAGTGAATGAAAAATCACTGGCTTCATTCACGTGTATGTGGATAAATACCCAGAAACAATTGCTGCAGAATCTATCACCAGGCATATACATATACAATCCCATGCTATAATTATGTAGTTTTTCTCTTGGTCTGCTATAATATTCCATTGATACAAGTATGTTTATATCAGTGCTCAGCCACTATTTATTAAAATGACTTCATATTGTAACTTCAGCTACAGCCTAGTGTTACTTAATTGTTCTTTGTGCTTAATACTTCATTCACTAGTTGTGATAGCTCGTGTTTCCTGAGTGGAGTTTAAGACTTTTTCCTAAGTTTTCAAAAATATTGGCTTTTCTATGTGTAGTACCAAGAATCTTCTAAAATCAAATTCATTCCACTGTTTCTTAAAATCCTCAGATTAATTTTTCCCATGTATATTTACAATTTAACTTCTATGATATAACTAAGATTTAATACTTAGTTTCCCTCCCCCACACTACTCAGTATTTATAAATGATCTCAACTAGCTCAGATCGCGGTCTCTATCCTATTACTGTGTTAAACTATTCATAGATCTATTTATCTTCTAACATTTCTTTCATAGTAGCAGGCAACATAACGATGGTGTCAAAAATTTGAGTCACTAGTCACAAATACCACTCTCTATTAGCTCTCAAATCTGGTTTTTGTATATTGTGACAGAAAATTTTAAAGTGAAGAGTTTAATACATTATATTTTTGTCAGTGTGTTAGAGGAAAACAATGTGGCTTAGAGACAGTATACATTTACCTAAAGTTACATAGATTGTAAGTTGCTCAGTTGGTAATTAAGATTGCTTATTTTCTTCATAGCTACTTATAACTGCATTTTGAATATAAACATATACTTTACTAGTTCATATGCTATGTAAATGCTGATAAAGAACAGAAAATTTTTCTGATGAGATGGTGCATGCCTCTTTCATCCCATCATTTGGAACTAGAGACCAGGTAATATCTATGAGTTCAAATCCAGTCAAGTCTATTCAGAGCATTAAAGGCTAGGCAGGGCCACTATGAAACTCTGGCCCAAAAAAGTAAAACAAAACAAGTACTATAAAAAGAAAAGAAGAGAAAAATCAGATACGATGAGTACCAGATTTTTTCCTTGAAAATCTCCTGTGTTAAGTACTACATCATGCCCACTTCCTACAACAAAGTAAGCAATAACTCCAAAGGATTTGGGTTGAGAATTCAGCTCTTCTGTAGCTGTTTATCACTAATAATTTTCTCTTTTTCATGATCTTCCTAATGTGCATTGAAACATTGGAAATTCTCTCAGGACTATTTCATTCAAACATTTCTTGCCTGGTGGTCATTGTCCACTACTGCTAAACTACTTAATGAAATGTATAGCTATCCTGGGAAGTAAGTTAAATTGCATTCATACAAACACACACACACACACACACACACACACACACACACACACACACACAAGCATGCACACATATGCAAATACATATATCTATATATTAAAAATATATAGGCATTCTTTATATATACATATATTATATATTATTTATCTTATTAATTATTCACTTATATAATAAGTATGTTTGTCCTGAGGAGTAAGTTAAATCACATATATGTAAATATATGGATGCATATGTAAATATATATAAATATATATAGACTTTATTTGCATATATATAGACATATATATATTCTCTATACATGTATTTGAGATATATGTATATTTTTCTTCCCATTCTGCCCTTGTCCACTCCTTTTCCACATTCTACTTTAATACATTTGTAATTTCTAGATTAAGTATTTTTTAGCCCCATCTGTACAGTAATGCTCACTAGTTCCTCTAAGATTCAGTTTAATATCATTTCCATTAGAAATCTTTTCCTAGCAGTAATGCACTGATTACCACTTTGTTGCACTGCTCCATTTTTCCCTCTCAGAATCTTTCATCTTAGATGATCACCAAGCTCTATGAAGTCAGAGCTGCGTTCTCTAGGAACCCACTGACCAGTAAGTGCTCTTATGGTGAATTTTCTAAAATCATCTGCATGTCAGCTTTGCTTTTATAAAAAATATTTGTACTGATACTCCCTAAATTTTATTATTATATTATGATCACTGGTAATATAAACATAATCTGACTTAGTATTATTAGACTTTATGATACTTTCTAACAACCAAAGACATTGTTTTTACATCTGTGCTGTACAGTATTTGTATTTCATGATTTTTTTTACATTATCCAGTTTATTTTATGGGATAAGTTTCTTTGGTTTTGTTACTCTAAGAAATATCCAACAACACTCATGATTACATTATCCAAGTATTCAGACATATTGATTATAATTTACAACTTGATTGTGTTATTTATTATAGAAACTGATATGAAATGATAAAATATGTGCTTTAGGTTTTTAAATAAATATTTGAGTTTGTTTTTTTTTTTAAAAAAAATCAACCACACCAACTTTTATTCCAACAGCAAGGAGACAACAAGCAATTTGTCAGAAATAATGGCTTATCACTTTCAAGTAAAATAATAATATGAATAAAATATGTATGGGATATGTGAACAAAGACAGTGTTTGTGTCTCTATGTGTGTATTTGTATGTGTGGGTGTGAAGGTCAATTATATGTAGAGGCATTGAGCTGAGAATGGTTTGGTTTTAATTTTGGACCAATGGATATTCTTAGAGAGTAGGGATAGGACCTACACTTTTAGTCTTTTATGGAGAATGTGCTAAATGATAAAAAAAGAAAAATGAGTTAAAGTTAGTTATGAATCATTTTAAAGATAAACTGCCCTTGATAATAGCACAAAACGGAGTTCCATAATCACCTTTGGCTTCATGTGCTAAATTGTTTTCACGGTCCTAAAATGTCTCTTTGTTATGTCATTTGACAAACATCTCACCAGTGTTTATTTTGTACACAGGATACTCTGTTCTAGGCAATAGAGACATAGCAGTAAACCAAACAGAAAAACACAGGGGTACAGCATGTTAATATGGTAGTGGATGAGAAAGAAAAAACATTAAGTAAATGAATTAAATAGCATGATAGAGTGAAAATCTTAGGAGGTCATGGCAAAAACAAACAAACAAAAACATAAAGCAAAGCTACAATCTTAAAATATTGGAATTTTAGTGGTTAAAAACAAGCAAGTAAGCATGCAAGCAAGTAAGCATGCAAGCAAGCAAGGAAGCAGGCAAACAAACAAACCTTAGAGATAAGTGATGTTGAGTCACAATTTGCTTAGATGTAGAAATCAAGACATGCAGACATCCATTAAGAGCACAGACTTTCACTTGTGCATTAGGGAAATTTGTTTTACAGGTGATTTGAAAGAAGACTTGTTTGTGTTCCTGTGATGATCCTCTGACTTTCTCTCTTCCTGTGATTAGAAAACTGAACAGTGCAGTTGAGAAGAATAGTCACTCACTTCCAAACATACTCCACTGTTTAATAAGTCTCCTTTACAAATTTTGGATTGTTTTCCAATACTGGACCTTGACTTTCACTGTATGACACTAAATTCAAGACCATGACTTATAATCAGCCAGTGGTGAGATTTTGGCAGTACCTTCAACTACCTTTGAGTTACTATGATATAAATTGTCATCTTATGAATTTAGGAAATCAGACACAGAAACAGAAACAAAGAACATTTAGTGTGGTTTCTAAATCAGGATCCTTGGAGAGTATAATGAATGAAGATGTATGAGAACTCTGAACAGACTCGATTATTTGGAAGCTAAAAGGAAGAAAAAAATCAAATATATGCTGGATCCCATGGCATAGACAAACCCATGACCTGTTGTCAATCACTTACTGCATCCCATTACCCTCCCTAGTTGTGTTTATGACTTTACAAAATTCTGGCTGTGTTTGAGAACTATAGTTCATACTTGAGGTTTAACCAACAGTGATCATTTATTCCCTGCTACAAAACAAAATCAAACTATACAAATGTTGCCATCTCCACAAGGGCATTCCCACTGTCACGACAACACAGAAATGACACTGTGATTTGTGTCTTTACAATAAAGCTACAGGACATGGTGGATATCTCCATGAGCATAACAGTCTCTGGCCACAGTAAGCTTCAGAGCATTTCTGCATGATATGGTGTGTGCTACTCTTCTTGATCAGAATTACAAATGACTTCAGTTATTGACAAGGTGACTGTTAGACAAGTGCTGGTATTGACCTGATCTGTTCTTCACCTCATATATTACTTTAGAGTTTCCCAAACCCAGTTACCTGCATCCTAATATTTTGTGTGGCTTACAAAAAGCATAGTTCTGGTTGTTATTGTTCTCTTGTCATTCACAGCATAAGACATAGTGATGGCTCATAGTAAGTAAACTCTCTCCATCAAAGTACATTCGGATCCTTCCCTCAGATGAACACTAAGACTTCCTCTCTGAGGCAAGTTCTTTACATTAGTGTTTTAATTTCTACCAAAAACACAACAAAACAAAACAATTATCCATTGATTAAAAAAATGTCAGGGTTGCTATAAACAACTTTCTTTCTGGCTATTCTATTGCTAATTGGAGGCATTCAGATTTAGCCAAATATTAAGTTAAACTTCAAGGGCAGATAAATAGAGGTGGCACAATAAATAAACATGGGCATGTGCATGTTTTCTGCAAAAATTCGTATTAAGCATTAGCAATGACTAAGTGAACATTCCTTAGTCTGTATATATTTTTACCTTCAAAGTCTTTGTTAAATGCAAGAGGTCCCAAACCTCAGTCAATTTTGCAACTAGTCTGATTTGATTTTAGTGCCAGCATGCTATTCGTATGTGCCTTCTTTGTCTGAACTTCATTTTGACCATTTATTCAATGCATTGTAATTTTTATTAATGAGCTTTCAATTTCATCTTTATTTCAATCTCTTGGTTTTACAATCCTCTTTACATAACAGCTGCTACTATTTCTCTAGCTTGCTATCTGGGAAATAGTAGGCATTCAATAAAGGGTCATTGATTGAATAATGTATTGCCACAAATAAAACACTGGATAATTCAATTACAGTAGGATTGCTCATTAATAAATCTGTGGTCTATTCTTCAGCACAGCCCTCAGCCTTCTGGCAGTAGCCATACAGTATGATATGAGTTTTATTTGGCTGGAAGCTCAATTTTATCATGACTCACAGATGTTATAAAATGCAGTGTGATTTTTACCCTGTGCTGATATGAGAAAAAGGACATAAAGTATTACTAGTTTCTACTTCATTACATTTGGAATTTGTGATCATTGAAAATGTTCTAGCCATGGGCTAGTGTTAATAACATGTCAAACAAATGAGTCACTTAGAGCATAGAACAAAAAAGAAAGTTAAAACTCACTAAAAGAAGCACATTAATTGCAATATGCCAGTCAACGTGGCTGGTTTAAAACAAAGTTGAATTGAGTGTGTCTATTTTGAAATACATACCTTTTACCAATAAAAACAATACCATACAATTTTTATCAGATAAAAATTTCTATTTAATCACAGAACTGATTCCTAATGGTCTATCTTTGTATACACACACAAAAATAAATAAAAATTAAGAGCTGCATTAGACACTACAAATCGTGTAACAAAAAAAAATCTCATTTGTGTAAATGGTGAAAGTTGAAGGCAATTGACATAATTTATGTGGCATACCTTATTAGTACTTAAAAGTAAATCCCATCTTAAAATGCAATCTAGTTCATGATACCTTTCTCTTATTATTAAAACAAATTACATAAGTCATAATATAATCATAGCATTTTTGATGAAGAAATGATAGCTTTTGGCTTATGTTTTCTAAACTATAATATATAGAAATTAGATTATGTGGCCAGCTCTAAAAATATATCAAAATTTAAAACTAATTTCTGGTTACTTCCTGTATCCTAGTTTTGTTGTTGGTGTTGCTATGATGAACATGTTAGGGGAAAAGTAACTGAGAGAATTAATGGGAAACACAAAGAGTTAGGAGCAAAGTGTGGGAGGAAATGTGTAATCAAAATGCTTCACATCCATGTACACAATTCTCAAAGAAGAAATAGAGAATTCACAACAGAAGAATCTTGAATGGACTAGAAGGAGTTAATGAAATGTTCAAAGTTCTTAGAGATCAAGGAAATGCAAATTAAAACGATCCTGAAATTCTAACTTACACCATTCAGAATGGCTAAGATCAAAAACTCAGGCGACAGCAGATGCTGGCAAGGATGTGGAGAAAGAGTAACACTCCCCCATTACTGGTGAGATTAAAACTGGTACATCCATTCTGGAAATAAACCTGCATGTATCTCAGAAAATTGGAAATAGATCTACCTGAAGACCCAGCTATACAATTCCTGAGCATATACCCAAAAGATGCTCCAGCATAAAACAAGGATACATGTTCTACTATGTTTATAGCAGCCTTATTTATAACAGCCAAAAGTTGAAAAAAAAAAAAAAAACAGATGTCCTACAATGGAATAATGGATACAAAAACTGTGGTTTATTCATACAATGCAATACTAGTAAGCTATTGAGAACAAGGACATCATGAGTTTTATAGGCAGACAGGATAGAAATAGAAAATATCATCCTGAGTGAGGTAACTCAAATCCAAAAGCACATGTAAGATATGTACTCACTAATAAGTGGATATTAGAAAAAAAAAAAAAAAGAAAACAACAACACCCTACAGAAAAACTAGGATACAATTCACAGAACTCAAGAAGATTAACAAGCAGAAAGACCCAAGTGAGGATGCTCCCACTTGGAAGGTAGAAGAAAACAATCACAGGAGGCAGAGGGAATGAGGGACCTGGGTGGGAGAAGGGAGAAAGAGGAAAAAGGGGGAACATGATCAGGTATGGGAGAAAGATGGCAGGAGAGAAGACTTGAGGGCTAGCAGAATGAATGTAAATATGCAACCTGCATGTTTGGGAGGTGGGGGAAGCCTCTAGAAAGTACCAGAAACCTAGGAGGTAAGAGACTCTCAGGACTCAGAGAGATGAATTGCCAACAGTGAGGAAAGGGAACTTGTAGAGTCTACCTTTAGTAGAAAAAGAGGACATTAAATGGAAGGATGGGGTTACCATCCTACAGTCAAAAAAAAAAGAGAGAGAGAGAGAGAGAGAGAGAGAGAGAGAGAGAGAGAGAGAGA
>JANHMN010000015.1:39780702-39824696 GCA_030674055.1 Rhabdomys pumilio
TCTCTCTCTCTCTCTCTCTCTCTCTCTCTCTCTCTCTCTCTCTCTCTGTGTGTCCATGTATTATGCAGTTTCTCTTATAAGATCGCCATAAAAAGGCTCCACTCTATTCACCATCTCTAATCTTAACCTCTCTCCAAATGTGCGACTTCTAAAGACTATGGTCATTTTAAGCTGTTACACTGAATATCTTAAAGTAGAAGACAATGTCTCAGCAAATAAAGGCAAGAAAATGGACATATAAACTCTACCTAAATCCTAGAATTTAGCAAAAAACTTAACTAGACTGAAAGTTTTAATAAAAAAAATGTGACAATACAGTAAATATACACAGTGGATTAAAGACTAATTGAAAATATACCTTTCTTTTAAATAATAATGATGGTGGTAGACTTTTAACCATGATATGTGGAAAAAATGACAGGGGTTAAGATGAGAAAAAAATTAGGTTAATGATGATTTATTAGCAAATGTTTGGGAGATTGCAAATTAAAAAAAAAATCATCCGGGCAGTGGTGGCGCACGCCTTTAATCTCAGCACTTGGGAGGCAGAGGCAGGCGGATTTCTGAGTTCAAGGCCAGCCTGGTCTACAGAGTGAGTTCCAGGACAGCCAAGACTACCTGAGAAACCCTGTCTCGAAAAACCAAAAAAGAAAAAAAAAAGAAAAATTCTTCTAAGCATGAGTAAAATATCTGGGATTTGTGAGGTCTAAATGACGAAATGTAGAACTGAAATGAGATAGTCAGAGTTGTAAAATGTACAATACAGGAGACATCATATTACCTTGCCACAACTGCGTTCAGTTCACCAACACAGTCCTTCTAATAGATGCTCAGATGCAGTAAGAGATGAGTAGAAGGGGAGGGGGGATTACTGTTATAAAAGATGAGCTATCTCTGTTAGAATGTGATTGGTTGGGATGTCGATGAGCCATGAAGACATTGTAATCATTTGGGAGTCAAATGCATGAAAGTCCAGATTTGCAGGAAGAGGAGAAAAGGAATGAATACTAAATGCTGGGATCTATTAAATCAGAGTTTCCATGGAAGAGGATAGGATGGCTGACATATTGAGTCTCCTTGCAGATAACTTAATCATCTGGACATGAGTAGTAAAATTAGGAAACATGTTGATGGCAAATTTAATTTCTCATAAAGTAATGAAGTTGCTACAGGAATTTGGCACTCCCTAGATGATAGATATGCACACTACTTCAATACAATATTGCAACAGCTACAGCAGAACTTCATTATTTTCGAATTGATTTTTCTGTAATACCTCAAATCACTGCTTTGTCTTTATCTTGTCTATTTGAATTTTTTTCTATGCCTATTAACATGTTCAGAATTGAAAAGAATAGATAGACGTAAAAGTAAGAACTATAAATGTATCCTTGCTTTGAATCCCATGAATTTTCTGATGAGGAATAAAAGTTAGTGAATTCTGAAGGAAATGACTCAGCAGCTAACGGACTTATCCAAGATGAAAGTTTAGAGCCATGTAATTCCAGAAAATGCCAGGTAAGCTTGGCTACCTGTCTGTAATTCTATAATTTGAATGTATAGACAAGGACTCTTGAGAGCAAGATGGCTAGAAACACTAGCTAGATTAGCAAACTATGGGTTTGATTGAAAGAAGCTGCCTTAGAAGATAAAGTGTATGGGATATAGATGCATAAATATCCCTGACATTATTCTTAAGAATCCACGTAAACTTACACACTTGTGAATGTTCACTCACATTCACACATGGGTTCATGCACATGTGACATGTATACTCCACTCATACACAGGTAACAATCCACACAAAACACATACAGCACATACACACTCAGATAGGACAGAAGAGAAAATAATTTAATTCTCTAAATGTAGGAGAATATTCAGGCATTGAAATTAAGTTATAAAATATTTCAACTCAATATATAGAAAACATTACTTCTGAGACAGTGTTTCTCTATGTCTGACACTGTCTGTGCTGGAATGCACTCTTTAGATCATGCTGTCCTTGATTTCACAGAGATCTGGTTGCCTCTGCCTCTTGAGCACTGAGATCAATGGCTGAGGTGTGAAGGTTTTGTTTACATGGATAGAAGTGTGTCATACAACTTAATATTTCCCCTCTAATATACATCCTCATTTCTATCAACTAAATGTCTTTCATTTTGTTCACTTCCTTTGAGACACTGGGAAATGAAGAAAATGAAAGACATGAAGAACAACCACATAGTACTTTAAAAGATCTCTGTGCCAAATCAGAAACCTGAGTAATACAGGAAAACAAAAGTAAAATATTTCTTTAACATACATCAGTATTTAGTTGATAGAAATGATGATGATAACAATGGCCACCATCATATAAATAAGAAAACTGAAATTCAAATTTCACAATCATTTTGAGAATGAAAACTATATACATACACTTTATCTGATGGAGAACATGAAAGGGAAAGAAAAGGCTGATTCTCCTCTGTGTTTTTGATGTCTCAGGTTTTTACCTTTTCTTTAAGGACACCTATAACTGAATAGCCTCATCACTGCACATTAAAAAATTATTTGGGGAATATTTGTATTCTCTGTATTTTCTCTCTCTTTCCCTTTCTTCCTTCCTTTCTTCTTTTCTCTCTCTCTTTGTCCTTTCTTCTTTTGTTCATTTGTTTGTTCTTTATTCTATTGGAAAGATTTCTTCCCATGTTGCACTTGCTACCTTGCTTGCCTGGTCTAAGCTGCTCTGAACCTTACAATTGTTCTCGTCTTCTGTTTCTGTAATAGTGGGATTGTAGCCATCTTGAACATGTTATGTAGAGAACCCTGGCTTTGAACTCAGATCCATCTTCCTCTTCCTCTTGAACTCTGAGATTATGTAATAAATGTTACCCGAAAAAATTATCCCTGTTTCTGTAGATTATTCCAGAACAATTCTTTCATTCTCTCAATAGAAAGCTGACATGATGACTAGAGCCTGAGGAAGCATTCGTGCAGTTGTCTTAATGATCTTAAATGCACACAAAGAATAGGCTGATAATTTATTCGTATCTGAGATCGGCATTTGCCTGGAGGTTGTGTGATGTTGCTTAATTTAGGGCAACTTTTTAAAGAAGCATTTTTCTACTCTTCAATTATAAGGTCTTTTTTTATTTTTTTTTAAATTGGGTTTTAAAATTTTAAAGGTCTTTAATAATAAATTACCCACAGCATGTCTATTGCTAACCACAGATGCCATCTAACTCACTGCTGTTTTGGAAGTACTTTATAATTAATTACAAAATTAACTAATTTTCAGAAACAGTTTTGTTTCCATATCTGATTCATTATTTCAGATTCTGATTCTGTGCACAGCTCAGAAAAACACTGTGTGAAGGCACAATGAAAAATCCATAGAACAGAATAAATATATGGCTAGACATAGTAGCCAAATTATTGTGAAAGTCAGGGGTTGGCTTAGACATGAGTCTTCAAATTTATCTCAATTTCTGGGGGCAGTTTTTAAAAAATTAATTTTGTTTTTACTTATTCACTTTACATCAGCTCAATGCCCCTCTCCTGGTCACTTTCTCCAAAACTCCTTCCCCACCCCCTTTGCTTTCTCCTCTGAATATGTTAGGGAACCCCTGGGTATTTTCCCACCCAGGCCTTTCAAGTCTCTGTGAAGCTAGGCTCTTTCTGAGCTAGACAGGCAACCCAGCTAAAAGTGCATACCTCATCTATAGGCAATAGCTTTTGAAGAAGCCCCTATTTGTTCAGGAATCACATGAAGATCAAGCTGCGTGTCTGCTACATATATGTGGGGAGGCCTAGGTCCAGCCCATGTATGTTTTTTAGTTGATAGTTTGAGGCCATTTTTAAAGTTCTGAATTTGTGCTTATTTCTCTCATTCTATTCATTCAAAAATAATATAAAGTAAAAACTAAATTGTACACTCGGCATTAGGAAACAAGAATTTCTAAGGAGGAAAAAGAGAAAAAGGCTGTAAGATGAGGTAAGATGAGGAGAAAGATGAGAATAGAAAAGGAATAGTGTGCTGATAAGAATATTCCCACAGCAGAGTATTATTACTCTTGAACAATATTAAGAAAAGAAAAAGGGGAATGAGGTGGTTGATATAGTGCCCCCTACACACACATACCTTTGTGTAAGGAGGTGGTTTTTTATGTATACATACTTGGCAGAGCCAAATTCTTTCTCTCTCTCTCTCTCTCTCTCTCTCCCTTTCTTTCTTTGTTTCTTTGTTTCTTTGTTTCTTTGTTTGTTTCTTTCTTTCTTTCTTTCTTTCTTTCTAAATTTTTATTGATTCTTTTAATGTCACATCATATATTCCAGTCTCACTCATCTCACTGTCCCCTTGCATCTGCCTCCTGCCCTTGGAACCTCTCCAAGAAACAAAATAAAAACATACAAACATATATACAAGGCAAAACAAAGCATAGAAAGTAATGCATCCTGGAAACTATAGTGTGTCACAGGGTGTCCTACATTATACCCCTCTGTCCACACATCTTCACTTGCAAATGTTCATTGCAAGGAGCCATTCCTTGGTCTGGTTCAAGGTCTCTGGCTTCTATGACACCCTCAGTATTAGATCCTCACTGGGACTCCTCCCAGTTATTCTGTTATTGCCCTATGTCATGAAGATCCTGTGGCTTTTTATCAGTAGGACTAGCCCTTACACAAGCTTCAACAGTACACAGATGATGTAGATTTGGGGGTGGGCCAACACAAAGCATAGGATCTAGGCTTGGGTGGTAGCTGAGTTGTTCAGCCTGCCAAATCTCCTGAATCAGCACCACCAAGGGAAGCTCTCCAGCCCTGTTCCAGCTAGAGCACTAATGCCACATTCAGCACTAGACAGGATCAGCAATCTTGATCTCATGAACTAAGGACCAGCTCACCTGCAACCAGTCTCTAGAGCCAGCTCCATTGTGATGGCCAGAGGAGGTGTGGATCCCACTCTTCCAGGTGCTTCAGCCTTCTGAAGGGCTAGGCCCATCATCCTGTTCTCATAGCCTCTGAGGTTCATTCGCCCATGCCTTCACCATCAGTTCCAGCTCCACTGTTACCCCAAGAAGCAGCAGAAATAATCGTGTAGTGCTACAGCCAGTATGGGTCATGAATAGTTTTTCAGTTCTTATGACCTCAGGGATCTGTCCCAATTACTGTGGTTGTCAAGGGTCAAGGAAGACTTTTTATGGCAGACTACAACAGGTTACAAGGGTAAAGAAGGGAGTGCATCACCTTCGGACTCAAGCCACTTCACAGCAAAGGAGTGATGGGAACGGCTCTCTCTCACTGTTAAGTTTTCTTGATAAGTGAATGGAAATTAATCATATTTTTAAAAATATATATTTACAATGTATTAGTAATGGTTCTGTATAGTGAAATGGAGCTAGAGAGAGATATAGATAGATGATGGAAGGATAGGAAGGTAGGTAGGTAGGTAGATAGATAGATAGATAGATAGATGATAGATAGATATAGACAGATGATTGATAGTGATAAATTGGTAGATAGATAGATAAATGATAGGTTGCAGAGTGATAGTAATTGACAGCAGAAAAAAATGAAGTCAAAGCAATAAAAATTGTAGTTTCTTCACTTGGCTACAAACAATTTTATCATATTTAGCATGGTTAATATTATGCATGACATACTGACAATATTCACCTTAGAGACTGTAAAAATGAGAGTATAAATAATGTTTATAAAACGTACTAATCATTTACTCTAATGTACAACATGTAATAAATATCCATATTTTTATTGCCTGCTTATGTGATTTTCAACCTATTTGTTTAAAAATGGCATTCTCTACAAATTACATCTCACAAGTAAAACACTTGATTGTGATAAATCTGTAGTCCTAGAAAGTATATTATAATTATATGAAAACTTTAAATCTAAATTGGAGAAGCATACTTTCTGTAGGTGTTTTTTTTCTAAGTTACATGTAACCTTTCATCAACTCAGATTCATTTACAAATTCTGGCAGAGGCATAAAGTCCAAATTTGGGTTTACACTGTATCAATTTTCTCTTCTTCCCCACAGCCAAGGTTAAATGCACTTCTGCACGGACATTTTACTTTGAGGTCAAGAATATGATGATGTTTCTGACTAGAGGATTTGTTCTTTTTTTTCTCAGCTGTACCCAATAATTTTTTTTTAATTAGTTAAATTCTTTCTCAGGGACAACAAATTTCCAATATCTGGAGTGACAGGAATGGAAAATAACAGGAATAGAAAAAATCAGGGACTAGACATGAGAAAAAGAAAAAGGTGAGTTATGGAGTTCCATACGTAGTGACTAATTAGACAGAAAAATCATCGTGACTACATAGTATAGTTTGGGCAGAGGAGTTGATACCTGAGAAATAACATTTTTATTTAATACCCTGGTAACAATTGGTGATTCTACATAAAAAGATTGATAATATAGGTGTTTTAAGAAGTAGGGTTTGTATTTTGATTTTTTTTTTTTTTGCTCAAAATTAGCACTAAGTTCAAAATAATTGCATGGCTAAAAAACTCCTTAAAGTTTGGATATGCACAGGTACAAAAAAAAGAAAAAATTCAACACAGTAGCTTGTAGAGGAGTGAATCAACACAGTAGCTTGTAGAGGAGTGAAAGAGTAAGAGATATTTATTGTGAGTGGAAGAAATAACAGTGGGAAGAATGACCTCGCAGAGAATAAATTTCATAATGAGACAGAAAGAAGAGAGAATTGCTTATTGATTCTCTTGAATGGGTGACAAGGGTTGTACTTTGAAATGCATTGATTGAATGGAAACCGGAAGTGACTAATCAGCGAATCAATGGTTCCTGAAAAGCTTTTATTTTAAAACACTTCTTATAAAAGAAAAAAAATATATGTACCTTAGCAAATGAAAAATTACTACACTTTAGAATCTATAAAAACAATAAACAGACTATGCTATGCATTCTTAATCAATTATAAATATGCAGTGAGCATCAACAGCAAAATGGGTGATACTTCTTGTATTATAAACATGATTGATAATTTTGCAATGTGTTTGCTATCTTTATGATGAGAAAGCACAATGGAGAACATTTTATGAGGAATCAACTGATAAACTGTCTATGTTGCCTGGTATTTATAATATTTTTATTATACTTGTTTTGATACATATTATAATTGAACTGTTGCTGTCATGTTTAACTCTGGGGCCAATTATTAAATTTTCATGTAAGTATCTAAATACTGGGAATTGTTATGACATATTTGAGAAAAAGTCCTGTTTCCTTAGGCTACTGCATTTATATTCTTCCAATGCAATAATTTTCTAAGGATGCTAAGTGTTCCTTAATTGTTTTTGTTGTTGCTGTTGTTGTTTTTGTTGTTGTTACTTTTCGTTGTTATTTGCTAGATTTTTTTTTGCTTATCACTTTTCTAGTACATTTTATACAATATTATAATCTTAGTGTCATTAGTAACAGAGTTTTGAGGTCAGTTTGTTCAGAATTGCATGTCACCAACTGTAGGGACCTTAACATGGGTCTGTATTGGAGCACATTTCTCATAACCATCAGAAGTTCAATAATGGCACAGAGATTTCTAACACAGTTTAAAGCTTAGGACTTTAGCATGAGCAGTCTCCTAGCCACAGTCTAAAAGTAATGTGACCACTCTAACAATGAAAACTGCCTCCCTGCTAAGTTCTGGTCAGTCTATCCTTTCTGTTTTCTTCAGAGTCCTCTTTGATTCTCTCTCTGCTTGAGTCCCTGTGTCTCTGTGGGGAAGGACAAGCATTTACAAATTGGAAGCTGGTCATGAGCCACAAAATGACAATATCAAAACACTTAGCTCGTGGCTGGGAACAGTAATTAATAACAGAAAATATAGAGACATGTATTACTATAATGTGAAGAATGTTCATGGCAACAGGTTAAGTCTACTGTCTGAACATGTAAATGTCTCTGTAAACTGAAGGCAATAACTGCACATAACATAGACCTCTGTTGAGATGAGTAAATAAAAACAGGAAAATAAGAAGGAAGACATAAGTCTATGACTGATAATTGACTTTATCAGGGATATAGTATTTTTATATATGGGTCATTCACCCTGATGCTCTGTGTTTCAAGTTTGACTCTAAGTATCTTCCTAATGTTTCCACATTAACATCTTGCCAGAATATATATATATATATATGTATATATATATATATATATACACATACACGTATACATGGATACACATATGCACGTATGTACGTATACACATGTACACATGTACACATATACACATGTATACATATATACATGTATACATACATATGTACATATGCATACATATGCATACACATATACATATATAATTTAGTATAAATATAGAATGATAAAGATATAGAGATAGAAATATAGAGAGATATAAGGAGACACAGAGGTACATATACCAATACGATGTGAAGATATGAATATAAAGCCCACCTCATATTGTTAATCCCCAAATTATTATATGACTATTCTTTACTTTTTCAGGTACTTGACAGTGATCATCTCTGAAGGAAAGATTGACTTTGCATTTTGACTTTAGAGCAGTGATATAATCCAGCTGTTAATTAAAAGGGAAAGTAGATCGTAGGGTTATTGGTCTTGGGTTGCTTCATCACAAGGCACCACTGCTCAGGAGCCAGGATGAGGGAAATTTGACCCTGCTCACCCAGTGTTGAGCTATAGGGAAGCCAGTCATAGGACACCACTCCGCGTGGTGAAGCAGAGCCTGAGGAGTAGGACAGCCAGAGCTTGTTCCAGGGTCCAAGGGACTGCAAGTAGCTTGAGCTGTCTGGTTTTCAGGCTCTTTGACACCCACGCTGTGGAAGAGTTGAGAATG
Organism: Rhabdomys pumilio; assembly: GCA_030674055.1. NCBI lineage: Eukaryota > Metazoa > Chordata > Mammalia > Rodentia > Muridae > Rhabdomys > Rhabdomys pumilio. Next base: position 39,789,547 of record JANHMN010000015.1, read on the forward strand.
GAGTAGGGGCCCAGGGGCCTGGTACCTAGAGGTCTGAAAAGAGGGGGAGCCCCTGCTGGTCTCAGGGGGAGAGTCCTTGGCTTGTTGGTGGTTTGCTTGGGCTTAGCTTGGGCTGGGTGTTGACCATGGCTGGGAGTGCAGAGAGGCCTTCTATGGGAGATTAGATGGTGGCTCTATAGGCGAAGGCCTCCATGGTGTCCCACTGCAGATCCTGGTGAAAAGAAGCAGTCCATGGTTTTACGGAATTTTTTTCATGGTGGAAAGTGGATGAGTAAAACCGTACCCCATTTCTCAGGGAGGGCCTGATATTAAATACCTTTTGCAGGGAGGAGTGTCTGGGAAGGAGTTTATTGGCTAAGTCCTCTAGTATTGGAAACCAGTTAGTAGCAGAAAGCAGCTATGATCTTTGCAGCCATCTCGAGCCATATACGCTGACAAGAGACTTGTTTTTCAACAGCCTACAACAACTGAGCACACTCTGATAAATATCTTGTTTATCCCACATATCTTGGTTTGCTGTTTAGTGGTCCCAGTTGCAAGGCACACGTGGTATCCACGCCTGCAAGGCACTGGCAAAGCTTATAAATACTCTGGACTTCCCTTCAATAAACAAGACTTGAGACTTGATCAGAACCTCTGTCTTGTCTCCTTTCTTCATCCCCACTTTCTCTCTTGCTAGACCTTGATCCGCTGACCAGAGCAGCAGCTCGGGTGGGACACAGTGGCTCCCATGCCTGAAAGTGTGGGCCTCAACACTCTAGGCTTTTAGGTACCTCATTAAATTGGAGATCTGTCTTGAGTCTATGTGACCCCTGGTCATGTCTTCTACCTGTGGAGGGATTTGGTGGCGTTTTCCTCATGTGATTATGTTCACAAATCTATGGAGGATGGCAGCCTTGTGTCAAGAGCCTGGTGCACTGGAACAGGTGAAATGCCTACAGTCTTGTTAGGGTCATGGGGGTTTTGAGCCTTAGCTCAACCAGTGACAAGGGTACCTTTCAGGGTCCTACAAAGAGTTAGACTTTTAGTGTGTCACAACCATTTGGGTTGGAAGAATGAGCCCTGAACCTCCCCTGAGCAGCACAGTTGAGCTGGCACTGGCATAGGGAGTAAAAGTACATCAACCCGAAGGCAAGATCTTGTGAGATCTGGCGACACCACTGTTTTGTCATGAGGTGGCATGCATGTAGGTGTGATGTCCTCCCCCACTTTCCCCTGGTCACCTGCAGTATTCAGGAGAGCTGACCCAAGAAGCAGTGAGAGTTGGAGAGCTGGCCCATATGCCTCACTGAGAGAATGGGTCCTGAACTTCCCCTGGGAATCAGAGTGAAGTTGACACTGACAGCTAAGATGTGGGCAAGTCAGTCATTATGGTGTGATAGCAGGAGAGTTTTCCCAGTCCCTCTCAGCATGAGAGCCTGAAGCATTTGAGAGAGTGGGCCTTGTACCTTAACTGGGCAATAAATTAGAGCTGGCGTTGGAGGTATGGTTTCAGGTGAGCTGGCCCCTAGAACATGAGAGCAGGAAGTCTTACCCTGTTTAGTGCTTATGGAGGCTTTGGGTGGTCAGCCAAAGCAGGGATAAAGAGCATGCCCTGGTGGTACTGATGCAGGAAATTCAACTGGAAGAACAACTCAGTTACCACCAAGATCCAGGGCTTTGAGTTGGCCCACCCTCAGAATTCCATTATCTGCACATGGCTAGAAGTAGACCGATTTTAATGATGGTATAAGATGCACTGAGGAAACTGTCAGTAGATGGGTTGGCAGCAAAAGGAATAGCAGCAAGTAACTCAAGAACTCAGGATAAGGAGCTAGAAAACACACTGTACAGGACAGAGAGGTAGAGGTAGGAAGGAAAAGAATAACACGTTATCTCAATGAAGAAAAAGAGCTGCAACACATTCAACTCCTTCATATGTCACAGGCTCTGATGCCCAGAGACAATAGCTTCCACTTTACTTATTCAAACATTCTGTGACTGTTTCTCACACTGTTGCTTATATGGAAACATGCCTATCCCAATATAAAAAAATTCTACAAAAATACATGAGACTTTATTTACTTCCTTCTCCAGCTTGACCAACTTCTGAGAATATTTTCTCTCTTGAATTTTTCAAACTTTCGTCTATTGAAATATTACTATTTAACGGGTCAGTGTTTCTACTGAAAAGAAAATACTGTGTGCTAATCTTATCCTTATAAATTTATAAACTCTTCCACTTTTCTATATTCTATTCTTCACTCCTTTATAAAATGAAGGAAGAGTGTAAGGGAGTTTGGAATTGGGTGGTAATAGAGAGAGTAGGTTAAGGTACAAGTAAGCTTCAGGGACATTTGTGATGTCATATAGTAATCTACTATAGTACAAGCTTTTGAAAGAAATCTACATGGGATCACCAAATAACAGGAGAGAAAACAACAACTACACATCTCTCACCATCAAGTAAAAAACCTGGCACTATTTAAGCCGTGTGTCAAGGGGAAGATTAATTAGGCCATGGGTTTAGGCAAAAATCACATATAATTCTTCTGCTAAAGTTAGATAGCAATATCATGGCTTTTAATGACAATATGCTGTACTCAAAGATGAATGTCTTACTCTGGCAACATCAGAGAAGCTTCTCTCTCAAAGCATGTAGAATAGGGAGAAAGCCCCACAACAGGGACAAATGCAGAATGAGACATCTTAGAATAATCAGTCCTAAGAGGAGTATTTCCATCAAATCCCTTCTTTAGTGCTCAGGAAACTCTACAGAAGAGGGGCAGAAATATTGTAAGAGTCAAAGGGGATGGAACATGTTATGGATAAAAAGCCATCCAGACACAACAGAATTGATATAGGTTTGAATTCACAAAGACTCTGTCAACTTTACAGGGACTGCAGTAGTCTAAGCCAGATGGAATTTAAATACGAAGAGAGAAAGAGGACATAATCCCCTACCCATAGGCCAAATGCTAGCTCCCACCTAAGCACTAGAAAATGAAATCTGGGTATGTATACCACACTGAAGGGAAGTCCCATGCCAAGCAGTGTAAAGACAATACAAAATGAACTCAGTATTATTTTTTAAAGTTTTTTTTTTTTAATTTCTTTTATTCAGTCTGACTCATAATGCTTTTCCATGGTACTTTTCTTTTTTCTAAGATCTTTTTATAATATATGGATTATTAGTTTATGTCTTTATGGAATTTCTGTGTATGTGAATGTGTATGTCTCTGCCTATATATTTTTTCTTGTACTTTTTTTGAATCTTTTACTTTTGCTCATTTGATTATTTTGTCTTATCCATGTTTTTTCATTTTGTTTGTATTTATTTTCTATTATATTTTTTCTCTTAAGATGCCTGTTTGTTTTCTAATGAGAGCAAGCCAAATAAAAGTATAGCTAAGGGTAGGTATGAGAGTGGGGGGTTCTGGAAGGAGTTGGGAGAAAATAAGCTGTAATAAGAATATATTATATAAGATTATTTAAATTAAAATAATTACCTTATTTTTGTGTCACTGCATAAATCTTTAATAAGTGCTTTATATATAGAACTCCTAAATAGGCTTTTGTTAATATACTTAATTTTGTATGCACAAGAATTATTCTCAAGCACAAAATAAGAATTTGACAGAGATAGAATTGATTATTATTTTCTCCACAAATTATTTTACATAATTCATATGTATGAACTTCAAGTATTTTTATGTTAAAGTATTTGAATTGAAATTTCTTTGCAATGTGTCAAGATGGTTTAATACTTCCCTTTGTAAACATATTGCTCTGGTTTAAGTATATATGTATTTCATTATTGTTAACTTACTGTTTAGTTTTACTAATGTATAGGTAATGAACGAATTAAATAAAAGGACAAGGAAAGATTCTAAGAGACAAAGGATCATGACATCTACAGCAAGATAGTGTCTTCTCTATATAATATGGAAGCTGCAACTGCAAGTTCTCAACAACAATAAGACCTGGAAGACAGAAACTTTAATTGACTTGCCAGCATCTCTCATATATTTGATGTCCTACCTGAAGAGCTACAGGAAATTAATTGGTGTTTTATTGTGATATTTTTTATTTTGTTTATTTAACACATACTAAGGTCATATGTGAAAAATAAAAGTCAGTCAGTAAAAATGCAATCTATCAAAATGGTCTGTAAAAAGACTTTAGAGGCTCATTTTTGGGGTTTTAAGTGGGAAAGTTCTACTCACAGTGGATGCTTGCATCCCTAGCTGTGTGGTCCTGACTTATTAAAAACAAACAAACAAACAAACAAACCAAAAAACAAAAAACAAAAAAACAAAGCAAAATACACAAATAAACAAAAAACATAAACACTAAGCATAGTGACCCATAGGTAGCAAGCCAATTAGCAGAATTCCATCATGTTCTCTGTTTCAGTTCCTGCCCATGGTTCCTGCCCTAAATTCTTTCATTGGTTTGTAACTTTTAAACACATTAAACACTGCCATCGAATTGAGTTTTTGTCAAGGTGTTTATCACAGCAGTAGAAAGCAAACTTAGATATCCTGTGAGGATGTGAGAATAAACCATTCCCAATCTCAGGTACTCAGCCTGAAATGCGAGTACTCAGTGAGCAGCACTAAGTTATCTCAGAAAGTAGTAAATATATGAAGAAGAGGACATGGATTGGAAAAGAGATGGTCATAGGAGTAATTAGAAGGTACAGGAAGGGAGTGAAGAATGTAAATACAGTATTCACTATGAAATTCCTAATAAATAAATGCAAGTATTCTCAAAGCAAGATACAGGCTACTACCATAAAGAGTAACACATACTACGTGATAGATTTTACTACCACTACATTAAAACTCCTAATATTTTTGAGAATTTTCCTTAAGGTAGCACTTTTGCTTATGTTTTCTTGTATATCATGTGACACATTTTCACCAGCACATTTTTAAGAACTTGTAAAAATTTAGTATTTGGAATAATTTTCTTGCATAATCTTCTCTGATTATCTTTGTATCACTTGGCTAACACTACTTGAAATCTTTATGCTCACAGTAACATTAATGTACTTGTAATGATTTATTTTATTTAAATTATTAAAAGTATGTCAGGACATAGTCAGTGATTAAAAATGGAAAATACTTTCATATTAATATCAATAGAAACAAGGTAAAAATATTAAAACTGGGAGAGAAAAAAATTACTTAAAGACAATATAAAGAACTCCGCTATGTTTTTTTTTTACTCTCGTTTTACAATATTCTAGCTCCTATTGAATGTGTTGTCTCTTGAATACCACATTATCCATTTGTAAGCTTAATAATAACACATTGATTATGATGGTTGTTTTAGATTTTGAGATAGCAGCTTTAATTATCTATTTGCTCCATAGACTTATGGTGGTGTTAATTTTATTTGAACTGTGTACTTTTTCTAGGTTGTCAAAGTAAGAAACAACAGACACTGGGAAACATATACATTATATTGCTAAATTAATCATTTTCAAACGATTGCCTTATAATGCTCTCTTATATGTGATATAAACATATACACACATATACACATATAAACATTATTTCCAATAAAGACTGATTTACAGAAATATAGAAGAAATAGATTTGCAGTTAATTTTATATGTAATTTCTTTTTTGCATGTTTTCTATTTTTAATATATACGTTTATTTCTTTGAAAATTTCATATGTCATATTTTAATCATCTTTCTCTCTCTCTCCCAACTTCTCTTAGATTTACCCCTAATCTCTACCACCCATCTTTGTGTCCTTGTGCTTTTCTAAACTCATCCAATCTGATTAGTGTTGTCTCTATGCTTTTGGATATGTGACATGTGCTGTAACTTGTTCCACACACTAGTAAATATAGCCTATAAAGATTATTGCTGTTCTAGTCACAAAGAACAGGGAGTGATAGAAACCTAGGTGTCTCTCACTGGGTAAATGCATAATGAAAATAAGGATCATTAACACATTGGAATAATATTTAGATGTTAGGAACAATGGAATGATAGAGTTTGCAGGTAAGTGATGGAGCTGAAAACATCATCATGTAAAAGGTAACCCAATCCCAGAAGGATAAGACTTTAGAGATTCATGCTTTTTTAGGAATACGCACATAGTTTAGGAAATAAATAAGAGCCATGTAGATAGGCTTTCAAAGAAAGTAAGAGAAAGAAGAGAAAAGAGGAAATATATGTAGAATTACTATGTTTTAAAATCATTAAACATTCTTCTCAATTAGGCAAATAATGCTCACATTAAAGTCTGAGCTACTTTTATTATTAAAATATTTGATGTCCTCAGACAGATTATATAACAAATGGGCATTCTCTTGGTCTTTTAATCATGATTTATCATTGATCACATAATGTATACTGGAATAAATACCTGCAAGCAGATTAGAAATGCTAGGTAAAACGATGTACTAGTTGTGTGATAGTATTTACTGAGTAAACATTAACAGTATTACTAAATTTTTTTCAGCTTTATAATTACTAAAATAAAAATTAGTCCAAGAGTATTAATGTCGGAAATATGGTCTAAATGAAGAAGAAACACCTTTTTTTTTTATTCTACAAAGATATTTTTATCTTGAAACATGTGAACATGTATGTTAACTTTACAATTTATAAAATAAAGAATTAAATAATTTCTACTAAGTCTTTCCTGTGACAGTTCTACATAAAAAACTAAGGCCTGAAGCCAGACTTTTCTGCTTGATGCAGAAGCAGTTAAAAGTATTAATGATTAAAAGACTGATCAATATAATCTACATAATCGATATGATTCTATACGGCCAGCCTTGACACTTTTTGGTCGAAATGTAAAGGAAGACACAAAGGACACAAAGGAGAAAAAAAGCTTGACCCTGCTTTTGCATATTTAAAAGTACATGTTACATAAAATGAGGTCCATGATTCTAAGTCAACACTACTTAAGCATTATCTTTTAGTCAGATATTATGAATTGTGTAAAAAATCACATAGACAGTCTTTAAAGGTCAGATAACACAACCTTGAAGATGATACCTAGAATAACTAATCAATGGAAGCTAATAAGAGAATACTATGGTGAGAAAGGTGTGATTCTATGAATACAAAAAAAAAGTGTTTATTGTCCCTGTAAAAAAGATCACACAGTTACTGAACAGTGGGCTGTTAAATTGTTTTGTAAATAACTTCAAAGGTGATAATATTTTTCATTGTCTCTGCAAAGGCTGAAGTAAATAGCACAGTAAATGATCAGATAAAGTAGTAAGGTGTTGAGGAAGAAAGAAGGTAAACAAAACATTGTGCTCTTATAAAATCAAAAGTAATTGCTATATGAGAAAGGAACATTTAGTGGCTCGGTCAGTGGTGTGCATTGCAGGGATCTGAAGGTTATTTTGTCCCAAAGCCAGTATTCCAAATGTCCACACACCAAGCCAACCTATTCATCATTCCACTTAATCTTCAATTATATAATACTGCTAATTGAAATATGCCAGATTCATACTGCGGTACTCAACAAGAGATTTTTTTTTTCTTTAGTATAATTTCACAGTGTAACAGCCATCTGAGAGCATCCTTTAAAAAGAGGCAGTAGCTCAGAAGGAGTTAAACTGCTAAAGTTACTTTTGTCTAACTCACAAAATTAGTAGACTCTGTGAGCAGAAATCTGGAGAGTAAGTCCTCATAAACTTGCTGCTTTGTGCACTATATTCTGTTTTTAAAGTTCTTATAATTTACTGGTGGGTCTAAAATTGTGAAAGCAAATCTATGTAGCAGAAATATCTCAGTGCTCTTTGATACTTTTATAAATTGTTAGAGGTTTGTGAGGCCTGGGCTGCTGTTCATGCCTTCTACCTCCCCTTCAAGATAACCACAGGTCTGATTACTATATAAGTTATGAACAAGAATGGGACCTGATCTATGAGAATTGTAAAAAAAATATTTTTTTATTCTGCTTCATCCAGAGGCAAGTCATATGTAGTTGTTTTTATTACTTTGAATGCATTACAACACGAGATCTTCAAATATTATTTTGAAAATAGAATTTTCACAAATTGAACACTGTATCATGGACATTGCATGGTAGCATTGGCATATTTTTCACATAATATTATTATCTTTTGTCATGTATAAGTATGGAGAATAAAAATATGAACATGTAGCTAGTTCTCTTTAATCCATAATGAATTGATCATTCAAAATGCAAGTCATTTAATACCTATGAATCAGAAAACTATAGTAAAAATATCATGAAACCAGGGCAGGTATCAGTTGTGTCTTCAGCTTCTTAGAATGCACAGAGATATAAAAATATAGACAAAATACAGGGAAGATTGCTGAGGGAAAGGAGAAAAAGAATACAAGATCTGAGAGAAAGTGTGTGTGCATTTGTGTGTGTGTGTGTGTGTGTGTGTGTGTGTGTGTGTGTGTGTGTTGTCTTTCTTAAGTGTTCTAGACATTATTTAAGACAGATATCATACTGAAATTAGAAATTGTGGGTTGTGTTTGTCCTGCTGGCCAATGAACTTCAGGCATCCATATGTCAACGCTCCTCCACCATTGCCACCTGTGCTGGGCTTTTAAGTGGGTATTGGAAATATTAACATAAGACTTTTTTTTTCTTGCATTTCAGGTAGTTTCTTCCTGGAGTCATCTTGTCATCCTATAAAATCTCTCTAATTTCTGGTGGAGACCTTCTAAATTATTTTGAAGTGATGTGTTTATTGTTGAGCTATAAATTCACAGGAGTGTGCTTGTGATATCTCACAATATCCATCTCAAAGAACTGAAAAATATAAAGTCTCTCTTTCTGTTTTTCCCCCTTAGTATCAAAGGAGACTGTAACGTGTTTAGAGTCCTTCATCAACAATGATCATGAAACAAAACCTAAATAGATGAAAGCTGCAAGGCCATTAGTTTGTATGTAGTTCATGCAATGGCACAGAGAAATATTTTTAATATTTCAAACTATTGTTATACTAGTGTGAGAAGAATAATGTAATACCTGATAATCATGATCTCAGAATAAATATGAAACAATACTGAAGCCAAAGATAATTAATTGTTCTTATCTTGATTTGTATTTCATTTTCTTTTAAATTACCATGTAAAACCATTTTCTATCTATTGAGTTCTGTTTGGTGGCCTCCTTCATCTGCTCATTTACATCTCTCCTACCCCCTAATTCATCAAATATCATATGAAAAACAATTTGTTTTAGTGTTATACTATTAAAAACAAGAGAGACATTATTTATGTCAGATAATTTGGTGGAGTAATAGTATAACCGGAAATATGAGAAGTTTGAATGAATGCATCCAATTTCCTTTGCTACATTGGGCATTTACCAAGTGCTGGTTTGAACAAAAGTGTACAATGGATTATCTAAAGGATTTTTGCCCTTACGGAATTTATATTAAAATGCTCCCAACTGATATTGAAGCACATTTTTCATCAGAGAGAATAATTAAGGTAACATTTCTTGAAGGCCATTGACTGATTTATGATAGAGAGTATAGAATTATAATAAAAATTTCCTCTAGTCTTATGGCCCTGAAATTACCAAAAACTGATCACTAAATGAACAATCTTTTGAAATTAAAAATCATTTTCCCCTTTACGTCATCGGTAGAGCTGAATAGATTACAGAATATATATTTACATGTTTTTTTTTCTATAGCTGCATTTTCTAGGTAAGATCTTGAAAGGAGTTTTACAGAGATTAAATACATAGTATTTTTCTTAAGAGTGAACATAGTTAAGTATTTTAGTAACATTCATTAAAAGTACCTTAAATTACAAAAAATGCAAGTTATTATAAATGAATGTGTATGAGAAGATTATATTGTCTCTTAATTATTTCACTTTCTTATATTGCTTTGTCTTATCTCACTGAACTACATAGTACACTCTGTGAGTGTTAAGTTTCTTTCTCACATTTAGCTTTTATTTTCATAAGGCATAATAGCATTCTGGGCAGCTAGTATTCAGAAAATGAATACTTATTGAAATGAATTTCTTTTTCTGCTATATATATTTAGGGTAATTGAATAAACAAGCAAAAATTTTCCCTTAAAAATGTAAATGCTATATTTCCATGATTAATTTCTGCTCAGAAAGTATTTCTCTTTGTATGATCTTTCTGAATTTAAAAGCTAACCATAAAAACCATTCATACAATATTTCAAGGACATTTTGACTCAATTCTATAGAAATATATATACACACACACATATATATATATGCAAATGAAAAACAAAGGCACTAAAAACAAAGCAAACACACATTACAATGATGAAAAGTATGCATTTTAAATATTTTATGAAGTTAAGGAATAGCTTTTCTTTTTTAATAAACACTTAGAAATAATTCTGACTTTCTCCCATTTTGGAGATGTCTCAATGATCTCAATAACAAATCATTTAAAATGATTAGAAATGTGGATAATTTACGATGGCCCAAGTAATAAGGATTGTCGTCAGTGAAATAGCAGCAAAGTTGCCAGGTCCAAGAAGAGATGGGATAATTCAGCAAAGGGAAGTACATGGCATCACGTAGGTCCAGGAATAAGGACCTATGTTTTTCCCTAATATTTATTTTTATTTTATGTGTATGAATGAGTGTCCTACTATACTTGTGTGTACAAGGTGTGTGTTCAGTGCCTGAAGAATCCAGAAGAGGTCACTGGATCATCTAGAACCGGAGTGGATGTTAACTGCCCAATGATCATGCTGCTAATATAGTGTCTTCTGCAAGAGTAGCAAGTACTCTTAATCACGGAGCCTTCTCTACATATTCAAAGGATCCTTTTAAAGTCTCTTTAAAAGTTCTTCACTTGCTTTTGAGAAAGGGTTTTAGAAACCCAAAGGGATCTCCAGCGAGCTGAGAATTATCTTTAACATCATTTCTTAATGCCTCCACCTCCAAAGTGCTGAATTTACAGGTGTGTGCTGTCACGTAGGTCTTCTCAATGTATTTGAGAAGGAAATCAAAACTGTTTATCAAGTTTAACACCAAATTTCTCAGAACACTGTCAAACACTATACATCACAGTAGATATGTATCTTTCTTTTTTTTTAAATTGGATATTTTATTTACATTTCAGATGTCATCCCCTTTCCCCATTTCCCCTCCCTTGAAAACCCCTATCCCATGCCCCCTTTTCCTTTTTGCTTTTATACAATTTTTTAAAATATTAATCAAAGGCTTTATACGTTTGGTAATGCTCAGTCAGAAGTGTAACCCAATATTCAACCTAGATATATCAACTATCTTTGAATGGTGGAGACACATGAACATCTGCCTCCATGTTCCCTCCCCTCTATGTCTCTTTCTCTCTCTCATCACCTAGCTTCTTCTGTCCTTCTTCTCCTCCTCTCCTTACTCCTTCTCTTCCTCTCCATACTCCTCCCACCTTAGCTCCTCCTACATATCACCCTTCCTGTTAAAATAAAACTTTTCTCTTAAGATACAATTAGAGCATAATTATGCCGATTTGTACCAGTGAGGTACAAGTTAGTCCTAATAGCCAGTCCATCATTTTGTTGACTAACCAGAACTTCTGTCATCTCTCCTAACTAAAACACTTAGTTCTGAATCTGGATTTTTTCTTGACTTTAGAGTGAATGTCAGCTGAAAACTATCCATTCAAATCTTTTCTCACAAAGTAAATAGACAGGATTGGCTATGAAGCTATAAGTTTTCAACCCTGTTAAAAATTCAGAATGAGCTCCCCATGGTCAGATATGTATCTTTTAACTGGTTAAAAAATTCTCGTACTCAAAATGGCATAAAGTATGTCAGTGAAGACAAAAGACCTTCTCCTTTAACCTCCCAGAGACAGTCTCCATGGTTGTGATCAGATTTTAAAATTCTCCCAAAGGTGCTGGATGTCACAATTCCCCTACTAAAATCAAACACCAACTCAGCACTTATCCCAAGAATGTCTCAAGATGAGAAACAAAAACTCTTAGAAAAAATTTTAAAGGATATCATCCTAACTGCCTGCATAATCAAAGTGACTTCATGTTTTCATTTATGTATAGTATACATTTGTCTAAAAAAGAGGTAAATAAATTGGCTAAAATGTGAATCCCAGAAATTGTGTTGGGGGTGTCTTTTGTACACATATTCCTGCTAAGCTATAATTTAGAATGAGACATACAAATATGACTTTCATACACACTTCCCACTTACTCTCCATAACAGACTCTTTCTTAAAGTAACATGTCACTCTAGTTGCTCACTCCAAGGGAAAGAAAAGTTCAAAATTAATAATATGGCAAATTTTGCACCCCTGGCTCACAAAACCTGTTTTTGTCTATGTTTAATATAAATATATTGGAAGATAAAAGCAGCCTTTAGTGATATATTAGCAACATTAAACTATCAGGGTGCCTGTCAATTTGACATGTGTGTGTGTCTATGTGTATCCATATATGCATACATTTGAGCAACAAGTGCCAGCTGATTGTTTCACAACTACTGATTAATTTTAGGAAAATATGTATTGTAAAATCTGAAAAAATAGTGTAAATACTAAGAATAATGTCTTTATTTTCCCAGTTGAATTTTATAAGTGAATTTCACAAAAATATGAGAAATCATATTTCAAAATACATACACAGAATCTAGCATCTAGTAGGACTCTTGAGCCAGAATACAACATAGGAAGTTAAGGTTGAAGTTGTTAGCCAGAGCATGATTCCATCCAGTTACAGGACCACACTAAGCCACTATGGTGCCATAATCATTTCCCCCTTAAGAGTCTCATGGGGATAGGAGTATAGTGTATTCCAAATATTATCTTCCAAGTTACAATTAACATTTTAAATTGGCAAGACAACCATAATATTGGTGAATTTTCTAGCATCAGGTCTTAGGAAAATCTACTTACATGGATTGCAGTTACATTTGTGAATATCATTATCAAGATTAATGAAAATAGAAACTATCAAATATCTTACTGAACAAGCAAGGAATTACAGGTTTTGATTTGATGATGACCATTTGATCAAGGGAAATAGAGTCATGATAGAACAGAAATGTACTTCTTCCCTTTTTGGCCAGGATCTGTAAAATACATATGTACAAGTTTTCATCTCAAACCAAGTTACTGCCATTCAGGAAAAGAGTGATTGAAGAAAAAAAATACATTGATTCAACTAATAGGAAGAGTGTAGAAAATGACTATATTTTAAAATGTGCTTTGTACTTCCAATTGTGAAAGAATGCATTGTGCATCTGAAATTCTATTTACTATTCACTTATTCTCTTAATTTCAAAAACCACAGTATTCTCCTGTCTTATGTCCTAATAGCTTATGACCTAATATCTCCTCTCTTATGTCCTAATAAACTAATGTCTTAAAGTTCTAAACTAAGCAAGTTAAAATATCTTGAAATATATTTTTATATGAAAATGCTTCAGAAAGGTGCTGTTTTGAAACACCAAACTTCAAATAAAGCTGGTAATATTAGTATTAAATTTTCAACAATATTATGCAATATGTTTTTCTACAAACAAGTAGAAAAATCTATGTAGACTTTATATCAAGCTTGGCAAAAAAGGGGTATATTTTATTTATCTATAGAAAAGTGATGAAAATAACATATAGCATATTGACATGCTCTGAGCTGTGTGGATGAAAATGTTTCCTCTCCAAATATAAATACTAGTGTGTAGAAACGTCACTATAACTTTTCCAGTGGCCTTATTCTGAAGTAGATAAGAAATTATTGCTAAGGACTGTATAAAAATGCTTCCAGGCTCTCTCTGAGTATCATCACTGACAATCACAATAATAATGCTTGATCTCCTTAAAGCATTGCTGCTGGATCAGATTAGAGATTCAGTCACCACCCTGAGGAAGAACTTAGAAATGTAGATTGTCAGCAATGACCATCTCCCTTAGTATGCATCTGAAAAACATAAAGTTGTTTATGAGGCAAGGTTACAATGCTTTTGCTACTGGCTCTGATGTAGAAAACTGTAGGGAGTAATTTGAAGTTCAGAAAAAGAAACACATGGTATATAGTTAGCCTAGGACCTTTTTAAGGTCAGGGAAAAGAAACAATGCCAGCACTGGCTGATGTGACTTATATGATTCTTATAGTAAAAGAGATGTGAAGGCAACAAGCAGAGCAAGACTCCATAACACCATGACGTCCTCAGGTCCCCGGAGTCATGCTTCTCCAAGGCATATCAATCATGGCTGTGCTAAAGTTTTTTGTCCTTTCTCTTACATGGATCATGGCACTTTACCAGGCCTTAATTTTATTTTATTTTTGTTTATTATCTTTAAATAATTTCTCACTTAGTTTTCCAAATTCTTCTTGACTTGGTAAGTGTCCTGGCTTAGCTGCTCATGTGCTGGGATTAGAACCCTGACCCGCTCTGCACAATATCTTTCTCCGCTTTCTCATTTATTGGGAGAGAATGTAGTCTGAAGTCATCAAAGATGTAGATGACTTAAATGCTAGTTCTAATAAGCCTGGCCTAGGAGAACCTGATTGAACTGTATCCCTGAAGAAAGCAAAATAAGTATTGATTTAAAATTCTCTGAGTCTTTCTTGATAACAATCCACAGAGTTTGTCAACTTGGTCACTTTTATGTGTTAAACAATATTGACTCATAATATCATTAACTATAAATGAATATACCTGAAAAGTTCACAGCTACTTGAACATTACATATCTGTTTTCAAATAACTCATGGACAATGTAACTAGAAAACATTTGAATCTAATTGAAAATAAGAAATCAATGGAATAAGAGAGATGGTTGCTGATACAAAAGTATAATCAGGCAAGAAATACAAAAATCACAAAATAATTAATTTTAAGTGTATTCCTGCTTCATATATTTCTTTCAGTGAATAAAGTTCAGTTTAAAATAATTTTGATTTAAAGCTATGATATGATACAGAGCCATAGAACACTTGCTGGGTTCTGTTCCCAGCACCTACATGGCAGCTTACAATCATCTAGTTTCAACAGATCAAATGCCCTCTTCTTTTCTCTTCAGGCAGTGACACTTTGGTAGCGCATATATATACATATGTGTGTTTGTGTGTGTGTGTGTGACACATATATATGTATATATATGTATGAATATATATGTATATATATGTATACACATACATATATATGCATGCACTCTTTATATGTATATATAAATAAAGATATATATATATAATATTTATATATAAAGAAAGCTCTAATGAACATTAGAAAAAAATAAATATTTGAATATATAATTTTAGAAAAAAATGTAATGGTCAATGGTCAATGAACATGGAAGCAAGATAAACCAATTTATTAAATTTACATATTAATGTTCTTAAAGTCTCAATATTAAAAAAGCAATATTGTACAATTAGCCCACTAGTAAAATTCAAAGATTTTCTTGTCATTTATGAATATGAAATCACATAAAAATGCTTATTAAAATAATTTATGATATACCTGATGCACAGGAAAGGGATTTTGGTTGTTAAATCTGAAGCTAAAAATGTGCTTTCCTAAGGAAGCTATCAGGCAAACACTGATCAAAGAATGATCCCCACCCAAGGACTGATGCAGCTACTTCTAAAGTTCCTTGGCTATCTAATCCCAGAATGAACCTGACACTGCCACTTATACTATACATTTAAAAATTAAATACTATCAGTCTCAGGATTGACTCCATTATTTCTTAGCATTAAATAAGTTCATAGATTATCTGGAATACTCCATGAAGTCAACACACTGTGTCGACCTAGTATCATTATTCAAATTAGTAACAGCTTTGTTCTCAGATCATTATGGATGAAGAAATTCTAACATTATCCAAGTAGTAATCAAAAATGGAAATGTGCTTCTATTATAATTCTATTCTAGTATACTTCCCCAAAATAGATAAAATCAGAGCCCCAATCTGGAGTCATTGACAATTAAAAGTGCTTATAATATTGGACAAAAATACAGTAAGCTTCCCTTTCCCGACTTCTAAAACATAAAACACTGATGTAATCTTTTTGTTATAACTGTTACAGATGACAATTCACCCAACAAAAAGAAAAGAAAGAAAAACCTTTGGATACTGGGCTAGTGTTAATAGTAATTTTTATTCTAATTTAATCACCTAGAATAATTTAGACAATACAAATTAACCGCTGCTTTAATAGTTGGTTTTAGTCTTTGAAGAAATTTTAAAATCGTTAAACTTTATCTTTTAATCCTGTCTTTATCCCTACTTTTTAAAATCCCATCAAACTAAAGTATAGCATGTACGAGTAAAGCTATTTAAATTTTTATCTTTTCATTGACTATTGGTACCATCACTGGTGGCATCTGACATAACATTCTAGCTATTTCTAAATTCATTTAGAAACTATAAAATAAGTAAATGAATAACAAGAACAAACTATGGGCATCATATAATGTGGGACCGTGAAAGACAGCCTGGTTTCTGGTTGAGCGTTTGAAACCCCAATGACCCTGCAGGTTACCCCAAGGGTCCCCTACAAAGGATTGTAGATGTTTTGCCAGGCTCCTGACACTAGGTAGGCCTCAATAGATTTGTGTCTTTCAGTACACAAGGGCAAGGTCCCTACTAGCTCCTCCACAGGTAGAAGAATTGACCACAAGTCACATAGCCTTAAGACGGATCTCCATATTAATGAGGTACCTAAAGGCCAGAAGGGCTTAGCCAATTAAGCTTTTTTTCTCAGACATGCCTTTTTGCAAAAGGTACTTAACCTCAGGTCTGCCCTGAGAAAATGTAGTACAGTTTTTCATCTACTTTCCACCATAACAATAAACATTAAAACCATAGACTTTCTCTTTCATCAGGATCTCCTGTGGGGAGCAATGGAGAAGGCCTTCGCCCACTGTCTAGTCTCCCGCTGAAAACCTCTGCATTCCCAGCCACAGAGACCATCAGCCCAAGGCAGCCACCTGCGATCAAGCCAAACAAAACTGCAAATAAGGACCCCTTCACCATGGGATGCAGTTGGAGTTCCCCTCTCCCCTTTTGCTGAGGGCTACATAGAAGGAGGGGGGCGCACTTTGTTCTCACCTCTTCCTCTTCCGTGGCTCCCAAGAGCCTGAGAACCAGGCAGTCAGTCCTCAGCAACCTTTTTGCCCCGGGGACCCCTTTCAGCTCTGGCTGTCTGCTGGACCTCAGTCTGCTCTCCCCACACCTGGAGTGGGGTCCTGGTCTTCACATAGCCTGATGCCCGCCCAGCACCTGCATCAGTCAAACCTCCTGTGCTCCTGCCTTTCCTGCCTCTCTGAGCAGCCCTAGCCCCATGGTGAGGCAGTTGCAGGACCCACATTTTCCCAAAAATATAAGTGGCGCAAGTAGCAACTAACAGAAAACTCCTAGTATTCAGTCAGCGTAAGTGTCTTCCACTACTGCCCTCCAGTGTAATGGCCCACAATATGCATGCTGTGTAAAATCTGAAAACATCATGCATGATTCATGGAACAATGACCATCCCTTCCTTTACCCTCATGATACATTAATTACCAATTCTGAGAACTTATTTCCTTGTTGGACAAAACATGCTTTGCCAATGCGATGATGTTGCTATCCTTGAGGTAGATTCTTATAGTTTGACTCTGATTTCTGAGGTTTCCAGATAGAGAGGAGTATTTCAGAACTGAAGTCACAGGAGTAGGTAACAGCATTGCATTCATAGTAAAATTGAACTTGCTTATGTGTAGGATGAGGTAGGCCTGTGATGGAGTGAATGATGGAGAAAAGGTAATTATCTCACAGAGATGGGTAGCAGAGAGAGCAAGAGAAGACAGAATGCCTTCTTTCAAAATATGCCCTGTCTACCTGTTTTCTTTAATACATTTTGTTTAACACCTTGCTCTTGCTCCCAGTCATTTCAAAGGAATAGAAAATCTGTCTCTTTCAATCTAATGCCAAATCCGACCCCCTTCTTATGATCAAAACTGAAAAGTCATGCTCACATTTCCATCCTATTTTATTTAAACATTTTCATCACATTTTAAGATGTCCAATGGTAGTCCAAAATAGAGACATGGGAGCCCAGCCTGACAAAGGCTCACTCATAATAAATCACCTATGATGTACTTGTTGATATCATTTCCTATCTTAAATAAAGCAGAAGATTAAAGAGACGTTTGCATTGCTTTGGCAACATCTTTCAGTGAAATCTGTGTGTCAACAAAGAAAAAAATGCTTTCCTAGCATTGTGGATAGTAATATCTGACTCCTCTAGCCACTCATGAAGAAAGGAATCCAGTGGAAGACAATCTTTCCTCTAAGAAGCCATGGAAAATGTTCTAAGAGTGAACATTAAATTCCCTGTTGATTTAATTGGAGTTTTGAACAATGGAGAACATACCTCTGTGTTACTCATGGTGAAGTTTCTGGGAAGTTTTACTGATGTGTGAAGAAGTCTCAGACTAAATAATAAGGAGAAGTGAGCTGAACACTGGCCCTGATCTCTCTGTGCGATTGCTGACTAATGATGCAATGTGAAGAGCTGCCACCAGCTCGTCCTGACAAGTCTTCCCTACCCTGACACATTCTATGATCAAATCATGGGACAGAATAAACCTTTCCATATGATTGGGTATTCTGTCATAGCAACACATATCTAGTGTAACCAATTGCAAATCATTTATTAATAAATACAACACAGTGAACTTGATCACTGAAAGCATATATGACACTGAAATTATATTTTAACCTTACATGGGAAACTAAGAAATCAAATATTTGCTTTACCGTCCTAAGTAGTGAAGAATAATTTTATTATTTTAACATGGCATAACTAATATTTTAGAACATTACACTGTACTTGTGTGTGTGTATGTGTGTTTGTGTGTGTGTGTTATTTAAACAGTCTCTTAAAATTAGTTACAAGTTTCTCAAATGTTGAGACATAAGAAATTCATTACTAAGTGACTTAATCTTTAAAATAACTCAGTGTGCTTTACTATGTAGAAAAATGATAAATTAGAATTCATCATGTGAAGACACTTTGTGAATCTTTTTTGCCTCTAAGATGTAAAGTATGTAGTTAAATATGGAATAAATATATGAAAGTTAACAAATATTCATAATTTTCACAGATTTTAAGAATTATCAAACTTAACATAGATTTTTAAATGTAAAACTTAAGAAAATCTAATGTGCAAACTTGAATTTTTTAATGAAATTATTGTAGTTCTAAACACAATGATTCATTTTACTAACATTCGGAAATGTTGTACTGATTCACTGTATAGTAAAATTCACACAGCTGAACAGAAACACTTAAAATAGTGTTATATGCTTTGTTTCAAGCCTTGATGTAAATGAAATGTTTTATGTGATAATCTATTTAAATATTTATTCTTTTAACTATAAATAATAAATATATCATCTCATAAAAATACATATGCTTTTTGCTATTCATAGCAGCAGACAACACGTTCTATTTTCTAAATAATTTATTCTCCATTAATCAGAAAGAAATAAAGATAACCTCATAACCACTTTCTATCAAAAATAAATAGTACTTATGTATACTTTGAAATATTCTTAATCACCCTCAAGCAATAAATAGCTCAGAAACCCAACGCTATAATTTTATTTATTGCAACTTCTATTATGCACTCAGACGGTTTGGATCATAAAGGTCTTAATGTACTTTCATCTCCATAGAAAAATAAAACTAAAAGAAAGCGTCCTTTGAAATCAAAGAAACCTTGCAAAGGCACCAGTCAATCCATTGTAAAAATATTACCGGTCTGTCAGACTCACCCAAGAGATTTTTGTCAGTCGCCAATCTGCTGTCACTATAGAATTACAGTCATGGTGTGGTATCAGTGCCTGCTGTGTCCTTTGGGAAACAACACTTGGCTGGTTGATCTTTATGATTTAGTCCCAAAGGCAGAAGAAGAAAGCTTTGAAAAAGAGAAAGCACACATGCTTCCTCGAAAATTCTAAAGAGGCCTGATAGAATCTATTTGCAAATTTTGGTGTACTAAAGATTAAACTGAATATTAAGCAAAACTTTACCTGTCGTGTAGTTAGTATTAGCTGCCCTTTTTTTGTGTTTCTTCAACATATTACATTATTCAAAAAATTTCAAAAGCCCTTGTGGGTTTCAATATGCTTTGTTTTGCTTTATGGAGCGATTGCCTGCATAATGATGAAACAGCAAACATGAATAAACCTTTCCTCTCCTACTGTTTGAAAAAAATATGTTCTACCAAAAAGCATTTCTGTTTTTAACCTATTTGTTTTATTATTAGTTTTCTATGTGTGTATGTATATTTTTGTTTTGGTACATGCATTGTGGTGAGGGTGTATTGCAGATTGCAAAATAAGATGTGGGATCAACTGATATGGGTGCGGAGAACCAACTTCTGACTCGATGGAAGAGCAGTGCACCCTTGTAAGCACTGTCTAAATTAGAGTTTCAGTTACTTTGAAGTACCATGACCAAAAGAAGCAGGGAAAATGTTTATTTCAGCTTATGGCTTATAGTCTATTATCCAAGAAATTGAGAACACGTTCCAGAACAGGAGGAAGAGGTTCGTAGGCCATGAAGAAGTGCTCCTAACTTGCTTGCTCTTCATAGATGTCTCAGTTTGCTTTTGTTTTTGCTGTTGTTCCTGTTGCTGTTTTTGCTTTTGTCTTTTGAACAGTCAAGACTACACTGCCTGTTGCAACCCAGCACACAGGGCGTTGGACCCTTTCAGATCAATCATTAATCAAGAAAATAAGCCACATGCATGTTCTCAGGCCAGTTTGGGGAAGATATTCTCGTGGTTGAAGTTCCTTCTTTGAAAAATGACTCTCACTCATGTGTAGTTGATCTAAAACTAGCCACCACACCACCTCTCTAGCCCTAAGAGCTTTACTTAGGTCTCTGTGGCACAGAATGTGTTCTCATAAAATATTTATGAAGAAGGTGGGAGTGGGTGAATGGGTGAAGGAGCACCCTCATAGAGGCACAGGGGACGGGGAGAGTGGGTGAATGGGTGAAGGAGCACCCTCATAGGCTGGAGGGGGTTGTGGAAGTGAAATTAGAAAAGAGAATATCATTTAAAATGTAAATGAATAAAATGATTAGTAAAACTAAAAATATGAAGAAAATAGTTTATTTGTTTTCAATTGTATTGCTGCAATCATAACTATTAGAATTTGAGCTGTCACACATGTTAAGAAACAGTTTCCCCACTAAGTATAATGATTTATAACTTTCTATGTGTATTCTCTTTTGCATGAAGTACAACACTTTCTTTCTTGATATGACTACTTTGTATCCAGAATAAACACTAGTGGCTTTATTCTCTAACATTTATTATGTAACACAATTCTTTTCAGTTGCTTAGAAGTCAGTAGCTTGTTCTGACCTGTAGTCTTCGAAAATATAGACTTTTCATTAACCACTGCATAGCCTTTGCCAGATTAAACAGTCAAAATTGGTTTCGCATAACTATTTATAAAATCTCCAAACACAGTTCACTCAAAGCAGAGTCGTTAATTTCTGTGGAACCGGTTTTACACTAAGGTGTCCCATGTTCCCTTCCTGAAAGTCCTGACTTTCAGAAACATTCCAGAATGATCTTAAACTAAGATATAAAATTAACACAAATTAGAACACTGAGGATAAATTTTCAGGTAATTTAAAATGAAAAGTGTTAACTTTGTATACACAGTAACTATTTTTACTTTTAGTTTTAAGATAAAATTATAATTCTGAGTTATCTGAACGTGTCTGTTTTACATGCGTTCTTATCGTCATACTTCTTTCTTTTTTCTTTTTATTTTTTATTGGATATTTTATTTACATTTCAGACGCCATCCCCTTTCCCCATTTCCCCTCCCTAGAAAATCCCTATCCCGTGCCCCCTTTTCCTTTTTGCTTTTATACAATTATCGTCATACTTCTACTTCAGAATAAGGAAAGACTTGGTGCAAGGAAACTATTGTGCAAATCCCCTTGAAATATTGAAGATATTTGTTTGTTCCTGGATTTTAATAATTAGAAATATCAAGAATAGCAGGGTTTTACTAATTATTTTTATAAAAGCACGGCAGGGCATTACTGTTTTATTCTTTTGTATTTAATGAAGACTTGTTACTATAACATTTGGGTACACGTAAATTAAAACTTCCCTTAAGCATCTGCTAACTCAGCAAAATATACCTACAGTCCATCATATGAATAATTAAAGGTCCAATAAAATGCTACAGTATTAAAGAATATCCAGTAGTTTATAAAGCCTTTAAAATATCAGCACATAATTAATTTTAATCCATTTTAATATAATATTCAAAATTGATGAAAATCCCTGATAGTTCCATAGCAATGTTTGTATTCATATCAAATAAAATATGTGCATGAGTGTGCTTATGAGTGTGTGTCAGAGAGAGAGAGAGAAAGAGAGAGAGAGAGGTGGAGAGAGAGAGAGATTGAGAGAGAGCACTTTCATACTTCCATGCTTGCTACTTACATATAAAAATTGAAATCATTAGAGCTATTGGTGCTCTGTGGTGTGACATTTATTTAACAATTCAATGCCCTGAACAAAATACATTTACAAGTCCTGCAAAATCACTACAGTAAGTTACTTTTGAGGAAATTGATCAGAGTGTAGTCTTAAGTATATTTTAATGCAGTATCACAGACACTAAAACTGTATGGAAAGAAAAAAATACATACCCACATCTTGTACAGACTAATGGAGAAAATGTTCTTATAAAGAGGCTAGTTTGGTGTTTAAGAAAGTATCTAAGGATGTAAAAAAGATCAGGATATTTGTTCTCATCCCTGGCTGCAGGTTAAAATTAACTGCAAGAATGCAAAAAAAATTTTTTTTTCTAACTGTAGCACTTTGTTTAGATATACTAATTTACATGGGGTAGTGGAGATAATTTTAAGATATTTCCATGTCTGATGTCACTATAAATCAGGAGTTATTGGTTCTAGTGCACTAAAGGCTGAAGGCTAATATGAATTCATATTTGTATTTACTCAAGAGTGCAGCACCAGTTCTGCCTAGGTTGTAAGAACAAGAATGGCAGGTGTATCCTTCATCATCGCATAACCTAGTTATGAAGCCTTGAATGCTGCATTGTTGAAGAGTGTAGAGAAGATGCACAAATCTTGCAGAATTATAATTCTGTGATTGATTAGCAAGGTCTATCATAAGGAACTGAGATAAGACACAAGGTTGTTTCAAGATTTTACCTTATACTCCATGTACATCTCTCATTTCTGAATATTTTCTTCTCATTAATTTCAGGTCTAAACTGAGAGTAACTCATTATTTATCCTCACATCTGATCTCACTATAGACTTCTTTAAAGGTTCTCACTGGACTCCTTTCCCTCCCATTTATTAAATATCAACTTCATATCTTTCCAGTTATGGATGAATTTTATCTCCTTAGATGTTGCTTCCCAGGGAGCCAAGCTTGTGCCCCTTGAATTATTTGTCCCAATTCAAGAATGTACCCACTTACTTAGTAGTGAGTTTTTCTTCTGTAGTTACATGCATGTTCCTAGGCGCCCAACAACTAAAGAAGTTTGATGAGATGCCTCTTTCTGACCTGTGTTCCTCTATCTGTCTTAAAATGTGCTTCCTCAGAAGAGATGGCGATTGAAAATCTATTAATTCCTAAGTAAGCAAATGAACAAATAAGAGTTGTTCTTAGAATATACTGATTTTGAAATTGTATAGTCTATTTAGAAGGATGCTACTAAAGAAGTATACCTTCTTGCACACATTGTAACATGGTTTATCTAAATCATTCTCAAAAGAAAATAGACTTCTAGGCAAAGTAAAATTTTTAGAAGAGTTTAATTTATGTCAAGATCCTATACGGAGACATTAACAAGTAAGTCGTAATGATTTCAGGGGCTGGTTTTTGGTTAGACAGATAGTATTAATTCAAATATTTCTTCCAAAACCCTGCCTTTGTGCTCCTCTACTTACGTCTAGAGAATTCACGATGAATTTTGTGAAGGTTGTTACAAGATTAAATCCAAATTTATCATTATTGTATCTTCTCAAATATATAAATTAATGAAGGACAATAAAGAATAATGCTTAACTCTTTAATATCAGAAACTTCATAATAGCTTAATTTTACTACAATGTTGTTCAATAACTAGCTCAATTAATATATAAAAGTTCTATTAATTATTTTTAAAACTTGGAGCCTTTTGATTTCAAACGTAAGATATTACTTTAATAAATATCAATGATTAAGATTTTATTGTATATGTAGTATGTATTTTGAGTTAATATAATATATTCCAAATATTTTGTTTAGTTTGTACCATATAGTTTTTGAAGAAATTTATATTTTCTATAAAGAAATTGTATTTAATACAGACAAAAAGAGTTCTTGCCACTATAATATGGTTATTATTTGAATCTACTACTTTTAAAAACTGGGGATGGGGGAGAACTGGCAAACATCTTGGCAAGATAGAAGTTTAAGTTGGGGATTTTGTATTTAAAGAATGTACAAGGAATGTAAGCAATCAAATAAGGCAATAAATATGTTTTAATATTGTTAAATGTTATCAGATTGTAGAAATCTCATGTAACTATAGTTATTGACATTAAATATTTACTCATATTTTTTCAAGCCAATAGATAAAAAATTTCATTGATGAGAATTTACACCAATAAAAATGTTACATATTTCTCCATTTAGTTTGGCACATAAATAAGCTTCTTTATTGTGGGATATAGGTTTAACCTCAGAGTAGCATGGTGTATTCCTTTATTAACTCTTTAGTACAGGCCGCAGAGCTTAAAATAACCCTGAGCCTTTTGATTGCATGGGCAACTAGGTGTGTCTAATGCTGTCAGGCTGCTTCACTTTTCTGAAAGAAAGTATTTCAAAGTCACAAAATACTTAAATACGGATGAACATTGTCTCTAGCCATACACAATAGTAAAGTTCCCACCTAAACATTGTCTAGATATATTTAAAATTAGCTAAGTCTTTTAATAGAAAGTCTTTAATAGGACCAGAAAAGTACAATTTGAAGAACAAAAATGTCCAAAGAACTGTGATAATATGGAAATAACTACTGACACATAATTAGTCTATAATACATATCTCTCCACAGCACTGCTATTGATTTTTGAAAATTTAATAGCTGTGTCACAGCCATTGAAAGGACAAGGCTCTACCTATCTAAATTAAATGAGAAGTCACCAGCAGGGAAGGATCCAACATATATATCGCTCTTTAGAGCTCATCATATTTTTTGAAAGAAGAGTGCATCTAAGATTAACACAATAATATTTAAACCCCAAAAGAACACACACCAGCCTCTCCTTCCTATCAATAAGTGGCACAGCAGTATTGACTTTCAGGCAACTTGTCTTACAGTGCTCTATGTTTGACATTCATTTTCATGAGATTTCACATATTAGACATGTGCTATACGGCAGAGCTGCATTCTCAGCCTCTCACATTTTCTTATTTTGAAAAGGGAGCTTGCTACCTGGTTCAAATTTATTTGTAGTTTTAGTAGGACTTAACACATCATTCTTTTGCCTCAGACTCGCCAGTACCAGGATTTATATGTGTCACCAGTATGAACCGGATTTATTTCAAAATTCACAAGTAGGTAATTCACGGGTTTGATGAGTTCCCAGCTAGATAGAGAAAAGTATCAAAGAAAATGTCACAAAATAAAACACTTTAATATAAAAATTGAACTACTAGATACAATAGATAAATGATTATTCATAGTGTTAAATATTCAATGCATGGAAAACTATTTTGAGTTAGAGGCTTTCAGAGTTTAAGACAAAAAACAAACAAAAGAAACAAAAAAACCAGAAAATGAAGAAGAAGAAGAAGAAGAAGAAGAAGAAGAAGAAGAAGAAGAAGAAGAAGAAGAAGAAGATGATGAAGAAGAAGAAGAAGAAGAAGAAGAAGAAGAAGAAGAAGAAGAAGAAGAAGAAGAAGAAGAAGAAGAAGGTGGAGGTTATGTTTTTTTTTTCTAAATAATAAGAAGAATAAGGGACAGGCAGGCAGTCTACAGATTCAAAATGATAGAACAAAACTGCTTCATTTTCCACAAAATGAACTTGACATATTTAACTTTAAAAATTATATTTGAAAAAAAAACACTCTAGGCATAAATATCACATGCAGTTTTGTTAAAGATAATTATAAAAGAACAATTACAAAATTTATATACAGGACAGGAACTATTAAAAACAGTTTTAAAATAATTTCTTTTCTCACACCATTTCAAAATGCATTCTGAATTAATTACTTCACCTTTGAAATTGGCTATTTTATGTTTTCATACATTGAGTTGTTAATGTTTCTGCAATAAGCTTGCACTGGGTCATGAAGGTAATACCAAGTGCACCATACATTTCCATGAGCAAATAAAATGAGCTCAGGACTTGTTCATGACAAGAAAAGCTTAGGTTAACTGAAGTTACACTAATTTAAGAATATAGAAGATGGCCATTTTGCCTGTTCTGTGCCACTTACTAAGTGGACTCAGTTCACCAGAGAAAGTTTCTTCTTTCAGTGGATTCAGTCACATTCTTACCATCTGTCTCCCGCTTCTTGCCAGTGTGCTTGTGTTTTGGGATTTGAATTTTCCTTCACTCTGAGGCTTTCAGATGCTGTGACCTGGAAACCAGTAGGCAGGATGTATGCAGACTAGGTTTTCATTTAGCCAGGGAGAAGGCATGGACTAAGGCCTGAGTTTCTTTTGAGTTTAAAATTTTACCAAGAAGCTCCAGAGATTTTTATTAAACTCCGAGACATCTGCCTGACCAGTGTCTACCTATACTGATTTCACAGATCCTCCAACTTCCAAATATCCAACAGTACTCAGAGTTAAAATGTGCTCTTGAATTCACACTTTTGCTTTTAATGCTATTATATTCCAGTATGAAAGTTAATCTGGTTTTATGAATTAAATACATGTTATCTTAGATTATGTCTTGTGTGTTTTCACACTTTTGCATCATAGTTGTATAATTTCTTGCCATCTGAAAGAATGATGATGACATGGGTTAAAAGATAACCACATAAGTATATGTATTATGAGCACATTTGAACAGAAGTTGTTATAAACACAGTAGGAATGTAAAATGAGTACATTTCACAGAAAAGTTACACTTTAGTAAAGATATATTCTTCTTGTCAGGGCTCACATAGTAAGGCTTCTAACAGTGAAGTTTTTAAACCAACATATATTGATAAGTGTATTGGATATTTTCCACAAGGAGAGTGGCTTCAAATCTTTCCTGTCATTTTCTTTCACTCATTAAAAAGATACATGTGGCTATTTCACATTCTCTGGTACTAGTAAAGATTTTTCTTCTCCAGAAGTTTTCAATCTAATAAATCCATAACAGGGCATATGTTTGATTATATATACTTCTCGAAGAGCACACTCAAAAGGTAAAATTAAAATTCATTGAGAATTATGTTGATAACAGTCAAACAGAATTAAATGAAAATGTGTCATGTATTCCAACTAATATGAGTATTCCTTCAATGGAAAAAATAATGCTGAAGGAAAACATAGCTAATTGAAAAGGAAAATAGTATAAAGCAAACTGTATTAGTACATATGTCTAGACCACATCATACCAGTGCAATTCCCTGTGGACAATGCCATATCTTTCTCCAGAAGCATAGCAGAAATCAATAGAAGTCCATAGCAAACTATCTCAAGGGAAGATGGAGCTTTGCAATTATAGTCTTGATATTTATCTTTCTCTTAAAAGAAATTCAGTGTGTGGGATCATGGCTGAAATAAAAAGCAGTAAATTAATTCAAAGTGTGCTCATTACATTACATTTAATATATAATACATTTTCATTTGATGCCTATGTTTCACTTCAGGAAATAAAGAATTTGAATCCTATAGTAAATTCTCTATAATCTTAACCAGCTTGTCTTATTATCGTCTCCTCAAAAGATAGCTGAACGTGATTGTATGAAAGCTGCTGACTGTACACTTCCCTCTTCTGTGTAATATTTCCACTGTAATATTTTCACTGTAATATTTCCACAGCTACTAGTGGCTTATCTTTTATTTATGCTTCATATTAAGAAAAAAGTACATAAGAGTTATGAGGGACACACGGTTTTATTTTTCTTCAAGAGTGAAATTCCAGTTGAACTGAAATAAAAAAAAAAATCCAAAATGTCTCACAGTATTATACATTCAGCACTTAAATGTTTAAATAACATTTGTGACACAACAAAAATATTTTATTCATTTGTTTACTTAGTGTATACATGTGTAGTCTATGTTATGTGTGTGTTTGTATGTTAGAAGGTGCACAACTCCAGCACTCCTGTGTTCACATGAGAGTCACTGAACAACCTCAGTTGTCAATCTGCTCTCCTCCTTGAAGCAAGCCTTCATTGTTGGCTGCAGGTTCTGTACTCCAGTCTGGCTTAGCCCTAAGCTCTCAACGAATTCCCCTGCATTCATTTTTTTATAACTTGAAGAAGTACTAAATTTACAGACCTATACAGCCATAGTGGCTTCTATATAAGTTCCAGGCACTAGAACTCAGATCATCTGGTTTAAACAAGCATTTTTACCCACTCACATCCCCCTAGCCTAAAAAAAAAAAAAAATAGTGTTTTAGAGATCAGAGACCATAGATGTCCTTTAAATCTAGTGCAGAGGCTATTATGGTAATTACAAAATGTGTTTATTAAAAAGACTGGTTTATTTATTTTTTTGTCTCTTTTTATAGTCAATATAATCATGATCTCTAAACATAGAGACAGAAATGTCTATTACAAATGCTTTGGTAAGTCTAATACCTATTCATTTTAAAGAATCATGATACAGGGAAAAAAGAGTGAAGGAAAAAGACAGCTGACACAGCTGATTCACCATAAACAGTTTCACTATGAGCCTGTGGTACATGTTTAAATGTCTCAACAAGGACCAATTTCATTCACAATACAGTCTCTTAATTTCTTCCATTTTCCCCATCCTTCTGCCAATTAATATGAACCCAAATGACAGCCATTATCACAATGTCTATTTCTAAATATACACAGAACTTGCTACACATTTATCTCACAGCTGGATAACCTGCTTTCTCACATGAGACATACGATTTTCCCACCAGCAGTGACTTACAGTATAAGGGCAGAAGTACTCTAGAAAGTGATTTCATACATTAGCATCTCTCTGTGGTTCTCCCATCCACCCTGCACTCAGAAGTACTAAGCCACCACTAACGTACTTTGCTCTATGCCATTATGGACAAGGTGTAAATGCTAGTGGTACAAGCTTCACCAAGGCACCAGAGGCTACACTTAATCTATTTATAAACTCGAAGCTTATGAAGACTAGCTGAGTTTCCAGTTTCTGGCACTTCGCCTGGTGCATGAGGAACAATCAATAAATATTGGACTAATTAATAAATATCCTTTTTGGCTCCTTTTCACAGTAAGGAGGGCCAAGTTGTGCATGTTGTCATCAGTAAATGAAAAATAAAAAAGACTGCACACAAAACTGGGAGCTATGAGTTAAGTGGAATGGATGGAGTTTGGAAATCCAGGAAGCAAGAATTAAATATTCTCCACAGGAAAACTAAGCTGTGGTTCTCGCATCCACTCGCCCTCTGAAACACTAAGCAGGTACTATCGTACTTTGCCCTATGCTGTTATAGATAAGGTGTAAATAAATGCTAGTGGTACAAGCTTACCAAGACACCATCATAAAGGGAACAGCAATTCATAAGATTCCACCTATGATGTACAACAACTGCTTTTTCTATCTCTGCACGACCATACCTTTGTTTTTTGTCCACTCTCTTTACTGGCTCTCACTAGCACTAGGATGGCTACTTCTGGTTGTTAGCTTTACACAATACAGAAATACCTAGCAACGAAGGCTTAGGAGTGTTTAACTATATCAGCTTGGCCTGTGGGTGTGTTTATAAAGAAATGTTAACATTTTTAATCGATAGAGGAAGATCTGGCCTAAAAGTAAATAACATCATCCTCAGGTTTTGGGACCAGGGCTGTGTAAGATGAAAGAATGCAAGCTGAGTACTAGCCAGGGTTGCCTTGATTTCTCTGTTTCTGACAATGGATGTGATGTAATCCCCATCTCAAGTTCTTGTAAATGTTGTATCCCAAAAGAAATGGACACTGAACTGGGATATTGAGCTCTGATACTGAAATACTTCTCCCTTAGTAACTTTAAGTATTAGTTTTGTCCAGCCACAGATAGTGGAATAGTAGGACACAAATGTTTCAATTTTCTTGTGACAATAGGTGGTCCATGACATTCTCTAGCCTAAGAATCCTGAGTTGAAAATTAATATTCAGTTCTATTGTTTTTAACATAATTTCTATTTCATAACAGTAACTTACATCACAGTAATGGGATCTTGAACACTTTGCTGAACAGGACTGCTTAAAACAGTAGCAAAGATTTGGCCATTTTAATAAAAACATGATGAGGTAGGATAGATTTATTAACAGTGTTAATTAACAGCACTGCTATCTAAAGACCCTGCATATTGATTGGGTTTAGATTTCACATTAATGTTAAATCTTAATTAGGATAAACTAACAATGCGCTCATACATTCTTTGTTTTATCATTGTATTTCAGAATGTAAACCATAAGAGTGAAGGGAGTACTTCTCCATAATGTTGTCAAACAGCTCTTAGTTTGTTTTCCATAGTTTTTTCAAATATCTTAAAACCACTTGGCAAATTAAACATGTCAGTAGGACAGTATCTGAGTTTTATTGAATTAACAAATTAATATTTATAGAAGTCCTGTCTTTAGTGTTTCACATATTCTACTTAAGATGGAAATGTTGGTATTAATAATTGAAGAAAGATCAAATCACATTAAACATTTAATGTGCTTGAAACTATTTTTAAAAATAGTTAATATAATTTTAATTCTACAGACCAATGAAAGTCTGCAATTAGGTATCATTTTCATTTTGCAAACAGAGAAGCTTAGGAATAGGAAATGTTGACAAGTAACCTATAGTCTGGTAGCTAAGAAACCACAAAGCCAGCATTGCATGCGATCACCTCACACAAACTTTTTCAAAACACTCTTCAGTACATGCATGCTCATCCAGTCCTGTGCACGTTATTGCTATAAAATTTTCTTCACCTACACCTTTTCAATTTGTACAATATATATGTATGTTTCTACTGCACGTCTTAAATTATTATACTTATGTGTTACATTTCTAAGCATAAACCCTTTACATTTTAAATATCTTTCATTATTTTGACAATTGCTATTTAATCTTCAGGTTTTTTTAAACCAGGTTTTAATTACTTTAGATTTTCCACAAAAATAATACTGTTACTATTTTTTATATTCTTTGCAGTCTTCTCATTTTCTAATTTCCTTTGTATAATCTCTATAATACTATTTTATTACTATTTAGATATCAGATATTAAAGTTCAGCACAAACAGAGCACATGTATCTATCTATCTATCTATCTATCTATCTATCTATCTATCTATCTATCTATCTATCTATCTATCTATCTATCCCTGGGATTCCTGTTAATTGTGAGTCACCTCTTGAGTGCTGAAAATTGAACCCATGATTCTCTAGTACCTGTAAATGTGATTTTTAATTATCTGGCTAAATTTCCCAACTTTGTTGTATTGGTTACATTGGTTTATAATATTAATGAGGAAAAATATATTTTTCTTTATGAACTCCAGCGCTTAAAGTAGCATAGGCTTTTGCACTACCAAAAGAATTGCAAATTAAGTAGTTTCTCATTGATATTGTTCTTTGTTTAAGGTAACTCCAAATACAATTCCACTAGTTTTAATTTTATTCTTTTTGTTTCATATTGGAGCAATTATACTGATTTTCAGTCCTCCAAATTGTACCAGTCTGATGCAGATTTTAAGCTATCATTTCTAGTTCTTTTTGTTTTCACTTATTTTTTGTTAACTCAGTTATTCCTTATTTATTTACAAAATTTGAAGTCTTTCTGGATTTACACTCATGTATTTTTTAATTCATTAATCATCACATAAGTATCTGTATTTTATAGCTATATATGTCACCATTATCTCTGTCATATATAATGATTCACTTTATTGGTCTTAACTTTACCATAGTTATACTTTTTTAGACTGTTTTTCTAATATTATTCATTTACTATATTCCTAAGTTTGGAATTAAATGTTTAAAAATTGGTATTACAAATATTTTGCAATTTAAAATACAGATTTTATATATAGCACACATGAATGTTATCTTTTGTGTATCAGTTTGTAAGTCTGCCCATATGTATGTGTATGTATGTGTTCACACGTGTGTGTGTGTGTATGTGTGTGTGTGTGTGTGTGTGTGTGTGTGTGTGCCTGAGAACTAAAATGTGTGGAGACAGATGTTGGCATTATTGTTTTCTTCAATCCCTCTCCATCTTATTTTTTGAAACACTGTTTCTCGTTGAATGTTCAGTTTGCTGATACTGCTAGATTGCTTGGCAATCCATCCCCAGGGATTCTCTTGTCTATCCAGTACTGAGTTTACACATGCATGCTGCTCAAAACAGCTTTTATAAAAAGGGTGCTGTGGGGAAAACTCTAGTCCACATGCTGGTGGACCGAGCTGTTTAGCAACTGATGTGTATTTCTAAATAGTTTGTAATTGCATTGTGTTCTTTACGTGTTTTAATTATGTCTCAATAGGTTCACATTATTTTAAACCTATTTACATAATAGGCTGTTACTTATGTTTCATATTTCAGTGAGTGTTATTTGTGTTTGTTGAGTTTGTCCATGCCTATAAAACACATTCTATATAGGATTATTTTATGAAGCTTTTGTTGGTTAGCCTGTATAGCACAAATTTTAACACTAGTGTGCTGGATAATATTAATTCTGTCAATAAAATTATTCTTGTCACAAGTTAATCATTATGAATTAAATTATTAAGAACAAGCTATACTATGCTAAACACAAATACTCATCCTGTATCTCTCCTTATACATTTAGTAATTTGTGCTAATTTAATTCTATTATTTCCACAATTTAATATTATAATGCTAGGAAATAATAACTTTTAAGACTTGAGTAGAAAATTTTGGACTGTGATAAAACACCTTTGCTTTCCTCAATTATTTTAGAATAAATTAAACACATTTTTGAAAATTTTGCATTTGTGTTGTTTTGCGTTTATAAATTTCACAATAAAATTATGAATAAAATCTGTATTTCTTAGTGGTAATTATAGATTATAAAAGATTGAATTCTTATATGTTATTCTTTCAAACATGTAAGAATTTTAAGAATTGATGTATATTTAATTTTCATGTTTGTTTCTAATATTGTTTTGCACAATTAAATCTGTCTTCAAAGTTAGAGAATAAATAAATGTATTACATTTAATATATATATATATATATATATATATATATATCAAATTTGCAAGATATGATTCTCTGATTTTTCCTAATTGAAGTAAGCTTACCTATTTATGTCTGAATTTATTTTATAGAGAAACAACAGGAAATCAATGTAAGCATCAAAAACAGGGAGCACGAACTTCATATGAAAAAAAAATTGTGCCTAGTCATACAGTTCTATAAAATTAACTAATATGAAATACCTGCCAAGTGCCCATCAAGTAAGTGGCTTATAACTATCATCTGGATAGTGGCAGAAGAGAACAATTCAATTCACAATAAAAGATTTGGCATCCAGCACTACAAAGTGATATTTATATTTTCAAAAAACAATAATGCAAAACACATTTTAAACTGAAAAACTGGAGGTCTAGGAATTTTAGCCTTTCCTTTTCCAATTTGTAATATTAGTAACTAAGGAACAAAAGTTCAACTCAGTTGTATGTTTTGTTCTTAGCCTTTCTTTTCTCTATGGGATGCATGTATGATGTCAGAAATAAAGAGCCCATCATGTCAGAAACAACCAAGGGAAATATCTGCTCTAACTCACCACAGCCTCCAAAATACTAATATTTTTGGCATTAGCTCAACTTGACCCTCACAAAAATATTGTAGTCCTGGTTAGATTACAGAACACAGGTTACAGACTTGAGTTGAATTTGTAGTTCCTCCCATCCCTATGCTGTTTAATTTATTTCATTTACTGATTCAGTTTTTTTTTATAACTTCTTACATCTAGAACAAAGTTACAACCCTCCCAGTCAGTGTGTGTCCATTTTGTGTTAGTTACTGAGACAGTTTCTGGAGGTTATCCAGTCTCAGTGATGTATTCAAAATTAATGTTCTGTGTTCCAAGGTCAAACTTTTCCACTCTTGGAGACTGAAGAATACCTCTGACATGTCCTAGAATCCTGTCCTCACATACCCAGGAAGGTGAATTAATTATTATGCAGATGCAAATAAGTTAAGGATGTAGAGATGAGATCATCCTGGATTCAGGATGAACACTAAATCCTTTACCTGAGATTCAATAAACGTGCAGGGAGAGAGATTTTCCTCAAGCTTGCAAAATAAAGGAACTATAGGCTTGAAGGGTAGATGAAGAACAAAGCAGACACTTGAGTCATGCAGATACAAGGCAAAGACATTGGATCCCAAGGAGAAGAGTGTTATGGAGATGACCAGCTTCGTCTTTACAGAAAGGACGAATCTGCTGATCCTCTGTTGGACTTAGAGAATTCAGTGCTGTGGGCAAGTGCCTCTCTGGTCTTTAGGGTACCAGTTTATGTAATTCTTTACAGTTGCACAGGGCAACTAATAAAACCACCATTCCTGTCACTCCCTTTTTTTCTATGCTTTGATCTCCTTCAAAGCAGTCACAGTTTCCACTGCATCTCCCAAAGATGCAATCTAGAATTTCTTGTGATTAACTTCCCAATTAAGTAAAACAAGGAAGGGAAGTCCAAGTGAACACCTGAGGAAAATGTCAAAATTCCATAAGTGTTAGGTGCCAAGCAAATACCTTTGCCTTTTACAATTAAGTTGACTGACAGGATATATAGCAAGGCGGCTTCACTCTTGAACAGGCTAAGAAGCAATGGAAAACAAAGGAGCTGAAATGACCACAATTGTCAGAGAGTGACCTGATAATCAAACAAAGGTAGAAAGGAAGGGAAGTCTAATGGTACTGTGGGGTAAAAATATGTCTCCTTTAATATCACACACACACACACACACACACACACACACACACACACACACACAC
>JANHMN010000015.1:39824706-39942522 GCA_030674055.1 Rhabdomys pumilio
ACACACACACACACACACACACACACACACACACACACACACACACAGCTATCAGAATAAAGCTGTGGTTTACAGCATAGAAAATATACAGTTTAAAAATTTATATTTTTGTTCATATCAATGAGCTAGTTATTCTGAATGATCTTTCTATGTATTTATACAGTATCTACAGTAAATTTTGTTCAACCATTCTAACATCCTAACTTCCTTTGCAATTTGTATAAACCCTGTATAGAAAATCTCTCTGGTGCCGACATTGTATGTAATTTGCACCGAGAGCCCTAATTCTATATGGATATCTCATGCTAAAAAAACTTATGACTATTCCTATGATTTTGTTCATATTAGGACTTTCTAAACATAATGTTGTGGATGATTAACCCACAGACTATTGTGAGTAAAATGCCAGGAGCCAAGTTAAGTCTCAGTCAAGAACATTGCGACTGGTGACCTTAGCACTGAAAGGTTAAATGGAAGATGATCCAAAGGACAAATGGGAGACTCTGACCAGTCTTTAGGCAAAGGTCAGCCAGAAGTGAACTTCCAGGAAAGCAAGCTAAGAACTCGAAGTTAACAAAAGAAGTGTAACTTTACAAGATCGAGGTTGTTCCGCTCTGGTGGATAAAAACACAGAATGAGAAAATATTCTGAAAGATTTTATGGCTTGAACATTTAATTTACTAGCTAGTAACCAATAATAATTTGTGTTAATTTTTCTTTGAGAATTAAAAGAGTTGGGAGAGGCAAAGAAAGTTTATGTAATTAAGATAAAAAAGAAGTAAAAAGAAAAGCAGAAAAGAGAATGATTAAAGATGAAAGTGTTAAATGCCTAGGATCCAGAAGGGTCCTGGTCCACTCTTACCTGAGACTTCTACTGAGCATACTGGGAACTTGGGCAGCTTTCTGACTCTATAAGAGAATAGCAGGTGATAAGAATCATTACACCATGGTTATCAGGAAATGTACATTTGAATGTTTGTTTTGAATTTTCTTGTCTAATTCACCATACACGTTTAATAGCAAAGAATGACTCAAAGCCTTCTGGAGAGACGAAGCACTCATATATGGACTGAGAGGAAGAGGAGAAAGCTCTGCACAAGAAAAGACTGATGTTGAGAATCTCCTCATAGATAGCAAGACTCAGGTAGTGATCGATGTAATCAGAACTGATACAACATTAAAGGTATATCTAACTAAATGAGTTCATAGCAATTCCTGAAAAACATTTAGATATAAAGAAATCTTATTGTATTTGAATGAACTGCTTTTGAAATTCGGTGATGAGGAGCAGTTCAGGTTTTCAGAACGCACATAGAAGCTGGGTGGAGTGACACATCTGAAACACAGTGCTGCTGGGCTGTCAGTACATGCAGAAGCAGAAGTACCTGGTTAGTGTTTGTGGCAGAAACAGTGACTGTGGGTTCACAAAGAGATGTTGCATCAACAATTTAAGACAGGGAATGAAAGACGACTCCTACAAAGTCCCATGGTCATACACAGATAGGCTATACTACATACAAACAAACAGAAACATACACACACAGAGACACACAAGTAAAAAGTGCTAGATTGTTGTCTCATATTCAAATATATTTAAATAATATACACTATAAATATATACATAATAAATTTTGATAAAATCTTTATTTGTATATCTTCATTTGAGCTTCATAATTTATGAATACACAGACACATGTAAATACTAATTTGTTTCTTCATTGCTCAGTGGAAGATAGTGAAATAGTTACTGATATACATGACAGAATATGGGAGTATGAAATTTCTCCAAAGGAAAGTCTAAAGGAATGTTACATTCATGGTAGTTTGAGTTGAAGTTCAAGCAAATTAGCTTATCTTTAAATTTTATAAAAATACTCTAAGATTTATAGAAGGTGTCGCACATCACATGACGACACTAAGGTAAAATATAAAAATGCATGTATGGATATATATACTAGTGGCTTTTTTTTTACCCTGAAGCAGAAGTACCAAGAATAAAATGTGATGTGAGATAACAATATCTTGTACGCACCATTACGTATCACTTGTTTTGAAGATGAGAAAATTAGAAATAAGAAAATGTAAATAATAAGATCACACAAGCTTTGAGTAAAAGTCAGATCCTAACAGCATCTGGCATTTAGTAAAATATAAAACCCATTTTTGCAGTCAATGACTAATTTAAGAGTCAACCACATTAGTGTGGAATTTCTATTTTTAAAATGTTTACTAAGAGGATTGCATTATTAGCCATGTGAGAAATATGTAATGATTTTGCTTTTTAGGATTAACTCTGAACAAATGTTTTGGAGTATCAAAAATGTCACGAACAAAAATTAAAATAAATTTAAATTCTTAGCTAACATGAACAGCGTATTGTTTTAGTTTCTTTTTTATTACTGTTAAGTCATTATTTTATTTATTTACATCTCAAATGTTGCCCCCATTCTAAGACCCCGCCCGCAGAGTTCTTCCCCCATCTCTGCTTCCTTTCGTCCCTGGTACAAAAGCCCCGACTCTAGGACATCAATTCTCTACATAATTAGGCACACCATCTCCTACGGAGACCAGAGAAGGCAGTCCTCTGCTACATATGTGCCTGGGACAAGCCAGTGTATGATGAGCAAGTTATTTTAAAGATGCAAAATTAAAGTTTTTTTTTTTTAAATAAGGCCTGCCAAATCCTTACAGCAACCAAACACAGAGCTATGAAAAAGATGATATGAGAAAGACATTTCATGACATGACATTTTGATATTTATATGCTTTTGCAAAAGGTCATGTTAAATGCAGAGAAATAAAAAGTAGATGTCTCTCTTATTCATCCCATTGTACACCTCTGTGCTTTATGTTACATTTTGTACTTCTGTATTTATGTATTATTATTCTTAACTATTTCAGGAGGCAGCGGCAAGACACTCCAGGCCCCATCTTAACAGTGAGAACTGATCACTAGATCCTACAGAGGAGAAGGACAGAAACTCTGTCCTGGATTTTGTCCTTTAACCTTCACAAGGAGGGTCTGAACAAACACATCCATCACCACACCTTGCAGCATAATATAAATAGCATTAAACACTTTGAAGAACTGTTTCAGAATTTACAATGAGAATTTAGGAAGTAGAATGTTATCATAGGTATATAAAGTAGGGAATAGTGACTTCAATGTCCTAAATGGAGGAAACAGTAACAGTCGGAGTGGATTAAGAGGCAAAGAATAGAAATCTCAACACTAATCTGTAGTGATCTTTAAGGAGTGACTTATAAAGTAACATTTATGACTGTGTTTAATAATTGTGTACTATATTACTTGATATTTATTTGCCCCCTTATTTATTGATGTGTATGTGGTTTTGTAAATGGCCTGGGAGCATGTGGAGGTCAGAGGGCAAGTTTTAACAGCATGATTTTCAACCTTTTGTGTTTAGGAATAAACCCAGTCCATCAGGTGTGGCCACAAGTCCCTTTACCCACTGTTCCATCCTTTTGGATCCTATAAATATATTCCTCTAGTATATTTGGTTTCTGTGAATATTCACAAATATTTTGAATCGTATTTATTTTTATTTTCACTTTCCATTTATTCTTTGTGCTTTTATTCCTTCAATATTTTTTCTTCCCTTTCTGCTGTTTATTCTTTTTTGTTCATTTGCTCTAAATTGTGTGTGTGTGTGTGTGTGTGTGTGTGTGTGTGTGTCTGTAGCTTGCACCAGTGCATTTTGATCTTCTAAGTGAGAGTATCTTCAGATGTGTATCCGTTTATACCATATAGCCATGACACAGGGTCTCACATTTCATTTGGAGCTAATTTTAATCCCAGGAAACATCCCCTGAAATTTGTCCTCTGCCCGCATCAGGATTACAGGCAGACACAGCCACAAACAGTTTGTTGTTGCTTTTGGTTTGTTTTTTTCTTTTCTTTTCTTTTTTCATCAGTTCCAGGCCTCACACCTTTTGCTTGCATATCAAATATTCTCACACAAAGAGCCATTTCCCCAGTCGTTGATGCTACTCTCATAATGAAGGATATTCACAGGCATAAAGTCTCAAACTTTTTATCCTTGTGCTCCAGAGACTAGGGAAGAAAGACTACTTCAAGTTTCAGAATGGTATGTTCTTCAAGGAGGTTAGGCTCTAAAATCTTAAATAGATACTTAGAAAATAGATAGACAGAAGATTGAGAGGTGATAGATAGATAGATAGATAGATAGATAGATAGATAGATAGACAGACAGATAGACAGAATGACAGAGCATACATAGAAGAATGTAACTTCACTGAAAATTTTGTCATCTTAGGTGTTGGAAGAACAGTTTTTACAGGTGGCGCGGTACCTTTCTTCAGTTGTTGCTGATCGAGACTCTTAATAATGTACTATTTTAGTAACTTTGCTCCTATGGGCTTGTTTTACAATATGTGTCCTTACAATGATAATTAGATCTGGGATTGATGGCTTTTCATAGCAGCATCATGCACACAGCAATAAAATGTATTACACAATATATCAGTGTATGAATTTGAAATAAAAATTTAACAATCCAGAGCCTGGATTTTGCTGGAAAACATAAAGAACAATTTTTCCTAAAGACTGTTTGTAAGAGGAAACAGATTGCTTTCAGCTTGCCTTTAGAGTGGCGAAATACAATGCATGGTCTTACTTTTAGCATGCGCTGTAATGCTATCAACTGCTTATACCAACAGCATCAAGATTAGAACATCCTGCTTTCTTCACTGGAGGGTACCACTCTTAGGAATATTTATCGAACTTTTCTGTTTTTGTTTGTGTGTATCACTTGCACATTTGAAACATTCAACTCTCCGATATTGTTGACTCTGTCAGCGTGAACAGGCTATTTCTTTAGGAGTGCATTTTGTTCTCTTTGGTGAAGGTTATTTTTGTCTAGCTAAGTCTCCTCATACAAAGCCTTCTTATCCATTATCTCTTGACCTTTTCTTGCCTTTTACATCTTGAGAATTTCGAGATGACTTTCTATTACTTTTCACTAAAAGCACGTTATTTATTGAGAGATTCTCT
The DNA here is from genome assembly GCA_030674055.1 of Rhabdomys pumilio. Lineage (NCBI taxonomy): Eukaryota > Metazoa > Chordata > Mammalia > Rodentia > Muridae > Rhabdomys > Rhabdomys pumilio. Next base: position 39,829,742 of record JANHMN010000015.1, read on the forward strand.
ACTTTATTCATATTTTAAACAATGTTCTGTAACATTTCTCGGTCAAATATTTTCATATATTACCATCAACTTCTGATTAACCAGGAGGTTTGAGATAATTTGAAATGAATTCATTTGCTGTAGTACTTTAAATTATATAAGTATGAAACCTAGTAGTTTTGATTATCACAAAAGTTGAAACTTCAATTCTATAAAATTTTCTTTCAGTTATTCTAGCCCATCCTTGGGAGCATTTCAAGAACTTGTTTGTCTTTCAGTTTAGTTCTATGGTGTTAATCACAAAGTAATTCCAAATAAAACATTAAATTAGATGACTATTCTCTATCTAAAAAGCAAATAATTAAGTCACATAACATGTTAAATGTAAATTATCCACAAGAAACATTGCCAAAATTTGAGTTACAACATTCAGTATGAAATAGTTTTATATACAATTAACACTAAACCTGTCCGAAAGGTGCTTTCAGTTCTAGAAGGTCTTCGAACTGAATTATTTTTCCTTTCAAAAGCGTGATCATTATTTTATCTCAATACTATTATTAGTCTATTAATAATATTATTATTTAAATATATGGAAGCATTTTAAATTTTAAAACAGGAAACAACTAAAAATGATCAATATGTTAGCTGAATTATGTGTTTAGCAATTTACTAAATAATTATTTAATATTAGTAGGGTGCTAATTTGAAATGGAACTAGAAAAATCAATAAGAAATATGAAAATACAAAGTTATTTTTGAAATTAATTTTGTTTTTAATTTATGCTACTTTTTTAAAACAAATCTATGCTAACACTTTTTGAGTTTAACATTCGTCTCTTTAAAAGCTATCCAGTTTAGATATGTAAGCCCATCATTCCATTTTTTTCTTCTTTTGTAAATCAGTTATTGTTGATTATTTTAAAAGATAAAATTAACAAAACACCAAATTTGCTTAAATATCATTAGCAGATGTCTTGCATACTTGAATTATGAACATTTCACTGACCCATACTCAGATAAAGAACGTTTAATTTTAATGTTGGAGTTACTAATAGATTTTGAAGCAATGAGTAGCAAGTTTGAATGGAAATGTCAAGCCTTTTCTTGAGAGAAAAAATATAAAGTTCAAAGCACTGTTGAGATAGAAAGCATTCACAAATGAGAATTAGCATTCATTGCATATATAACTACAAAGACTTTTGTTTTAAAAAATAGAAAATATACTTTTAGAGTGGGGATTCGGCCATAAAATGAACTCCGTGATAAAAAATGTTACAAGATTTTCCTTGAGTTCATTAAGTAAAACAATTGAATTTAAGGAAAAAAAAAGTATTGAGACAAGCAGGACAAATAACTTCCTAACCATAAACAGATTCAGGATCTATACGTGAGGAAAAACATCTACAGTCTAGATGATATATGCAGAATAGAAATGAAGCATTTTGAAATTCATGTGCAAATAACAGCAATTAAGGAATGATAGTTCAGCTCGTTCAATATGAGCTCAAAGGAATACATTACTGAAAGAATTAACGACTATCATATAGAGATAAAATAACTAAACATATAACACAATAAGAAAGTGTTTACCGTCACAAAACCAATATTCTGTGTTTGTTGCCAGTTTAAATTTTTTTTGCCCACTTGATTCTAAGTTTAAAAAAAAAACAAATAGCATGTATTGATTTTAGTCCTTGGATGAGATAAATAAACCAAAATCAGAGAGATTCCTTATATTTCAAGGGCACTGGATTTGACAATTATACTTTAAATAATTGTTATTAAGCTTATAGATATTTTTAATTCAGGTGCAATAGTTCAGAAATGGGTTTATTGAGGGAAGGTAAACCATTAGCCCAACTCTTCCCCACACTGTACCTGTTTAGCCTTTTAATCCTTGTTCAGCATTTCATAATTACACTACTGTCTTCTAGGAAAATCACAAGGTGGATAATTAAGAAAATTAAACACATATACAAGGAATTCATTAATAATTTCTAGTATTCAATTTTGCTGAAAATATTTTATATGTCTTATATATAATCACAGACCTAAAATGGAACCAATTTCTAGCATTTACAGCCAGTTTTACCTAGACTTAATGAAAACTAGTTATTTAATCCTTCCTGATCATATAATTTATGTCTTTTAAATTGGTAACAAGGTCAAATTTTATTTAGTGTTCACATATTGAACTATAGATTGAACTACCTAGGAAACATTAAATGTTGATAAAATTTATTTACAAATGTATAAATGTGGACAAAATGAAGTGATTATTTTTCTAGTTTTTTAAAATTCACTATAAAATATTATTCTGAAAACCAGGAACATAAAGCAGAGGGAACACACACAGGATATGAAGGGTCCTACCTCTTTTTCCCATCCTCACAGAATCTAGATTGCCAGATAATATGCTTCTGATTTTACATGTTAGTGGTCATGACTTTATTGGGCTTTATGAACTCAAAGGATTGATTTTAAATGTGGTTTTTCTCACAATAATGTTCTAAGTCTACTATCTGAATATTTCCATACTGATCAGGAAATAATGTGATAGCCAAGTTCAGGACCCTGCGCAGTAGATTGAGATTTTATTCTGGGTCAAACAGCATCATCTAGTCTTTCAGTAATAATAATAATAATAATAATAATAATAATAATAATAATAATAATAATAATAATAATAAGCTTCTTCACTTTAGATAGAAAGTCCTGAAAACTGTTCACACTATCCACAACTTTTATAATATTGCTACTTAACAATAGAAAACAACATTGATATTTTAAGGCTTACTTGCAGCAATCAAAGCCATCTTTAAAATCCATATAAATATCTAAATACTAGCTAGGCTCCCATTTATAGTCTATTCTTTCCTCTAATATTATCAAGCAGTGACCTCATTCCTCCTATTTTATTTTATATTTTAATTATACCTCTCCATAATTTTGGAATCAACTTCCTGGAAAGAAAGACTATAAAACCAAAAGATTATAACAGTTCAGGAATAGAACTCAGCTAAATATTGCCTTCTCACTAATTTGACATCAGTTTTTGTTATAAAAATCCCCACTAATAACTTTTAAATAAAGGTTCTACAAATAAGGAAGGTACCTTTTTCATGCTATAAAAAACAAAAAGTTCCTATGTCTTCCAATTGGTTTTGTTCCTAAATTACATTATAAGTGACTCATGTAAAAAGTTTTTATGTAGTGTAGAAGAAGTTGTATTTTTTATAAATGAACAAATGAGCAGAGCATCAGACACATTATGGATAAATATCCTCAGAGGTAGAACTACACAGTTCCTTACAGAAAATCCTTCTAGACCCTTTGACTTTAAAGAGAATTTTGGAAGGGTCAATAAAAAAAACTATCTATTGCAAGTACTGTATAGGTGGATCTGTACTTATATTAGAAATATATATAGATGCATATACACAAGCATATATGTTTACAATCCAGATATTCACATTAACATACAAAAATATCTGCACATGCATACACCTGTAAATATAATTAAGCTACACTTTTAGTAGAATTTCACAAAATAAAATATAGGTAGAAAGCATTTCCATACATCAAAATATCCATGACAAGTATAAGATGAAATTAAAGATTTATTTAAAATACTGCTAAAATTTGAAACTATCAATTGAAGTAAACGTTGAGGTTTCCGTCGTTTCTGCTGAGGTTTCTATTTTAAAATATATCTGTAATTATTTCTGCTTATGTCTAATATAAGTTTTACATGGATACAGTATACACACACACACACACACACACACACACACACATATATATATATATATATATATATATATATATACATTGCTGAAACTTCTATAAAGAAATGATAGTATCCACATGACTCTTAAAATTCATACTTCGTATGTGTGCAGTTTCTAACAATTGTAAATGAACGCCATGTCTAGTCAGAATTTATACCTAGACAAATTCAACAGGAAGTTGAGAAAGAAAGTAATGTAAAAGGTTTCAACATTTGCTTCACCATCACTGACTGATATAGCATTATTATCTCCTACAGGAGAGCATAATGGCAAGAAACCAGAGCTTCTGCCCAATCTCTCCGTCTCCTTATGTGTTTATAAAAAATTAATTCTTTGAAATATTTTTAAGTCTAAGCTCAATTGCTGCCTTCTTACGGTGCTTGTTGAAAAATGCATAATATGGCCAATTAGGCTAAAGTTAATATGAAAAAAAATAATTTGAAAATGTAAGTAATACATAAAATGAAAAAAATTCTAGATATCAGACTGGATGATTCTCCAGTTCCAACAATTATCATGAGTTTTAATTTCGAAAGTAAAGATTTGCTTTAATTTTAGAGACTGCTTAACAGATATCCACGTATGATTGTTGTAATTTCCAAATAAAAGTTTAAAATTAGAAACCAAGCTGTTTACCATTTTTTCAATGTAGCTCATAGTGTTACTTTAAGTGTCTTAATACAAGCTAACTAATATGTATTTTATGCATTCTATGTGTATATTCATATATGTGATATATTGTGCATTAATTAATCCATTACCTCTCCCACAAACCTGAAACTACTTTCTATATGGTTACCACTGTATTTTATGAAGATGGTACAAAGCCATGACTTTTCAAAAAAACACCTTTTGGAATATCATCTATTTCCAAAATCACTGTGACTCAATTTTATCATTAATAGTGCAGATACAGATAAACATAAATACATTTGGTTTTCTCAAAAGATAATCAGGATAATTATAGCAACCATATAAGAGCATTTTACCCTATTTAATAAAATGAACAACTGTGTTAGTATCTGTCTTTAAAATTTCCAGTCAAGGTTATTACATTTAAGGTAGTTAACAGGTTTAGTAGTGATAAAAATGAAACATTCAGCATATTTCTCTGAAGCCCTTATGTTCTTTGCTGTGTGAGGGTCTTAAATTTGAGATGTTTGTTTAGAATTATCTGTATTTCTGTTTATCTGTGTGGCATGATCCAAGATAAGACTGTATTCTTGACAGAGTTAGCCACATTATTAATTGAGTTTCGAGCCCTCTTGATATAGTGTGACTCTACCAGAAATACAGTCCCAGGGTTGCACAGTTTGAGGCTGTTCAATTATATGATGAATTAGATGCATTCACGTGCATTTCAACACACACATGAACAATAGAAGGTGCATTTAACTCAAATGATTGCTTGTACTAATTTCTGAAGGGGTCTTGCCTATCTTTGTGTTCCTTAAAATATTTGATGTAAAGCTGTAACCTTTCAATTACTAAATCATGCTCCTAAAATAAGACTTAATTGGTGTGTCTCAGACTACTTAGACATAAGACTGTACCACACTGTAATATACAAAGATACACTGACGATGAAAGTACTGGTTGTGGTGGAGATGAATAACCCCAAGACCCAGTATTGATTGTAATGGCCCTTGACTTTGCTTAAGCCTTTTCTGCTCTGTCTGTAAAATGGGCAAAGCATTATTTTCACCTGTATAGTTATTTTCTCAGATGAATTACTTGGGATAAAGTTTTAAAATATATGTAGGATATATCCTTGCAACTACCATAATTGAGGACATAAAGTCAGTAAACAGGTTCTTTGAGAAACACTCGCCTTGCTATTCGAAGACTTTCTTGGTATGGTCAGACCACACACATTTCAAATATTCTATAATTCTAGAGAAATAACATTAACTCAGTTTAATCACTACAGAGCTACAAAGTTCTGTCAACTTTTCAACTATTTTAGGAAATGCATATCCCTCCCTACTTATGTTTACAAAACAAAAACTTAGTTGTATTTAGCCTGATAATATTTATTTGCTTTATGTACAAGTTTACGCACACGCACACACACACACACACACACACACACACACACACACTTTATATCTTTAAACTTTACTCACGCCATGAAAAAAATGCATTGTTTTTAATGGAGTCGTTATTTGCCATATTCTTATCACCCTGGAAGTGCCTGATACTTGCATATGAATAAATCCAGTTGTACTTCAATTTATGAATGTACCTCTTTAGAAATGTTTGGTGAAAGTTAAAAAAAAACTCACAGAACCGAATTTTGATCCTTATATTTTAGTCATATTTTGGTGGATATGCCATTGTTTCAAAGATTACAGCTGGTGTCCCTGATAAAGCAACTCCATATACATTTTTCCCCTAGCAACGTGATTTAATCGGTATAAATAAGTGTTAGATTTGTTCTAGGGACGCTTTCCATTGCTCCATCTGCTGGATGTGACTACATCTCGTGCAGCAAGTGGAAACCTCTCAAACTAACATGAATTAATTCAGCAGGTGGCTTCAAAAGGCTCAAGAATGTGGCTTGTGAAACTTATAATTACTTTTACATCTTTTTTTTTTCTTTTGGTTCGGTAAGAGTTCCTAATTTTAATACATGGAAAAGGAAAGGGGAGAAACAAAATATAATCACAGTAGGTGAAGCATTACAGACAAGAGATAGGCTAGTGTGTGGGTTTGAACACTATCTCCACTGAACGGGTATCTGTGACAAGTCATAAGTCTTCCCCTAACCCAGAAATGAAAATGATACGCAAAATAACTTTTAAAGCATTTTTAAAAACATGACAGCGAGGAACCATAATATTACAAAAGGTAACCAAGACTCTCAAAAGGGTTAGCCAAGTGATTGGGTGCCATTCTCTTACTGACCCGGCAGCGTCTATGCAGGCAGCTCTTGAAGTCGCAGGCTTGGATAAGGCAGCCCCAGTTTTCTGTCTTCTCCCAGTCACCAGTCACCGACAGGACAACAAGCAGCTGCTGCCACCAGCCAGGCCGCTTTCCCTGCCGCCACCGCTACTGCTGCTTCCAAACCGCGGTTGCCGCTACTGCAAAGAAAGGGTTACTCCTTCCCGGGAGTCAAGCGCCTGCAAACTTCCCCTGGTTTACATGTAGGATTTTCTGCAAACTTGTAAGCCCTTTCCTGCAGAAGGGGCCAGGAAACCTTTTACAAGCCTCACAGGCAATAGCTTCACAACCAACACCACCAGAAGGTAAGAGCTGCGATTCTATTCGAAAGGCAGTCTTCATTCAGATGGGAAGAACCGCTTGCAGCAGCATCAACTGCCGCCACTCGGTTCCTATCAGCAAATTTACCAGCGTGAGCAGTAGCCGCTGCCACCAGCTAGTGTGAAGGTGGAGGTAAAGTTTGACGAACGGTGACCACCCCTGGCAGGGAAAGCATCTAGACAGCTATCTATCTAAGCGGGCTGGGTGAGAGGAGACTCCTGTAGGAAAAGTGTCACGTACCTTCCTCCAGTTGCCAGGGTGCTAGCTCAGGACCCCGAGAGTCTGCGATCTGTCGGGGCGAGCGTCCAGCCCTGGCCGCGGGCTCCTTCCCAGGTTGACCGGAGCCGCCTCCGCCGCTGCGCCCGGGCGCGGGGCCGAGCAGCCTGCGACGCGCCAAGGGCGCCGGGCACTGTCAGTCACTTGGCCCAGAGAAGTTGGGCAGAGCCTCCGTGGCGAGCCTCGGCCACCCGGGAGAGCAACACGTTTAGTTTGAACTTTCCAGCTCCAGTCCCAGCGAATACACACTCACGCACACACACGCGCGCGCCGAGAGCCTGTCACAGGCGAGCGGACTGGCATCGGTGGCTCTCTGGCCGCGTCTTTCTCTCTCCCTCGCTCTTATTGGCGCGGAGGTTATTGTTTTATTTATTTATTTCCTCCTCTTGGCTCCATCCCCCCGCCCCGTATCTCCCGCCCTGCCTTCGTCCCCCTCCCTCTCCTCCCCACTAAGTGTCTCTGAGCCCAGCGGTGGCTGTCGCTCCAGCTGCGGCGTTGAGGGCTTGCTGGCAGGTCCCCCCCCCACCCCTTGTGCAGGCGCGGGGGACCCAGGCGCCCTGGGAGGGCGGGGCACCAGGAGGGAGAGGACACCCAAGGGGCTCTGCTTGCTGTGGAGGAGGCGACGAGTGTCAGTGGAGGTGAGGGGACTTCTCTTCGGATTCCCCGGGACAGTGCTGCCTGCACCCCCACTGCTCGCGGAAAGGGAGAAGCCAGTGATCACTGTGAAGAGACTCTCCTCCGCCCTGGCGGTGGAAGCGCCTGAACCGCCGCTGCCTCTGTGAGTGCAGATGCACCGGCTCCAGCTTGCAGCCGGAGACCGGGCTCAGTCACCAGCGGCTGGGCTGCTATCCTCCTCCAGGGCGTCCCCAGACCCCAGAGGATCGCTCCTGTTCCCAATCGGGCTTTTAGCTTCAGGCAATCCGAGTGGTCATTTTTGTAAATGGTGGTTCAAGTGTATGTACTAGTTAGGCTTCCCCACTTCCCTGCCTGGCTCTTCTCTTACTCTTGGAAAGGTGCCTTCCACCCTCAGGTGCAGCACCCATCGTTGGGATGGCCTAAAACCTTCAGCCTCCGGGCACAGCCTGGACTCCTACAATCCATTCCAAAGGGACCCACAAGATCTGGTCCGGAGTGCAATGTCTTTGGGGCTATCTTTGGCCTCCAAACTGAGCTTTTAAATGGCAATTGACCGCAGGTGCCACGGTTTTTTCAGCCACAGCCTAACCTTTTCCCAAACCTGCAGAAAAGATGATGACCTTAAAGCCAGCTGCCCTCCCCCATTCCTCCACAATTTGAAAGCTATTCTCCACCAAGAAACCCATGTTGGGCTCAAGGAAATCCTTCCATTCGCGGGGAATGCTCCCCTGCCCAGCGGCTTTTCCAACGTAAATCCTTGCCAGGGATCCCCAAAAGAGGAGGGAGGGGGAATCAAACTGAAATAAATCTAGACTGCATCATGATAAATAAGCAGCCGATAAACTAGGCACCATCCCAAAGGATGCGATGCAAATTCTGCCTTCTGGCTTTGGAAGCAGGATTCCTCTCCTCAGCGTTTTGCCCTCGGAAGTGCCAACAATGTTTTATGAAATCTCTCTCTTTTTTTTTTTTTTGTAAAAGCACTCGTTTAATACTGGAGTGCTTACAATGATCTTTTATTATACATATATATTATTCCTATGTGTGCGTTTGTTTTATATTATGCCCAATTATTTCAACATTCTGAAATTTTCTGGTTTGGTATTTACTCATTGGCGTTTTCAATATTTACCAAGAAATTCCCTATTAATATGCAAATACCCCTTAAGGAATTGGTATATTTTTTCACTTTACATTCTCATTGACATCCCAAGTAAGCCCCCCAGAGGTCACTTGAGGAACAGGTGAGGACTGACATGGGGGACGGCAAAGAATGCTTATTCTCTCTGCAGATTACAGTTGCTCTTGTACAAAATGTGTAGTTATCATTTGCAAAGAATAGTAACAACGTCTGATCTTCCAGGGCTTAGGAAGCACCAGCTAAAAGGGCAAGGTGGGGGGGCACAGATAGTTAAGTCCCTTCTAGTAAATGGTTGGGGACAAATATCAAGTAAGGAAAAGTAGTGCGATACTCCACCGCTCCTGAGTGATGAACACAAATGATAGTCACTTCCGATAGCATATCTTCCAGTGACACAGTGATATCTTTAAATTAGCATGGACCATGTATTAATTTAAGCCCAAAATATTGGAAGAGCATACATTCGCTATGTTAGAGAGCTCTCTAACTTGTCATTCTCTAACTGATATCTTGAAGTTTCCTTGCATGCTCATACAGATCTCTCCTGTGTTCATCCTAGTCCTGTATCCATCTCTCCAGGACAGCAACTGATTGGAATTCTTTTTCCCTATGTGAATTTTGGTCTTCAGTAACATTTACTTCAGTGTGCTTCTACTCACCCATATCTAAAAAAGACAGATGTTTATTGGGTCCTGAATTACACACAGTGATGCTATTATAAGCCCAAACACACATTTGACATTGAAAATGATGTTAATTAGAAAATAAGTAAAAAGTAATTGCTGTGTTATCTTGAAAAGTGATTGAACACTATTCATGGATATTAGCACTGAGTTTGGTGGTACACATCTGTAACCCCAGCACAAAAGGGGTAGAGGCTCACAAGTTCTTGGCTAATATGGACTACGGCACTCAAAACAGCTTGTCAATAGACACTTTTATTATATCTATAACTGTACGCACAGTCTAATTCAAATGCATGTTTAATATGGGCAATGTGTGAACTATAATTACAAATACATAAAGGACACAACATATTATTTGTTAAGGGTTACTGAATTTATTAATCAGTGCATAGATATAGAAGAATAGCTTAATATATTGAGAGGGTATTTTAAGAAACTCCAAAATATACTCTTTGAAAAGAGCATACAGATGCATAATTTCATCAACTTGTTTAATATTCAGCTCCTATTTTCTTGACAAAGAAAATCTGAAGAAATAGAAAAGATAAAAGAAGGGTATAAAACCTCACTAAGAGAGAAGTAAGTTTGTATGACATAGAGGTGGCTTGTTAAGAAGCAGGGAACATGGCAAGACAGAGAATGGACAGTCACATCCTGTCTGCTGAGACTATCAACATGCACAGAATATGTTATATCATTACAACTATTTCAACATTGGTACAGGGCTACATGATATACAGTTTAGGGCATTTGTCTAAAGGTTTGTACAAGATGCATCTACACTGACAAAATAAAATCAGACAATAATGAAAGCTGGTAGTCTTCATATCCAAAATCCGAAATCCTCTTCTCCGAAGTTTTAAATATGAGATACCACCAGTCATAATTTCATTTGTTTCAAAACTTTAACTATTTTTTAAAATACTAAATGCATCATCACTTCTCTTAAGCAATGACCTATTTCTCTGTGTGTAGGTGTCCACACATTGTCAACATCTAACTTTACTGGCTGTGTGTATAATTATCTAGTTTATACATGTGGAAACTAGAGGTCATGTATAAAAAGAAGTGTGTTGACTACTGTGCAGGACACAGCAATTTTCTGTTCTTTGAGGCTAGGTTTGAACCTTTACCTGTTGTAAAAATCAGTGTTCAAATTATTTCCAAATACAACCTTAATACTTAACATATTTTATTTTCTCAATTTCTTCAATATCTTTATAGTTTTATAAAGTTCCCTGATAAAATGCATCCTTTGACATCCTTGCACAGTATAGAGCATAGAGTCTTTATCCACCACTCCTGTGAGAGTGGAGAATAGTCTCCTGTTATACTGGCTACCAAACCAGCCTTGTTTTTTATAATAATAATAATAATAATAATAATAATAATAATAACCCTATTATTATTATTACCATTCATTCCTACAGCTTTATTATGTCTTGAAAGTCATTGGGGCAGAAATCAAAGAGGTTTTCAATCAGTTTTTTTTTTAATTATATTTCAAGAGGGCTGTATAAAAGGGCAATATTAGTCTTGCTCTTAAGCTCAGTGTTAGAGATATTCAGGACAATTCAAAAGTTAAATTTCCAGACAGAACATTTTATGTTTGAAAAGAGAAATCTGAATGCCAAATGCATTTTTTTCTCAATATTGTGGACATAAGCTCTTGAATGAAACCTTCCATAGATTTCCTGCTGTTTGTATGCTCCACACTCCTCAGTGTCTTCCTTTCTTCCATTTTGACAAACTGGCCTTATTTGATTCTGTAAGAAAGTTTATTTATCTTGAACCATTATGAATGCTAATATTTCTATTTATATTACATTCATTTCCTTCATTTAGCCACCTAGATCACCTCTTTATCATCTTTGAAGTCTTCTAGTCACAAGATTGGATGGCAAGAAGCTCCTTGTTTGATTCTGAATCATTCGTATTCTCATGACCATATTTTTTCAACAGAGAATAGAATATCATGTAAGTACATGCCTTTGAGATACATAAGGGACACTTTTTCTATAACAATAGAAATTAAATCCCGTGGGCACTATTCTCAAGTCTGTAGTGCTCAGCTCTAATAGAGTGCCTGAACATATAGTAGTTGCCCAAAAGTGAATGGTTCTAGGCAAAATATGAGTCAAAACAATTTATTATGGGGAATGGAATAGACAGTGGATATTGAGCAATTAGATTATGACATAATTAGTGAAATGCATTGTTGTTAATAAAATTATAGTTTTTGTCATTATTATAAATAGCCCTGGTGTTGTCTTTCACTGATCTTATTGTTTATATAAAAACAACACACATTCCTTATTAAAACGTTAAAATTATACTTAGCATATGTTTTGATAATTAGAAATCATAAAAATTAAAAATTCACAGCATGTTGACATTCTAAAGAACAGAGACTTTATTCATAATTAATTTAAAACTGGTTTATTATTTAAATATTTCTTAAAGTAAAAATGTTCATCTACATTCTAAATTAATTATTGAGTACTTATTCTAAAGCTGATAACGTCAGGTACATTTTAATGTTATATAGAATTTTTGCAATAGAAAGCAACATTAATTTAAATCAAAATCAGTATATAGCATACGTTGACTTTTATAAATAGTATTTCATTACTATAACATTTGTGATATGAGACTGACGTACATAGCACTTTTAATTTCCAAAGAATCTATGAAAGCTATAGCACTGATTATATAGAAAGTGATAGAATAGAAACAGGATGAACATTTCTAAACCCAGAGCCCTACCCCTTTTGTTGAAAATTTAGTATACAATGTATCCTGATCATATTTTTCCCCTCTTTCTAATCCTACCAGTTTGTTTCGACCTCTCCTCCTTTCTGGATCCAGTTTCCTCATGTCTCTCATTGGAAAATAACAGGCTTCTAAGAGATAACAACCAGATATGACAAAACATAATATAATAAGATAAAGCAAAATCGACATACCGAATTTGGACAAGGCAGTGTAACAGAAGGAAAAGAACCCAAGTGCAGGCACAAGAATCAGAGACCCACTCGCTCGCACATTCAGGAGTCCCATCCTGTGCTACTAAAATGAAAACTATAGTGCATTTGCAGGACACCAGTAAGCATTGCCAAACCATGTACCCTCTCTGCTTGCTTCTTCAGGCTCTCTGAATTTATATGCATCTTGCTTACTTGATTGAGAGGGCCTTGTTAAAGATCAGAAATTTTGATGAGGGTTAATAGAGAGACACGGGGATATTGATAATGTTAAACTGGAAAAAGAGTGAATTTCAAATGCATTCAAATAGCCCGTAGAAATGCTATTTCATAGACAAGAGCAGTGTGCTTTCAATAGTCACTGTCCTTTGGTGGTGTTTGAAAAATCCTACTTACTGTCGTGGGAAACAGTAACCTTAAAAAGGGATTAAAACCTACCATTTCAAAATACTTTGAAATAGTCTGATTTTAAAGCTTAGAGGGCCAGAATTATTGTATCTCTAAAACCTTAAAAGCTTAAGGTTTTAAATTATATTGGAAAATATAATTTAGGAAATAAATTCATTAGAATTAATACATAAGAAGATGGCTGTATTAATTTTAAAAAACAACTTAATTTCAACTTTCTCATCCTGTTACAGAAAATGGCAAATACCATTTAAGTGATTTATATTTTGGAAATATTTTCTAAACATCATTTCTTCCTCATGTCTGATGATAGTTTACTTAGCTATAAATAAAGTCAGTATCAAATGTTCTCCCTTGGTGGTCAAAGGGTTCAAATAAGCTAAGGTTATCTATATCAGGAGTTATACAATATGTTTTCAAAAGCAAAATTAATAACCCGATTTTGACAAAACCTTGGAAATATTGCTTTGGTATTTATTCTGACTAAATTTACTTTAAGACTAAAGTATTTAAATGTGAAAGACATATGAGAGAAACCAGACCAGTTAGCACAAGTGTATCAAACTGATCCTGATTTCCCACATTCAGACACAGTTTTCTTTTAAATGCTGAGCTATTTCTTGGCCTCCTACAAGGAAGAGAGCATATGAAGTGTGCAAATAAAGAGAAACAAGTAGGTGTGCAATGTTATTTTGTTCAATGACATCCATAATATGTTCTTGTTGCTATAGTAAAACTACCGTAATCTATATAACAAATGTTCATTTCTCATAACTCAGTAGCCTTGGAAGTACAAGACCAAAATGGCACCAGATCATATGTCAGATTAAGACCATTCTCTCATAGATAGCACCTTCTTGTTAAGTTCCTCCAAAGTGGTAACCCTATGGTCTCCCTTATGAAAGAACAAGATGCATTCCAGTGGACCTAGCCTTTACCTTAGAGTACTATAGCATTTGAGAAGAAATTTCCATGTAAGCTGGTGAGGATGTTTTAAAAACTGGAATCATATTGTATACAGAGAAAACAAATAATGCAGTTATCTGGGAAAAGGACTTATGTGAATAGGTATGAGGTTTTTGTAAGGTTATCTCTCAAAATGCATGAGTAGAAAGACACCTAATTTAAATAATTTTCAAACTGAGGTAAAATATACAAGAAAAACTTAATTATTTTAACATTTTTTACAGTTTACTAGCCCAATCAAAATAATATTTAGAATATGAAGTATAGTCATATTGTTGGGCAATTATTTTCTTTTTGTTCTAAACATTTCTCATCTTTCCAAACAAAAGTTTCCTTTTCATTTATGAATGATAGTCCCTGGCTCTCATCTGCCAGTTCATAACCAGGAGCACTTAATTGTCATTGGCAACGCACAGGAGTGCATTGTGATGCATTCATTATTTATGTCTGGCTTATTTCTCTTAGCATGATGTCCAGGATCAGTGATGTTACAGTATATGCTAAGAATGTATTTTTGTTAAATGCAGAATCAAATTCCTTTATTTGTAAATAATAAAGTTTTTCTGCCATATTTACACTTATGGGCGTGTGGATTGCCCTATTCTATTGGCATTTGTGAATATTATCAATAAAAATTACTATAGAATTATCTATTAAATTACTCATTTGTCTATTTTAATAGGATTCTAAAATTGGTATCTAAAACACAGTACTCTGATAATTCTGGTTAATTTCTAAAGAATCAACATACATAACAACTGTATCAGATTACATTACCATCAGAGTGTATAAGAACTTCAGTCACTCCATAACCTAACAATTGTCACATGCTTACTTATTTTTATATATCTTCATAGAAGTAAAATGTCATCTAAATTGGATCCTGTTATGAATTTTCCAAATTATTAGTAAATAGAGAATGTTTTGTGTTTATTGGCTATTTATGCCTTTTAAATTTTTTCCTATTTATTTATTTATTTATTTATTTATTTATTTATTTATTCACACTCCAGATTTTAATCCCCTCCCTGTAAACCCTCTGTCTGTTCCACATCCCATACCTCCTTCCAACTCCACTGTATCCAGGAGGATGTCCCAACCCCCCACCTCACACCCAGCCAGACCTCTAAACTTCCTGGGGCCTCCAATCTCTTAAGGGTTAGATCCATCTTCTCTGACTGAACCCAGAACCAGCAGTCCTCTGCTGTATATGTGTTGGGGACCTCATATCAGCTGATGCATGCTGCCTTGTTGGTGATCCAGTGTTTGAGAGATCTTGGGGTCCAGGTTAATTGACACCGCTGGTCCTCCTACAGGGTCGTCCTCCTCTTCAGCTTCTTCCAGCTTTTCCCTAATTCAACTACATGGGTCAGCAGCTTCTATTCATTGGCTGGGTACAATTATCTACATCCGACTCTTTCAGCTGCTTGTTGGGTCTTTTGGTGGGCAGTCATGATACGTCTCTTTTTGTGAGTGCTCCATATCCTCAGTAATAGTGTCAGGCCTTGGGACCTCCCCTTGAGCTGGATCGCACTTTGGGCCTGTCGCTGGACCTCCTTTTCCCCAGGTTCTTCTACATTTCCATTTCTGTAATTCTTTGAGACAGGAACAATTATGGGTCAGAGTTTTGACTGTGGGATGGCAACCCACTCTCTCACTTGACGCCCTCTCTTGCTACTGGAGGTGGACTCTATAAGTTCTTTCTTCCTACTGTAAAACATTTCATCTAATATCCCTCCATTTGAGTCCTGAGAGTCTCTTACCTACCTCCCAGGTCTCTGGTACATTCTGGAGGGTTTCCCCAGTCTCCTACCTCCTGGGGTTGCCTGGTTCCTTTCTATCTGCTGGCCCTTGGGGCTTCAGTCCTTTTCCCTCACCCAATACCAGTTCAAATTCCCCTCTCCCCCCACCCCTGCTGCCTTCCACTTTCCCTCCCAGGTCCTCCGTCCCTCCCCCGCCTTGTGATTGCTTTCTTCTCCCTTCTAAGTGGGACTGAGGTGTCCTCACTATGCCATTTGTTATTTAAATCAAAGTCTTTCTCTGGATTTTTAGTAGGGTGTTGATTTCTGTTCTTGAAATGTACAAATTCTTTCTACATACTAGATTATATCAAATACATAATTTGACATTTTCTCCTGTTTGGTGGTTGCTGTTTGTTTTGGATTAGTTTACTTTGATGATGAAAAATTAATAATTTTGTGACATTCATTTTGTGTAGAATTTTGTGAAGTTTCTCTTTCAGTACAACAATTAAAAATCAATTTGAATATATGTAAATATTTTAATAACCAAGTCAGCATCACTACTTTTAAGTATGTGTGTGTCAAGTTTAAATATTTTAAAATTTGTTATTTTACTATATAATGCCTATTCTATCAGTTCTAAAGGCAAGCAAACCTATGGATTTTAACACTATGTCAGTATTAGTAGATTAAGCACATAAAATTATATTGAGATCCTGTGCACTGTGCAAGAAATAGCATTTGAATACTTGTTTATCTTCATTTATATGTCCTTTATTTTCATGAGAAGATAAAGAACCAAGTTCAAGTGTCTCCTTGCAACAATTTTCTTTCTGCGTAAGTATGATTATTATTTTTCATACGGCGTTGTTGTATTTCTTGATGAATACAGAAACTGAAGTTGGTCCCACAGAAAGACTGCCTCTGGGGAAGGTGACAAAAAAGCAGAGACACTGATTTTATATACACTGGTTTGCCTACAGCTTCTAATAACGCCCCCAAAGCTATACTTTCTCATATTAATATAGAAAAATAGGGGAAAAAAGAAGTATGCAATTGCTTTGAAAGTACTACCCAAAGTCTTCAACATTAATAGCTTTAATACCTGTCATTTAGACTTCTAAATCTCAGTTTATGGTCCTACTTGGGAGCTCTTTAGTCATAATCACCAGTGATTACATGTAGATATACATTGCTGAATAGAACTATTCATTCTGCTACAGTCTTGCACCTGGACTTAGGTCAAATGAAAACAGTACTGTTTCTAATGTACATTTCTGTAATGTTTCCTATTGTCATGCACTGAGACATTCTGTATTAAATGGCTGGATCAATGGTTGACTCTGTTTTGAAGCTAGTGCTTAAGAAAGTATTTAAAAGGAATGAAGTTCATGCTCCTAACATCCTTAGAAATCAGTCCTCAAAGACCAGTGCTCCACTTGTCAATCTCCAGGACGTTGCCAGGTGACAACAAAGACCATGAAAGTTGCTTGTAAACTGCTTTGAATTGGAGCAGTTTACTTTCTCAATAGACAAGAACAGAGGATTTAAAAAAATAAAATGAAATGAAATTCAACTTTATAAAGCTATCTGAATCTTTTTAACTACTTCCTTTAAACGTGCATAGTAAAACCTTTCATGTGAATTTTATTAAGCTTCAAGGTCATTTGTGAGAAAATGGTAAGCATATCCATGACAGAAGCACTCTGCATGGAATGCAGATGTTTGCTTATCAAGTAGATGTGTGGGAAGATGGGAGACTCCTTCACTCACTTCCTTTGGACCACTACTAAAATACATAGATTCTAAAATACTCTTACTTTGAGTTTTGTAACTAAAATTGCATCTATTATGCAACAGAAAATCTTCTTGTTCCTGTGATTATTTTTACTTACTAAATAAATGAAGAAGATAGGAGGAAGAAAGGAAACAAGAGCTGAGAGAGGGAGACAAGTGGAGATATTGACAACCCAAAGATTCCTAATATTGTCTGAAACCTAGGAATACCTCTCAATAATTTGGGCTTCATTTAGGCAAAGTATTTTGTAGGCATATTCAAAAATTAGTAGTCATAACCTGCATTTTCAATATATTGTAATTTATACTTAGATTTAATTGAAACTTGTACATAGACAAACAATGAAATACAAAGTCACACATATATACATGTATGTGCATATATATGTGTATTGTGTGTGTAATTCATTAGTTTCTGAATTATATGTATTTTCATTAAAGAAATATTTTCATATATTTATCTATATTATCTACAAAACATTGTAATTTAATATATGTGTATGTGCTACTGTTCATTAGTATTAAATAAAATTGTATTATAGATGTGTATTAAGATGAATAAATTTAACATTTGTGAAATATATATATATATATATATATACATATATATATATATATATATATATATATATATATATAAAATCGTTTGTAAAATAATCCTCTTAATTTCAAAGATGGTCATGAAAATTTTCTTTAAATAAATTAATAATTAGAACAGGCAATAGATTTGAATATTGTGCATTCCTCATGTATGTTAAGCAGTGTAACTTGCAGATAAGTGGAGCTCATATGTAATTATACACTAAAACATGTATTATCATTTGTAGAAAATATCCTTATGCTACAGAAAGCCACATTGCCGTAAGTGAAAATAATGCTGAAAAATGAAAACAAGTATTTTGCATTAGGCAAGCTGATTTGTCCATAAACAGAAGGGTACCTACAATAAAGCATGCATGGGTATTTATGCTTTGGAAGTACCATATGTAAGTAATTAAATTTTGATAAAAATTAGTTGGCACAGCTCTTTTTTCAATTATTAACTTTCCAAAAACATATTAGCACAGTGCTTCCTATGCTCTATCAGACAATAAATTACAGTAAACAGTTTAAGCAGCACAATTTCCGGACAATTTCATTCATTATTTCAGCAATAATTAAGATTTTACTTTGTAAATAAAGGGGTTGAAAACTAAAATTGCAAGTCACAAAATTCCAGCTTACTTTTTAATTCATACTTAAAAAAGAAACAGAAGTATTAGGAGTGACCCCTCAACATCTATGAATCAAGTATACATTTTACATTATTTACATTTGAAAATAAACTTAATTTCATTATCATTCACTACTGTTTTATTATAGTTTTGCTATACGTATATAGCAAAGTATACAAATATCAGAGCCCATTGATAACATTTCTTATTCAAACCACTGCAGAGCTGAAGATGAGCTTATAGACAGAATCAATAAAGAGCATTTCTACATGGTATCTGAACCAGTAGATTCCTGACTCCCAGTACCTGCCCTGTTAGAATTTCTGCTATGCCTTTCTTAAGTGATGGACTGTGGCCAAGACATGTTAGCCAAATAAATCCTTTCCTCCCAAAGCTACCATTGATTATAATGTTTATTACAGCAATACAAAGCAAATTAATAATATTTCTAATCTTGTATCAGGTATAAACTTGTCTGTTCCTCCAATTTATCTACTGTTTGCATAAGTTTAATTTTTATTGGTAAATGTTTCCTTTTTATCAATATAATAAGAAATGCTAAAATGTCATTATTAAATGTCCTTTTTTCAGTTAATTTTTTACTTATGTAAAATGGCCCTTTAACTTTTGAATTCAGCAGTTTTTTTTTTCTGTATATCTAGTAATTTTATTTTTAATTTCTAACTCACAATGTGGCATTTTTATTTGCTACTTTATCATTTCATAACTATACTTTAAACTGCTTTAAGCAAATACCACACACATTCTAATTCCAAATCAATCCATTTGTTTACTATGAGATTCTAGATGCAATATGTAAGTATATTAAATGAGGTCTGGGTTATTATTTGGTCCAAAAAGAAAAGCATGATAAAGTCCATCTCCCCCAAATCAGAAAAAAACATTGAAATAAATTATAAATCTAGGTAAAAGTCTGGTAGTTGGGTTCTTGAAAGAGTTTATAAAGCATTCAGGAACCCACAGTGAGGATCAATATTGCGCTCATGTTAATATGCCAAGTTTCCTTATATTCATTTGGAAAGAAAAATATCCACTTCTCCAATGAACAGTCATTGAGTACATCAATCCCATTCTAAAGTAAGTCTCCATTCTATGTTTTTTTTTTTTTTGTATACTTATTATTTTGGCATTTTTGTCTTATTAGTCATTTGCTTGCTTGTTGTTATTTTCATTTTTTTTTTTTTGTCAGATATTTGGAATGTTCCAGATTCAGGAGTAGCTAGCCAACATGAGATTGCAGTGTGAGAGTTCTTAGGAATTTTCAGAGATGCAACTCAAGAGCTACCCATATCGTATACATCTGACCTAATTAAACTTAAATAAAACCTAATTGCAACTCCTTCTGCAGAAGCTCAGACTTGCATGTAGGTGTGTCACATTATCTCCCTGATTACTTTTCTTTGTATTAACTCCTACTTTCTTAGAACTATGTTAACAATGTGTTTTAATGAAATCTCCAGGTCCATCTGAAACAAAACAACATGGATCCCATTCTATTGCCTGGATATAGCTCCTAAAGAACAGAGCATCCCCATTACCATACTTACAGAGTGCTGGTCTACCTAGAATACACCACAACACTTAACACAGTTGTATCTGATGATCCCCAAAGTAGACCTGAGCCCCAGGGTTTTGTAAAGGAATCTAGCCTTACATCTTGTAGATTTAAGTGAGTTTTTATGTAGCTGTCATAACACACTATGACACGCTTAGTAGCCTAAAACACTACATATTTCTTCTTTTATACATAAGTACAAGTGTCAAGGTAGAAGTAGAAAAACTTGCCATCTAACCAGTGGAGAAGGCTCTTGTTTGACATTATGTTCTTGGTTATTTCCAGTATCTGGATAGTACATTCTATTTTTTGATTCACAAAAATGCCTCTAAAAGTAACCATGCAATATTTTTAAATCTTCACTTCACTCTCCATTCTACTCCCACTCTTTCTCTCTTTCTTTCTTCTTTCTTCTTCCTTCCTTTCTCTCTTTCTTTCTCTCTCTCTCTTTCTTTCTTTCTTTCCTTCCTCCCTTCCTTCCTTCCTTCCTTCCTTCCTTCCTTCCTTCCTTCCTTCCTTCCTTCCTTCTTTCACATGTGTGTGTGTTCCTGTGCCCAGACATAACCTTTTCTCCCTATGTTTTTGGCCTATCTATTCATCAGACTAGTACCTGCATCTCATTTATATGGATTTTCTATCTTTTATTTTTAATGGCATTTGCAAAATTACTTATCTATTAAAGTCACATAGTTATAGATTCCTAAAATTATGGTATAAACATTTTATCTTCACTTAGGACAATGTAGACTGTTATTATACCTGCCTCCTGGTCAAATAAACCAAGGAAGAAATTTACAAGATTCAAAATATATTCCCCTAGAAATTCAGCTCCTAAAGTTATGAGATGAAAAGCTAAAATTAAAAAGCAGAATAATTGCGAAAACTCAGAAACAACAGACATTTATAGACATATCCAAACACCGACAAATACATAAGCACACAACAAAGGCATGCAAGCCATTTTCTCAGTCAATTTGAAGAGAGATAATCACATTTTAATCCCAAGTCAGCCTTCGAAGATCAAGGACAAAATTGCAAAGTGACAGAAATACTGAAGGACAATAAAGAGACTGTAGGTACTAGAAACTCATCGTAAAAATGATAGGCATTCCAGAAGATAAAGTGGAACAGATGGAAGAAAGGCAATAATTAAATAATAGAAGATAATTCATCTGCGATGACAAAGGAGTCACATCTGCAGACAGAGAGGGCTCACTGAGTTCCAGACTGTATTGATGAAAAAAAGATCCACACTTGGCACATCCTCTGGGCCTCCTGAAGGATAAGGACATAGAGAATAATAATGCAAGCATGAAGTAAACTTTCCAGATTTCTGACAAAGGACAAAAAAAAACCAAACTGGAGTTTTTGTTTCTCTTTTGCAGATTTAAATGCTACAGAATAGTGCACTCATATCTATAAGCATCTGTAAAGTGTGTAGTCACAAGTCCCTATGCACAAGGAATAGTGTAGTCATATCTCGGAGAACAAAATATTGTGAGAACAGATAAAATTCATGGGATAGTTTATCTTGTGCCCTATCTGATACAAGTGCTCAAGAAAAGATGCTTTATAAATACTTGATAATACTTAATCTGTAGCACAGCTACAAAAATAGAAGTTGACAGAAAGAAAAGGGAAATCTCAGGGATCAGGCACTCAGTATATGATTCCTTTGATGACTGAGGATAGAGATTTAATCTAATGCAACGTGGAAGATGGTTCAAAAAAATTGTGGAATGAGAGGTTGTCCAATAGTCAGAAGCTCAATCTCTGAGGTACATAATGCCCAAATAGAAAAATCTGAATTAAGATATCTACTACTCACATACAATTCCAGTTTAGTATAATCTTGAACATGTAGGTAAGGATGGAGAGACAGACGTTTCCTGGAGTTCACTATCTTACTAGCTTAGACAATTGATGAGAGAGCTAGGTTCAGTGAGAGATATAAACTCAAAAATTATCATGGAAGGTAATAGACACCCTGATATGGATTTCTGTAGCATTCATACTCAAATCTCTCTTCCTCCTCCTCCTCTTCTTCCTCCTTTTACTCCTCTTTCTCCTCCTCCTCCTCCTCCTCCTTCTCTTCATCTTCCTCTTCCTTCTTTTACTCCTCTTTCTCCTCCTCCTCCTCTTCCTCCTCCTCCTTCACCTCCTCCTCCTCTTTCTTCTTCTCTCTCTCTCTCCCTCCCTCTCTCCTCTCTTTCTCTCTCTCTCTCTCTCTCTCTCTCTCTCTCTCTCTCTCTCTCTGTTTCTCTCTCTGCTTCTCTCTCACATCCCCCCTCCTCCCTCCCTCCCTCCCTCCCTCCCTCCCTCCCTTCCTCAGTCAGTCTGAATATTTAAGAGTCTGAAGGAGATACAGGCAGAAAGATCTTTGTTTATTGAAACTGCTACCCGGCAGATATTTATGGAAAAGAAAAACGACTATCAGTGAGTGGGTTACAAATGCCTTAATGAGGGGAGCTGTTTGTAACCCAAGGGACAATAATATAGACTATCATGAAAAGAGATGTGGATAAAAAAAAACAAAGAATGAATTATAGGATGGAAAATGGCCCTTTAAACTAAGCAGGTAAAAAATTGTAACTGATGGCAGTTTTATCAAAAAGTTAAAAATTGAGGAAGTAACACATGAAATGAACTGCCTCCAGTCTACTCGAAAATACCCAAATCTCAGCATTTCAAACTTCTTTCATACTCTGATTGATGTTATCCCCGTAATGACATAAATTAGTTTAATGACTTCAAATATTATACTGTGGTATGCATTTTCAAAGTCTTGCCTATCTCTTGGACTTCTCCACCCCTTTCAACTTCTCATTAAATCACCTTAATCAAACATCAATACAAAAAAATCACCAGGCTAGAGTTGGTGGACTCCAGCAATAATGAGAAAATGATAAGAGAGATCTAGACCCCCCAAAAATTTCCAGAATTTTTAAAGTGACAAGGAAAGATGACACCCTAAGCCATATATGTTCTAAATCCTAAAATGTTAGAGAATCAAATACACTTAGAATTTGTAAAACACAGAACCAGAAAAAAAAAAGACCTTTTCAAAGCAATATAGGGGTAAAATTAAGGACCAGAAGTTGAGATGTGCTTCAGGTATGTTGAAAACGAAGTCTAGATTGACAAATGTCAGTGAGGAAAGTATCTACAATAGATGCAGAACAGATGAAAGACTTTCATGTAGCATACCAGACAGTCAGATGCTCAGGAACAGTATAAGGGCACATGAGCCAAGCTTGAAAACTTTATGCTTCATAGTGTGATGGGCAAAGTTCTGTCTGGGAGATCTCCAGAATGTGAAAAACTAGAGGAAAAACATGCAATTTAATTTTATTGAGTAAGTAAAAACTGAGAAAATTAAAAGTTTCAACTAATTTAATCATTTCTCCAAACAAAAGCGCAAGAATAATTATAGAAACATAAAATATTTATGAGCATCTAAGAAAAGTTTCAAGAATATGGCATCTGTCTAAATGTTATCAGATGAAATAATGAACTATCATCAATAATGGATCAATACAGTTTGAAAAAAATATGAATGTATCAAAAGCCAAGCTATAGAAATTAATAGTAGGATTAACTTTTAGTTTTAATTAACATTAGGATTAATCAATTAGTTGAAGAAATTGAACATTGTGGTTATCTGATACCTGTAGTTTTAACTCCTGAGGTATACAGTCAAGTCTGTCTGAAGTTTTAGAGATTAAATTATAACTTAGTGAAAAATAATTCTTATTGAGTTAATAGGTAATTACTATATAACAAATGTACAAATATAAAGTCATAACAATAGAAGCCATTCAAATAAAAATATAACAGGCTTAAAAGTTATAAACTAAAAATTTACAAAATGAATGAAGCATCTCCCCCAAATAATTTCAAATTACTCATAATATTCTGACTGGAAGAAAAGGTCAAATGATAAAAGTAAATTTCTAAAAACATTTCCTCTTGATTCAATAACATTACACCAATGAAGACAGCTATATATAATACTTCACACATATTCTTTAAATACAAAAAGGAGAAAATGGTTAAAATAAATGAAGTAAATATATTTAAATTATATATTAATCTAAATTAAAACAACAAAAGCAAAGGTAAAAAATTTAAAACAAAAAGATAAAATGTGGCCATAAAATATTAATAACAGAAAAAAACACGTTAAATATCAGAAAGTCTAGAGTGACAGTATCTTCCTTCATGAAAGCAAGGGAGAAAGAATGAAATGGTCTGATATTTACAAGAGTAGAAGTAGAAAACTATTATCTATACCATGTGAAAAATTCTTTACTCTATTAATATGCCTTTCACAACCAAAGCCACAGATGCAAACCTTAGCAGGAGATATTCTTCATAATCAGACTGTCAAGAATAGAGCATTATTAATTTACTGTGTTGGTAAATTAAGATCTGCATGAAATTACCAAAGAATTAGAGTTAATAGTTGAATAGGGAAGTGTATTTTAAAGATACTTAAAAGTAATTGACTTTTTATAAAAAGACAACTGTAATATATTTGAGATTTTGTGATATTCACTGTGCTCATGAGTAATTTTCTTTGTAAAAGCTTAAAATATGAATTGAAAGCCTAATAATCATATATCTGTGAGTTAATGTACTATGTAACTATATCTATAACAAGTTAAATTTTATGCTACAGATCCCCTACCATCAACAACAAATAAAAAAAGTAAACTAGTAAAGTAAAAGAAATGAAATAATGAAAGACACTAAAATGCACAAATAATGAAGTGTACATAAAGGAAGGAAAATGGAGTGATTGCCTCAGTACAGAAGATAAATTTAATCCTATTGCAACTTGATATGCTAAGGTAAGTTGATCTCCATGATCTTCAATTCTCTGAGCAGGCAAGGAGGAATGGGAGGATGGGTGTTAAAAGAGAGAGACTGGGAGGAGAGGAGGAAAAGGGAGCTACAGTCATTTAGCTACAATCATTTAGTTACAATCATTTAGCTACAATCAGCTAAATAAATAAATGAATGAAAATAAAACAAAATGGGGAGTTTAGATAAGCAATCCTCTATCGAATTAAGCTATCTACACAGTGTACCTAAAACACTGATAACCAGATTTAAAAAAAATGTAAAATATAATTGATCAAAGATTATTTAAGATGGGTGAAGTGTATACACCAACACAAAGACCTTGTAAACAAGATGCCAAGAGTGTGCATAATTCCTATCTTCACCTGGAATTACTAAAATATGATATTAGAATACAGAACCTACATGTTGTAAAGATGTAATATGAACTGAAAATAACCAATAAAATAGAATACTGGTGTTTTACTTGAGTTTTAGTGCTGTGAACAGATACCATGACCAAGGTAAGTCTTATAAGTCTTACAAGTCTTATAAGGACAACATTTAGTTGGGGCTAGTTTGCAAGTTCATTATTGTCAAGGCAGGAGTATGGCAGCATTCAAGAAGGCATGGTGTAGTAGTAGCAGAAAGTTAGACATCTTGTTATGCAGGTAACTAGGAGAAGATTGGCTTCTAGGCAGCTAATATAAGAGTATTAAAGCCCATGTGCAGAGTGACACACCTACTTCAAAAAGGCCACACCTACTCCAACAAGACCACACCTACTCCAACAAGACCACACCTACTCCAACAAGGCCATACCTTCCAATAGTGTCACTTCCTGGGCCAAGCATATACATACCATTACATTCGACTCCCTGGCCCCCATAGACTTATTCAAACACATTAATTAAAAATAATACATTTAGCCAAACTTCCAAAGTCCTGTAGTCTATAACAATCTCAATAATATTAAAAGTCTGAAGTTTAGAGTCTCTTCTGTGATTCATCCAATCGCTTAACTGTAATCCACAGAACAAGACAGGAAACTACATGGGCAAACTCCGAACTCTGCATCTCCATGTATGATGCTAAAGCACACTTCAGATATTCAGCTTCTTTTTCATCTTTTTTTGACTACAACAAACTTTTTTCTCCTGGTCTGGTACCACTCCCTGTTAGCAGCTTCTCTCAGCAGATATTTCATGGCTCTGGCATCTAGAACATCTTGGAGTATTCAAGGCAAATTCAACTTTACATTTTTTCAATGTCTGGGATGCACATATGATCTTCTGGGCTCCTCTATAGGGCTTGGTCCAGATCTCCAGCCTGGCCATCTGTAGCACTCCAGGCTCTTGTTGTTTCCACTCTACTGCTGCTTCTGTTCTTAGTGGTCATCCCATGGTACTAGAATCTCCAATACACTGAGGTCTTTTGCTGCCTCTAGGCTTTACCAATAGCCTCTCTCATAGGCTCCCTTCATGGTGCCAAGCCTCAAATCCTTCGAATGACTCCTTCAATCCTGGGACATCAATTGCAACTGAAGCTGCACCTTTACCAATGATCTTTTCTGGCCTCTCACAATGCCAAGACACAGCTGCATTCCATGACTCCTCTATACCTTCAAAACCAATAACACCTGGGTGATTCTTAAGCATCACCAAGTCCAGTTGCAAGTATGACCTTGGCTATCTCTGGAATATGGCTTCTTTTTGCTCTCAGAAAACACGTCTCAGATTTCCTTTCAGTGATGCTGGTCTCTCCTTAATCACCATTATTTTCTAGTTCAAGATAACCACCATCAATTTTCCCAGTAGTTTCTTTCTCCTCTTGACTATAAAGTCAGAGCTAAACAACCATAGCTTTTAAATTCTGCTGCTTCCTGCAAGTAAAACATTGACCCCCTTGTTATATTACATTATCACCAGCTTTGCATTTTCCAACTCCTTCATTACTTAAGTAAACGTTGCTGTCATGGAACTTGCTCTGTATACTCACAGTGAACTCAGAAATCTGCATGCCTGTCTCTGCCACTCTGGGATTAAAGGTGTGGTCTGCCATGACTGGACAGAATTATTCCTTCACTTAAAACTTATTCTATCCTAGAATGGCCTTGAACTCAGAGATTTGTGTGGTTTTGTCTGCTGAAATTAAAGGTGTGTACCACCATGCCTGCACCTAAATTTAGCTGGGTGTGATCTTGCCCCAGTGTTTCATTCAACTAATCTGTTAATTCCTAGAACAGTTTTCATCCCTAGTTTACTTGCAGGTGCCCCTTTATTACTTTACTCATATATTTTGTAGTTTTCCTTTCTCAATTTTCTCCTTTTCATTAAAATAGTCTTCATAAGAGTGAACGTCAATAACCACACAATAGAATTTATTATTATACCAGGCTATTTACAGACTTTCTTTTTCAAAGCAATTAATCTAATTCTCTTTACCTTAGCCTCAGGTAGAATCTTTTGACAATGGCAAAAAAGCAGCCACACTCTTCACCGAAATATCACAAGAACAGTCTCTGGTCCATAGTAAAAGTTTTAATTTAAAATTTAAATAAATTTTAATTTAAATAAAATTTAATTTAAATAAAATTTAAATAAATAACATATTAAATGTTTTCTCCTCTGAAATCTCTAGAGCCAGGCTTCCACAGTTCAAATCACACTCGGCAACAAAGTCATTCATATTCTTACTAGTACGGCCCATTAAGCCCCATTTAAAGCATTCTCATACTTTCCAAATCCAAAGTCCCCAAATCCATGTTCTTCTGAACAGAAGCATGGTCAGGCCTATCACAGAAATAACCTAGTCCCTGGTACCAACTTCCATCTTAGTTCGGGTTTTACTGCGGTGAATGGACACCATGGCCAAGGCAAATTTTATAAGGATAGCATTAAATTGGGAATGGCTTACAGATTCTGAGGTTCAGTCCATTATCATCAGGCATAGCAGAGCAATATTCACGAAAGAATGGTACAAAAGGAGAAGAGATTTCTACATCTTCATCTGAAGGCTACTAGAAGACTGCCATCCAGGCAGCTAGGACAAGAGTATTAAAGTTCACACCCACAGTGACACACCTATTCCAACATGGCCACACCTATCCCAACAGGGCCACACTTCCCAATAGTGTCACTCCCTAGGCCAAACATATACAAACCATCAGAACCTGTTTAGCAGCATATTCATCACTAGACAATAAGAGTGAATATAGACATTAATTTCAACCTATAGGAGCAGTGATTTTTCAACAAAACACAAAAATCCAAGAAGTTAAAAGAGGATAGGCATTGAGCACATTTATTGAGGGAAACTGAATAATATAAGCTTTGATTTATAACCTACACCAAACACCGAGATTAAGATATAATTACTAAACCATAACAAAAACCAGAAAATTTCAAATTATTAGAAATTACTCTTTGCAATAGCATCAAACATGAGAAAAGTAGACTGTCTCTTTATGGCTATATGAAATTAAAAAAAGCTATGGCAAACAAAAAATTAATATAATCTAGAGGTAAAAATATGAACAGTTAACACAAAAAATTATATAAGTAAATCTCATACTACCATTGATCAGTGGGAATGAAAAAATGATCAAGAGGTATATGGTCCAAAAAGATTTTTAAAGTTCAACATACTCACAGAAAGGTTGAGCAGGGCAGTTGGGAACATGAAAAAGTTGGAATTAGAAGACAGTTAAGTGTAAAAGGTATAATAATTAGCTCCAGCAATGTAAAGATATGAATATCTATATATCAAGTTATGTCAACTTTTAAAAATCTAGACTTTAAATTGTATAGTGATCATTGTGTCAAATATACCCCATCAAAAGAGATAAAATAGAAAAAATGCAAATATTTCTTGGCATAGAATATGTAATACAAAGAAAGGAATTAAAATCATTAATTATTAGCCATCAATTTTCATTGGCACTGAATTCTCAAGAAAAAGCCATCTCATCAGATAACAAACACTTTAAGATACTCAATATATCCAATTTGGCTTTTATCTACTGACTATATCACAAGCAATCCTGGGACCTACCCCTCCATGTACTTACTTTTATTCTATTAACATCATAATATTCCACTTCAAAAACAAATAAATTAATATTTTCCTGGAGGCTATTATAAATTCTTCAGAAGTAACTATTTTTGAACATTATAGATGTACATGAAGTGTTTTTGAAATAAGTAAGAATTCTAGCCCCAAAGCCTTATTTCCTTTGTGATGAGAAGGAAGAAGACTGGAGGCAGCTTTTCATAAAAATAAACACTGCTATATTCATACCAGGTATTCTACTTAAAATAGTACATTATAATTGGATAGCTGCATGTGTTAAACAGGAAAATAAACACAACAAATACTGGTTTGTCTCATTGTAAGTTACAGATTCTAAAATGAATTCAGTTTGCAAACTGTAACAAAATAGACACAATTACTTGCTCTAAGGTATTCAGCTGTATTTGAATAGAGTTTTGCAACTTTCCTTGTAATTGCTATGGACAACATATGAGCTTTCATTTTTGTGTGTCAACATAAGTAGCATAGAATTTCCCTGCTAAGTGCTTTGTGAACCTTCAATTCATTCAAATTTTGCAATTAAAAAAGAAAAAAAACAGGATGGTGTCAAAGGCAAACTTATTTTTTCCATCTGCTTTCATTGTGTCATTACAATACAATTCTCTTCTTTTCCTTTTATCATTGTGATTCAAATTGTTCTTCAGTGTTCAGTGATCATTCCCTCCTTTAAAATATTTATTAAGCACATAAAAGTAAGAAGTGCTGTCCTAGATAATGAAGACACAGTAGTAACAGAGCACATAGAGATTTATCCTGTGGGTTCATAGTCAACAAATAGAAAGAGAGTTCAGAAGTCAAGAAGTGTAAATACAGTGAGGTCAGGAAAGGCTACTCTTGAGAATTATTCTTTCAGACTATGTACTAAGTAGGTTTTTTTCACAAAAGCAAGAGGAGATTATCTTACAAGATCATAAAATTAAGTGGGACACCTATGGAAGTGTTACTAGTAACAGATGGTTCACATGGAGACAAAGCACAGAATTCATGAGGCACTTTCTTCTTAATAAAGTAAAAAATTATTTGCATAGAATTTATTATCAACTTAGCAATGTAAATTGCTATTCAGGTGACTATATCTTTAACTGACTCAATACTATAGAATCTCTGACATAAATATTAAGTATGCTATTCTCATAAAAGCACAGATTATTAAAATGTTTGATAACACTATTGAAAATTATCAATGAATAGAAATGAATGTCTATACATTGACTACCATTCATTCTTTCATAATTTATTTTGATTAAGTAAATTCTAGTGTAGGTGTTAAAACGGTTCAATTTATATCATATTTGTATAATACAGACTTATTGCCACTTTGGAGCTATCATTAATCTCAAACTATTTCTTTTAACAATATGCTGCATTTGTAAAGTTGTATTTGTGACATAAATTCTAGAGTATAACAACTGTTCTAATAGACAGACTCAGAGAAGCAGAAACCTGTAATCAGGGTGAAAATCCTCATAGAGTGTTTGCAAAAACATAAAATTATTGTTATTATTATTATTGCTTGTGTGAAAAAAAGAGGAGAGGGAAAGACACACACACACAGAAAGAGAGAGAGGGAGAGAAAAAAGAAGGGGGAAAGAGGGAAATAGGGAAAGGGAGAGAAATAGAAAAAAGAGAAAAAAAAAGAGAGAGAGAGAGAGAGAGAGAGAGAGAGAGAGAGAGAGAGAGAGAGAGAGATTTGTGTGTCTGTGTAGGGCACATTGTCCAACAGCCTGTATGAGCAAGTCAGAAGACAGCTTTCTGAGGCTAACTCGACTCTCTACTTCCATCTTTATACATAGGTTCAGGTAACTGATCTCACTTTGCCACAGGTGTTCCTGAAACATTTTGTCTGTTTAGCAATCTCAATGAACCCAACAACTGCTTTCTTTAAAAACAAGTTTACTTGGTTCATATTGTTTCACAATCATATGCATCAATTTAAATGTGACATAAAATTAACATGTTGCATTGTTTCTCAATGCTTTAAACTAAACCACATTGGAAACAAAATAACTAAATATATATCTTACAGAATAGTTCATCATATTTTATAGAACTTTTATCATAATTCAAACAGTCTTTGTTCTCCAATTCTATGGTATATCTTAAGATAAAATATAGGTTGTTTATATTTATCTCATTAAAGAGTTCATTGCTCAGTTTTGTAAACTAAACATGAGTGAAGGTCCATGTTACTCTTGATTCCACTACGTTGATTTGTATACCACATTATCAACTTTTAGTGTGTTGAAGAGGTAGTTTTCCTAAAACAGTTTCTCTCCCCTAATTTTCTAACAGCACCTTGCTTTCCAGTTATAAACTAGAATTTATCTTCATACATAGTAGATAATATATTTTTATTTACATTTTAATCTTTTTTTATTCTTCTCTCATATATTACATCCTGACTACGGCAGTTTCCCTTTCTCCTCCCATTCCAAACCCTTCCTCTCTTCCAATTGTTCTTTTTCTAGAAAACGGTTGGCCTCCCGTGGATGCCAACCAAACCTGGCAACCAGAAAAACAAAATAAACAAAACAAAACAGGTAATATGATTTTGAAGTTTGTTCCAATGCTATCAGTACACTATAGTCTTCATGGACAAATGTCAATTTAACTTTGAATACAAAGGTACCATTGATATTTCTCCCTGTGAATGATTCTGTACTGGAGAACACAGAAAACAAAGTGTCCCTCAAAGAGACACTAATTTCTATGAGAATACTGGTGGTAATAAAAAAAAATCATGAAATCAAAGAATTGATTTTGACTCTTATGAACTGGACCTCTATTCTTGAACTCAGAGAAATTACATGTAGGTTTTGAATTTGTATTAAGAGATAATATGTTATATTCTGAAAAATCAACAAATTCACATCCAGCAGAAGTGAACATTGAAAAGGAAAT
Organism: Rhabdomys pumilio; assembly: GCA_030674055.1. Taxonomy (NCBI): domain Eukaryota; kingdom Metazoa; phylum Chordata; class Mammalia; order Rodentia; family Muridae; genus Rhabdomys; species Rhabdomys pumilio. Next base: position 39,862,043 of record JANHMN010000015.1, read on the forward strand.
CAGGTCTTTGGCCCCCAACAAAACACAGTGTTTCAAGTGCTAGGCCCGAGTTCCGTAATATAGATAGATTCGGGTGAGGTAGATTACAATTCAGTTATTTCTCTAAAGCTATTCATTTTCAAAACAGTAAATTTCTTAGCAAGGAAAAATTTATAGATTATTCATATTGTGTGTCATACTCTGAGTGCATAAGTGATAGTTTGTGCAGATAAATTTCCAGAAACATAAGAATATTCACATAAACAGTGACTGTAGTTTCTCTTTCTAATGAGAGAAAAGGACCAATGTGATAAATGGTTGGAGAATCTATGGATGAGGCCACCCACCCACCTCAAAAATATTAAACCATAATTCTTCCAGTCAAAAAAAAAAAAAAGTAGAGACCAAGTGTGGAACAGAGACCGAAGGAAAGGTCATCCAAAAATTGTCCCACCTAGGGATCCATCCTATCTGCTGAAACCAAACCCAGACACTATTGGAGATGCCAAGAAGTGCTTGCTGACAGGAACCTAATATAGCTGAACCCTGAGAGGCTCTGCCAGAGCTGGAGAATACAGATTTCAGATGTACATACCCAAACATTGGACTGTGCACAGGGTCCACAATGGAGGAGTTAGCGAAAGGACTGAAGGAGCTGAAGGGGTTTGCAACCCCATAGAAAGAACAACAATATCAACCAACCAAACCCCTCAAAGCTCCCAGGGACTAAACCACCAACCAGAGTACACAGGGGCTACCCATGACTCCAGCTGGATATGTAGTAGAGGATTGCCTTATCTAGCATCACTAGGACGGGAGCCCCTTTGTCCTGTGGAGGCTTGATGACACAGGATAGGGGAATGCTAAGGCCCTGATGCAGAAGTGGGTGGGTGGGGAAGCACCCTCATAGAGGCAGGCAGTAGGGAGGAGGGGGTGTGGGCTTGTAGAGGAAAGACTGGGAAGGAGGATAACATTTGAAAAGTAAATAAAATAACCAACAAAAAAGAATCTCAACTTTTAGTTATCTCCTTTGCCATTCATGCCATCAACATTACTGCTAGGTATGACTTTATGTTGTTTCTTCTCTTTTTCCATGGTCCCTTCACAGATGAAATTAGAAGGTATGATACAGGTAAGTGATTCAGTCCCTCAGGTTTTCTCTGTTATTTCAGAAATTTTTCTCTTTACATGTGAACACTCAGTTTTTTTGTAAATTCTTTACACAACCTCCCTAACTTAAAAATCCATTCACCTTCTCATGTGCTAATCCTAGGTACTCAAATCCAAGTTTTTTTAAAAATGGTATCTGGAATGGTGCCCAAGCTCCAGTAGATGGTACTGCATCCGTACACATATAAGCATATTAAATAGATTCAGTGGCAATACACACACACACACACACACACACACACACACACACACACACCACAGCATGAATTTCAGAGGGAAAACTGTTAGGGGGAAAGGTAGAATTGGAGGGCATAGAAAGAAAATGAGTTTGATCAAAGAATATTATATTCATAAGTAAAGTTTTAAATGATTTTAAGTGAATTACTAAATGATGAAATGGTATCTTCTAAATATTTGAATAACTGCTCAAAAATTAGTATACATTTATTTATTTGGCAATTGTAACATCCCAAAAGATAAAATGATTGCTATATAATTAAAACATTGTCCATCAAGAAGATTCTCAAAAGAGAATAAGAAATAAAAGTGGAAAGTCCACTGATTTATGAGATATTTACCATGTCTATAACTATGTCAAAAATGTACCACATTTAGTGTCAAAATTAGCCTACTGATATTACAATAATACTACGTTTAAAATATGTAGATTATTCATTCTATAGACACACACTTAGAACACTCATTAAAACCAGTTATAAAACACAGTTTCACAAATTCCAACTGAGTTAAATCATATATTAAATGAAAATCCATGGCATTGTAGAAATAAACAGCATACATTACAGCAACCAGTTAATTCTGAGCTATTAGCAGAGAAAAAATTACAAGACTTCATTGTTCAAATGTTATTACATTTAACATCGTGATAAGCATGCTTAATGGAGAAGATGCACCTAACCCCCAAGAGAATGGAGTCCCCAGGGATTGGAGAGGTATGGTAGGGTGGGAGTGAGGGACATCCTCATGGAGATGGGGGAGGATTGGATGTGGAACAGTCAAAGGGTGGACCAGGAGGAGGATTAAAATCTGTATTGTAACCAAAGATTAAATAAAATTAAAAACAAAACAAAACAAAAACCCAAAGAGCGTTTATGAGAATAACAAAAGTCTTTGTGACAAGAAAGTTAAAAGGCAGCATAAAAGTTCTAAAAAACTAAGGTAATATATATCTAGAAGTATATACTCTGTGAAGCTGTGATGTTTTTCTTTTTTGAATAAAATAAAATTTATTATTATTACATGATAAAAAAGAAATAAAATATACTATTACTTAACAATGAAATGTATTATATGGAAATTATGTTAAGCACTGTAAGAAATACTTTAAAATTCACAACATTAGATAAACAAAGGAGGAAAATAAGACAGCAATGCAAAGTACAACCTGAAAAGTTAAAAAAAGCAAATTTAGGAAAAAATAAGTTTAGGAAACTAAAACTTACAGTATAAAAGAATAGTAGAAACTAAAATCAGGAGAAATAAAAATTAACTGTAAGATTCTCTCTTGTGAAGGGCCTTTTTGAATAAAATAATATTATATTAAAATTATACATTTTTGTTGCTTATATCTTTAATTCCAGTTCTTGGAAGGCGGAGGCAATGGACCTTTGACTTCAAGGTTAATGCGTTTCATAGCATGAGTTCCAAGACAGCAAGTGTTATGCAAAATCAAACAAAAAGTTATACATTTTAGTCAACAATGCAGTGTCAGGTTTTACTTATTACCGTAAGAAAAACAATGCAATGCTTATGATAGGAATTGAAAGGCAAAAATTGGTGGATGAGCTTATAAAGATGTCCTGTACTAAATGTGTAAATATAATTTATTCTCTAAATCTAAGCAGTAATAACATAAACTCTGCTGCAGAAAATACCAAACATACACTAAAGAAAAAAATCAACGGCACCAAATATTGATTGCTGAGAAACCTATAAAAATGTTTATGAAGTTAAACAAATAGCAAAATAGAAACATCAATTTTTAGCATAAGTAAGCAGAAAAAAAGGGAATATCGACACTTATGCTACTATCAGTGGAATTAAAAATAATGCCGTGCATGTCAGCACACACTTTTTATCTAAGCACTTGGGAAGCAGTGACAGGTCCATGTGTATGAGATCATGATCACTGTTCTCTACAGAGTAAGTTCCAGGAGAGCCAGGATTACATAGATACCCTGCCTTACAATTTTTAAATTTTTTTTGAAATTAATTTTTTATTGAATGTTTTATTTACATTTCAGGTGTCATCCTCTTTTCCCATATTCTCCCCACTCAGAACCCCCCTATCCCATCCCCCCTCCTCCTGCCTCCATAAGAAAGTGCCCCCACTTCTAAAGGTTTTAAAATATTACAAAATATTACAAAACCTGCCTATAAAACTAGGGACACTATTTTTTTTCAGTCTACCGTACATTTCACACTTTTGAGGATGCCACAGTTGGCTATGAAATAAGCATTTTCTGTCTTGTATTCTCTTCTACATTGTGAATTATAGTAATATAAATGATAAGTTCTTAAGAGCAGAGGATAAACCAATAGTGTAGAAAGGCAAGTAGAAAGAACCATTTAGAATTAAATATCTATCTATATATATACATATGTATATATATATTAAATAAATATATATATACTTAATATATATACATATGTATATATAAGTATTTGTTATAATATATATATTAAAATATATATATATATGTATATATATATACTTAGAGTTCTAAATTATATGGCCAAATTCTTTGAAAATCAGCTACATTTTATATAGAGAGCAGAACCATGACTTTATGAAAATTATAGCTGACTTTGCGATATATATATGAAAGGATGAATTTTAACTTATTAATTTAATAGTTATGGTTGATACCAGTAACATTTTTTTCTCAAAAAATTTGTACATGTAACATTTCATCCTATCTGGTATGAAAATACCCATTTCAGAATAAATAATAAATAATAAATACAAGATAAAAAACTATCACAAACATCTTGGAGGATTTTAGGAGACAATATGAATAGCCTAAGACAATAAGTATATTAAGACATGACAGGAAATTTTTTTATTACAATAAAAATGGAGTGTCTAATATGAAATGTAAAATTCTAGGGAGAAACATACTATTAGAATAATAGAAAAACATATAGGTTGAAAACTATTTGCAGTGCATACAATTTATTCACTTTGTGCAAAACACAGACAATATCTAAAATATCCTTTAGGGTACCTTATGTTATTATTCAAACATATGTAAATTATGTTGTGTGTATGTCAAGGGGAAACCAATAATGCAAGTCACAGCACAGCAGTCTTGGAATCATGTGAGTTGTTCTCTGAAGCAGTCCTGTTAGAAGTGGATGTATATGGACATTATCAAAATAAAATCAAAAGTATTAAACATTCTTTATCAAACAATTTTTTTTGGAAAACAAAAAAATAAAGATGATAATAAAAATATATTAAAACAGACGATAAAAATTCTAAATTGAACTATGAACTTTAACTGTGGATAAGAAGAACAATTAGTGTGTGGTTCATTGTACCTCTGAAGGCTCAGAACTTCCTTTGAAGGTTAGTTGATATCAATGGGTCGTGCTCATGCTGAGGGCCATATTGATATGAATACCTGTGCTACCACCTGAGAACAAGGTGATGATGTTCTTGGTATGAGCTGCCTCTGAGGGCCTTGTCTGGGTCCATGGTCCTACCACAGCTGGGGGCTGCATCTGTGGTCTTTGTGGTCACCAGAAACCATTTGGGAGATCATGATCTGTGCTGATGACTGTTAAGAGCAAGAAAGCTACTTTTACAGTGATATCAATCTTTGCTGACAAATAGGAAAGAGGGACATGGGAAGCTGCTTGACCATCTCTACTCTCTACATCCCCTTCAAAAGTGACAGCCTAGACATGAAGACAGTGGAGACAACTCTTAAATGTCACAGAGATGCCAAAGAGAAGCTTCCTGGGGGATGTGGGAGAGGAAGAACACAGTTCTGTTTCAAGGGGCAGGCCACTATAAATCTGACCAGTGAGTAGATAGTTAAAACAAAGGGTCTTTTTCTTTTCTTTTTTTCTTAAAGTATGTGTTTTGGTGAGGGGAGGAGATGGGGCAGATGATGAAGGCCTGGAAAATGAATATGATTGGGGTGCATTATGTGACTCCCCCCAAAATCAATAAAAATAGGTTGAAAAATGTGAAGAACAGTTGGTGCACACAAACTAGCAATGAAAGGACTAAAGTGCTATCAGGGAGAAAAGAAGGGCAACAAATATTTAATATGTCAAATCCTCTGGGATTATATTTCCATCTTACTCCCTCTGCTTTCCTCATATGTGCATATGAGCGATCAGGTATTTTGTAAAGAGCAGAGTCTTATCTGTCCCACAAATCTGAGAAGCTCAATACCATGGCACCAGCATAGAGTCTGCATGCAATAAGGCTCTTCTTGATGCATCAAAACATTTTGAAAGGCATACCATTTTAAGTTTCCGGTCCAAGTGATGCCATTCTGTCTCTGTGTATGTCTGATGCCTCTTATATAGCCACAGGTAATTCTCTAATAAACCCATCTAACTCTAATGACTTTTCAAAAGCTCTCATTCACAATGATTGTCGATGTATGAATTTAGTGATTAAGTTGTTATCATACTAACTTCTGGAAAGTTATCCAACATAAGACCTCACAATGCCTGTTTAAACCAAATACCGCTGTGAATGCATCTGACATTTCAGGAGATCTACAATGTGCATGATACAACTTTGAGAAGACAGTGACTTATGTGGAGGTCACGAAAACCAAGTTTTCATGAGAGTAGATGACCAAATGAGCTGTTACACAAACGATGGACATTTCCAACACAACTACAAAGTATTCACTATACAAAAACAGCAACCTTGGCACAGTTGATTTATTGGTTGCCTAAAGATAGATTTTAAATCCAAATTTAGGTGAAATTCAAGTTGCAAAAAATGTGTATAAGCATAATTTGAAACAGAAAAAGAAAAATACCTATACAAAATCTTTACTTGATTGTCTGAAAAATGCATGATGCATATGAATCAGGGACAACAGGAATGAACCCCCTCAAAGCATATGGTGAAGCACAGGTAAATGATGGCAAAGTTATAACAGAAAAGAAAAGTTGTTAAAGAAAAACTGCAAAGTGATATATGTGAATAGACATGTATTTACTTTTGTATCTCATCCAAAATGAACGTTGCTTTTTTTCTAGTGATTGAAAATTTCAAGCATTTTAACTTTTCCTTTCCATTTTCCTTCATCGCTTGAAGTATTTTGAAAAGCATGAATTATTTATATAATCAGAAAGAAAGAAACATTTTTATTTAAAAAGAAAATCTGTAATATGTAAATCTAAGCTAATCACTGTAATGTCCCACCCCTTGTGGATGGAAGATATACAGGCACAGGTTATTTTGTATCTAATGGCATCTACCTTTTTTCCTTCATCTCAGCTGCAGTCCATTCTTGGATTGCTGCTCTCTGTAAACAGGTTGAAACAGAGAAATTTCTCTTTCCCAATTTGCTACCAATGTCAGCCTTTTAGTTACATATTATATCTTTGGCTTTCTGCCATCTTTTTTTCTTCTATTTTTACTCTGTTTTCTTTTCCAAGTTTCTTTCAATGAACTTGTTCTGAAGATGCTTACCCTCCTCGTGACTTTCAACAGCTTTCCCTCTTTCTTCTCTGAAATAGTGTTTTTTTTGGGTTGTTTGAAATGTTCTTTAGTGATTTTTTTTTTCTTCTCTTAAACTTGTATTAGCTGGCTACATGAAGCTAATATCTGCATTGTAAGTAAAAGTCTCATTAATGAAATGGTATCTAAATTTTATTTCTTCCTTTATGAAGATTAAATCAAATAGGTAAAATAATCCCTTGAGAACTGTGGATACCAAGCAGAAGAGTGTAACGTTATAGTTAATCACATAGTCACAATGGGTGAACAATGTCATAACTTTCTCTTGTGTCACATCATTTACTGTCCAGAAACATACAAGCCTTGCCTGACTGACTGTGCCAACATATGTAATATTTCCAGAGGCTTCAGAGAAACAATCAAGTTCGACATGTCTCCACTCACACACTTATCAGCTTCCATCTGGACTAAATCTTGCCTTAATTGCTGGGCAGATGTCCCATAGTAGGGCTTTGCTTGAGGTGAATTTATAATTATGGGATGGAGCACTAAACTTCAGCTGCACTGTTGCTGATAGTGGCATCAGTGGTGGCAGAAAGAAGCCTCACAGTATAAGCCATGGCTGAAACTATTACTCACATTCTAATACTGAAATAGCCCTTGAATAAATGGTCTACTTAGGTGGAATCTAGTATGCAGAAATTTAGCTTGAATGTGGACTTTTGTTATAGGAGTCATGTGAAAATATTTTAGATGAGTAGGGTATCACTTAGTCTTGTTCTGTCTGTAAACTTTATCTTTCCATTAAACAACTTCCAACCTTCTCTTGACTTAAGCTTTGGTGTCTATGGTACAAAACTCCTTTTTAAAAGAAAAACTTAAGTGTGTATTGTGTGTTGATTCATATGTGTGTCTTCAATTTTATTCCATTCCCAATGATTGATGTGCTGGTTTTGTCCCAGTAGCAGGCAGCTTTATTACCATACCTCAGTAGAACAACTTGAAATTAGTGACAATAAAACCTCAACAATTCTCTTCTTAGTCTTTGTTGAATCAGGTATATAGGTGGTCTTTACCACTTTGTGGGTCCTTTTATTCCAATCTATTTATCCTCCACCCCCAGTTTTAACTCTAACTTTAGATAGAAAAGAAGGATAGATGGGATAGATATTCCCTAATCTAATGTCTTTCCTCCTGTTTCTTCATTCAGCGTGGTGATTAACAAACTGAAGCAAACATTTCTAATGATGAACAAAACTTATTCCACTTCTGGGAGGATTTGCTTACATTTATTTACTCTCTGTAAATTTCCCAGTATTCAAAATCACAGAGTCAAAGAAAGTGTCTGGAGCTGGCAAAATCATCCTTTTCCTAGAGCACAAGGCAAATCATAGTCATCTGTTCTGCACAGTCAGAAGCAACCCCATATGCCTATACCTAGGATTAAAATGAAATCACATTCTTATAATATTTCTATATTTTCTAAAGAAAATAGGATTCCTGCGTTCTCAACAATGTCACAACAAATCTATCTCTTTTGTTGTTTGCTTTGTTAGTGTTTCCATGTGAAGGTAAGAATTTTCTTTCAAAGTCTGTGAATTGTGTTGCTTCTGGATTTTAATGTAATTTCTTTCCATTTAACTTGATTGATGTTGACTATAGGTTTGGTGTAAAAGGCCTTTATTATGCTCATGTGAATCCAAGTATTGCTAAACTCTCCAGGATTTTATCCTGAAAAGGTACTGATTTTTTTCCTTTTTCTTTTTTATTGTATATTTCATTTATTTACATTTCAAATGCTATCCCCTCTCTTTGGTTGGTGGTTTAGTTCCTATGAGCTCTGGTTGGTTGACATTGCTGTTCTTCCTATGGGTCGCAAACCCCTTCAGCTCTTACAGTCCTTTCTCTAACTCCTCCATTGGGAACCCCATGCTCAGTTCAACGGTTGACTTCAAGAACACTTGTCTGTATTAGTCAGGGTCTAAAAGAGCCTCTCAGGAGATAGTAATATCAGACTCCTGTCAACAAGCATTCTTGGCATACAAAATAGTGTATGCATCTGGTGTCTCTATATGGGATGGAGCCCCGGGTGAGACAGTATCTGGATGGCCTATTCTTCAGTCTCTGCTCCACACTTTGTCTCCATATATCCTCCTGAGAGTATTTTGTTCCCTCTTCTAAGAAGGACTGAAGCATCCAAACGTTGGTCTTCCTTCTTCTTGAGCTCCATGTAGACTGTGAATTTCATCTTGGGTGTTACAAGCTTTTAGGCTAATATCCACTTATCAATTAGTGCATACCATATGTGTTCTTTTGTGACTGAGTTACCTCACTCAGGATGACATTTTCTAGTTCCATCCAGTTGCCTAAGAATTTCATAAAGTCATTGTTTTTTAATAGCGAAATAGTATTCCATTGTGTAAATGTAGCACATTTTCTGTATCCATTTCTCTGTTAAAGGACATTTGGGTTCTTTCTAGCTTCTGGATATTAAAAAATAAGGCAGCTATCAACATAGTGGAGCATGTGTCTTTGTTATACGTTGGAGTATCTTTTGGGTATATGCCCAGGAGTGGTATGGCTGGGTGTTCAGGTAGTACTATGTCCAATTTTCTGAGAAACCTCCAGACTGATTTCCAGAGTGGATGTACCAGCTTACAATCCCTCCAATAACGGAGAAGAGTTCCTCTTTCTCCACATCCTTACCAGCAACTACTGTCACCTGAGATTTTGATCTTAGCCATTATGAGATGTGAGGTAGACATCACAAAACACAGAGCTCCCAAGAACTAAACCACCAACCAAAGAGTACACATGGAGGGTCCCATAGCTCCAGCTACATATGTAGTAGAGAATGGCCTTGTTGGGCATCAATAGGAGGAGAGGCCCTTGGTCCTGAGAAGGCTCCATGCCCCAGTGTAAGGGAATGCCAAAGTGAGGAGGTAGGAGTGGGTAGGCAGGTGATTGAACATCCTCATAGAAACAGGAAAAGGGGAGAATGGATAGGGGATTTCTGGAGGGGAAACCAGGAAAGGGGATAGCATTTAAAATGTAAATAAATAAAATATCCAATAAAAAAATAAGGAACGGTATGAGGTGGAATCTCAGAGTTGTTTTGATTTACATTTCCCTGATGACTAAGGATGTTGAACATTTCTTTAGGTGCTTCTCAGTCCTTTGATATTCCTCAGTCTAAAATTCTTTGTTTAGCTCTATATTCTGTTTTTAACAGGGTTATTTGATTCAATGGGATCTAATGTCTTGAGTTCTTGTATATATTGGACATTATCCCTCTATCAGATGTAGGGCTGTTAAAAATCTTTTCTCAATCTGTTGGTTGCTGTTTTGTCCTGTTGACAGTGTCCTTTGCCTTACAGAAACATTACAATATTATAAGGTCCCATTTGTCGTTTCTTGATCTTAGAACAAGCAATTGGTGTTCGGTTCAGGAAATTGCCCCCTGTGCCCATGTGTTCCAGTCTCTTTCCTACTCTCTCTTCTATTCATTTCAGTGTACCTGGTTTTATGTAGAGTTCCTTAATCCACTTGGACTTGAGTTTTGTACAGGGAGATAAGAATTGATCAATTTGCATTCTTCTACATGGTGACATTCAGTTGAACCAGCACAGCAAGTCCTAGATACCACAACACACCAGCAAAGCAAGATTCAGATTCAAAATCACATCTCCTGATGATGGTAAAGGACTTTAAGTAGGGCATAAACAACTCACTTAAAGTAATACAGGAAAACACAGGTAAATAGGTAGAAGCCCTTAAAGAGGAAACACAAAAAATTTTTGGAACAATGACAGGAAAACACAGTCAAACAGGTGAAGGAATTGAACAAAACCATCTAGGATCTAAAAATGAAAATAGAAACAATAAAGAAATCACAAAGGGAGACAACCTTGGAGATAGAAAACCTAGGAACGAGACCAAGAATCATAGATGCAAGCATCAAAAACAGAATACAAGAGATATAAGAAAGAATCTCTGGTGCAGAAGATACTACAGAAAACATTGACACAACAGTCAAAGAAAATGCAAAATGCAAAAATCTCCTAACTCTAAACATCCAGGATAGCCAGGACACAATGAGAAGACTGAGAAGACCAAACCTAAGAATAATTAGGTATAGATGATTATGGAGATACCCAACTTAAAGTGCCAGTAAATATCTTTAAAAAAATATAGAAAAAACTTTCCTAACCTAAAGAACGAGATTCCCATAAACATAAAAGAAGCCTACAGAACTCCAAATAGATTGGACCAGAAAAGACATTCCTTCTGTCACACAGTAGTCAAAACACCAAATGTACAAAACAAAAAAAGACTTTTTTCAAATATACCAAGACTTATCAGCTATTTCTGCTCAGTTTTGTGATTTTTCAGTTCTAGACACATCATTTTCAAAGTCAAGATTATTTACACAAAACTCATATTTTCTAGGTGATATATGAACAATTGTAATAATATTCTGACAAAAGAATTGAAATATCTTAACCATTCTGACTTGTGTGAGTTGACCTCCTGAGCATATACCCAGAAGATGCTCCAACATATAACAAGGACATATGGTCCACTATGTTCATAGCAGCCTTATTTATAATAGCCAGAAGCTGGAAAGAACCCAGATGTCCTTCAACAAAGGAATGAATACAAAAAATGTGGTACATTTACACAATGGATTATTACTCAGATATTAAAAATAATGAATTTGAGAAAGTCTTAGGTAAATGGATGGAACTATAAAATATCATCCTAAGTGTGGTAACCCAATCACAAAAGAACACACATGGTATTTACTCACTGATAAGTGGATATTAGCCCAAAAGCTTGAAAAAGCCAAGATTCAACCTACAGACCAAATGAAACTCATGAAGAAGGAAGACCAAGTGTGGATGCTTCTGTCCTACTTAGAAGGAGTAACAAAATACTCAAGGGAGCAAATATGGAGACAAAATGTGAGACAGAAACTCAAGGAGGGGCTGTCTGGAGACCATTCTACCTTGGTATTCATCTCATGTGCAGTTGTCAAAGATAGACACTGATAAGCATGTCAGGAAGTGCATGCTGATAGGATCCTGATATAGCTATCTCCTCAGAGGTCTACCAAAGTCTGACATATCCAGAGGCAAATGCTCACAGCTAACCATTGATCTGATCAAGGGTTCCCAATGGAGAAGTTAGAAGACTGAAGGAGCTGAAATGGTTGGTGGCCCCAAGAGGAGAGCAACAATACCAACCAACCAGAGCTCCCCAGGATCTAAACCACAAGCCTGGGAGCACATAGGGGGTGGCCCATAACTCCAGCTTTATATGTAGGGGAGAATGGCCTTGTCAGGCATAGGTTGGAGAGGAGATCCTTGGTCCCATCAAGGCTGAACACCGAGCTGGGAGGAATTCGAGGGTGGGGAGGTGGGAGTGGGGGGCAGGTTGGGGCACACTCTCATAGAAACAGGAGGAGGGAGGATGGGATAAGGAGTTCCTGGGTGGAGGGGGGAATGGGGTAAGGGGATAAAATCTGAAATGTAAATATAATATCCAATAAAAATTTTTTAAAATAAATAAATAAATAAATAAATAAATAAATAAATAAATAGAATTGAAATATGCTCTTGAATTTCCATGCTACTTTGAAACACTGCAAGACACAAGATTATGTGTATTACATTATTACAGTGGATAAAACTATTAAAAAGTGATTCTAAGTATAGGAATTCAAAGATGGAGAGTTCAGTAATTGGTAAGAGTTTAAGAAGATAGAACATTAAAGAGATAAATAGACAAATTGTCCTTTCCTTTTTCAACTGCTCATCAACTATCTCTTATGAGAAAATATTTACAGACATATTAACAAAAATATGCCACCAATTTTGTGGATATCTGTTATCCAATCAATTTTACCTTTAATGTTCATGATAGCATCATTTCCACATTAGCTAGATACTTAAGAATATCATGCTTGCATATAATGTAATTTCAAGAAGCCATATGCAAAAAACTAAGGTAAGTTTTCATCTATGACCTATACCTGGTCAGACACAAGTTTTTGTTTTGGTTATTTATACTATGCTTGAGTTCCATCTTATGAAACAGACTTTTAATCTAATCAGGAAATGGTTGCTCACTTCCATAACACTCATATCATTATGTAGTAGTATACACATTATGTAGTAGTATACACATAACACTCATATCAAATGAGTAGTAGACACATTTTACTAAGCCAGACATTATCATAGCCATCATGGTTCTTAGCTAAGTAAGACTGTTAATTTTTTCCTTCTCCTATTAGAACACATAAAACCTTCTAGTTTATAAAACCTGACCATAATAGATAAGTTTCCAGGCTGGCAAAAACTTGATTTCTCCATGTCTAATGACATGGTTATATATTAGTGTATTTAACAATATGGTCTTATCATGTATGAAAAGAGAAGGCAAAATAGCCTATATTGTTTGGAAGTAAAGAAGTGACTCATTCCTATCATAGGTCTTTATCTGGATACTTAGACTATCTCGGGTAAACATAGTTCTTTGTTATTGGGTAAATTTATGTATGTGTTTAAGTATACATGTACATGTATATATTTTAGAAAACACCCACAAGAGCAGGTTTCCATTTACTATTTTAAAGGTCATTGAGGTTTTATATTTCTATCATATATACTAGGCTACCATGCCATCTCTTCCTTCACAACTTTAATACTTTGTGCTCCATTGTCCTCTTTGTTTTTCATATCACCTGTATTTTAACACCCTTCTTTTGAAACCACACCTAAATCTATTGCTACCAAGAATGGTGTTTGAAGTAGGCACTGTATTTGGAGCACAACACTCCATTATTCCTTGTTCTGTGCCAGTTGTTTATGATTATAATTTATAATAGAATGAGCGTCTATTTAAAAAAAAAACAAACCAACCAACAAACAAATAACAACACTCCAACTTCTCTGATAAGAGTTGAGAGATGAATTAATCTGTGAGGATTAACTATAATTTTTTGCCTTCTATGGACATTCCTAGTAAAATACATGTATCTAAATATTCAAAGCTCACATCCATATGTGAAAGTGACCATTCTGTGCTTATATTTTTTAGTCTGGGTTTCCTCACTTAGAATAAATATTTATAGCTATAGGCATTGACTTATGAATTTCATAGTCTTGTAGTTCTTGATTACAGAACAATATCCTATTATAATAGGTCCTACAGTTTTATTGTTCATCTGTTAATAGACACCTAAATGATTTCCATTTTCCTATATATTTTGACTATTTTAATATTTTAAAAGTTATAAACAAACATAATTGAACAAAAATCCTTGTAGTATTCTATAGAGTACTTTGTATATATGACCAGTATGGTATACCTGGATCACATCATAGGTCTGTTTTTAGGTTTGTGAAAAACTATCACACTGATTTCAAAATTAGCTATGTCAACTTTCCCTCCCAATAGTAGTGAAAAAGTTCCCTTTCCACACATTCACATCAGCTTTCATTTTCTTTCTTTCAAGTTATTTTTTTTTGGGGGGGGGGTCTTTGTTATTGTGATTTGGTATGAGGAAATTTCAATACAGTTATAATTGACATTTCCCTGGTGGCTGAGGATGAAAAACATGTTTTAAATATTTCTCAGCCATTTGTATTTCTTCCTTGAAGAACTCGCTATTTAATTCCAAATCCTGAATTGAATACATTTTTTTCTTTGTTGTTTTTGATAGACTAGACACCAGCTATACATCAGATGCACAGCTGGCAGAGACTTGTTGTTTATGCTTTCTTGATGATGCTTTTGAAACCAAAAGCATTTTTAATTTAATGATGTTCAGTTGAATTCTTTATTTTATAATTTAAAGATGTGTCATATTTATCATGGTTCCTTTTGGTGTTATACAATAGTTCAAAAATGTGTTGGCAGTGTTAACCGCCCAGGTCTAGGTACACACTAAAGCTCATTGTTTGTAACTCATACCTCAACATAAAATGCATTTAAAATAAAACCTCATCTCCATGAAAAATATAGACCTGCACACATGCATATATGCATACACATACAATATATGATTTTCTTACGTAGCATAGACTTGTAGTCTCTAAGTATAAATTAATAAATATCATTTGTATTTTATGATACCCTTTGTTTTTATAACCTTTATTTTTATTAATGTGCTTAATTTCAAGGCCTGAAATATGTCTTTATGATTTTTCTTTTCCACTTCGTCTTTCTTCATTGACTTTTGATTATTCTATGATATATTGTCCATTTCTGAAATAATTCTATTTAAGTCATTGCCTTCTGCTTGGCAGTAACTTGGCAGCTGCAGTTTGCTATATGTATCTCTATCAGATATTTTGCCTGGTATTATTGTAGCAGAGACCTCTTAGTTGTGATAGAAGACAAAACTCTGTATTTCTTTCATAAAATACTGAGGTAAACCGCGTCTAAATGTATTGAGAAAGATAAGAAATAAATACTTATGGACATGGACATTTTAAACCCTTTAAAAATGCAATTTAATGCCTGGGCTATTGGTGTTCTGTTCATAAATTTGTTTTCTACATCAATGTGTTCAAGGCAGTTCCCCAGTTTCTCTTTTGTTAGATTTAGTCCAGTTTTATGTTGAAGTCTTTTATTCATTTGGTCTTCACTATTCTTGAGAGTGATAGATATGAGTTTGCTTGCATTTTTCTGAATGCTGACATCCAGTTAGCCCAGTCCCATTTACTGAAGATTTTTTTTTTCAGCTGAATTATTTTGGCTTCTTTGTAAGAAATCAAGTGTCCATAAACATCTGTGATTATATCTGGATCTTCTATTCATTTTCATTGATTAACCTGTTTGTGTTAATGTCAATACCATGTCTTTATTGCTATTGCTCTGTAGTACACTGTGAAATCAGAAATAGATGATACCTCCAGAAGTTCTTTTATTGTGTACAATTGTTTAGCTATTCTGATTTATTTGTTGTTATTTGCTTGTTTTGATTTGTTTTTTTTTTCATATGAAGTTGAGAATTGCTCTTCCAAGTTGTAAAGAATTGTATTGGAATTTTATTTGAATTGCAAATAGCTCATTTACTAGGATTAACGATTAATAAGTGGCACCTCATGAAACTGAAAACCCTCTGAAAGGCTATGTGTACCATTAAAAGGACAAAGTTGCAGCCTACAGAATGGTAAAGTTTGTTCACAAACCCTACACTAGACAGCAGGCTAATATCCAATATATATAAAGAACTGAAGAGATTAGGCACCTCCAAAACAAATAACACAATTTAAAATTCGGGCAGAGGGCGAAACAGAGAATTATCAAAAGAGAAATCTCTAAGGACTGAGAAGAACTTAAAGAAATGTCCTTAGTTCAATGTCCCTTAGTCATCAGGGAAATGAAAATCAAAATTACTCTGAGAGTTTTTCTCTCACTGGTCAGAATGGCTAAGGTTAAAATCTCCAATGACAGCATCTGCTAACAAGGATGTGGAACAAGGGTAACATGCCTCTATTGCTGGTGGGAGTGCAAATTATACAACCAATTTGGAAATCAAATTCTCAAAAAATTGGGAATAGTTCTAACTCAAGAACAAGCTATACCACTCCTGTGCATATACTCAAATGATTCTCCACTCATATCCCCATAGGGATACTTGCTTACCTATATCTGTAGCACCTTTATTTGTATTATCCAGAAATTGGAGACAATGTAGATGTTCCTCAAATGAAGAATGGATAAAGAAAATGTAGTACATTTACACAGTGGAATACTTATCAGCTATGAAAAACTTCATTATGACATTTGAAGGCAAAGGGATGGAACTATAAAATATCATCCTGTATTAGGTAGCACAGACTCAGAAATCAAGCACGGTGTGTACTCATAAGTGGATGTTAGCCATAAAGTACAAGATAACTATGCTACCATTCACAGACCCTAAGAAACCCAAAGTAAGGAGGGTCCAATGGAGGAAGAATGAATCTCACTCAGAAAGAGAAATGATATGGGAGGTGAATGGAGGCGAGAAGCATGGTGGGAGAGAGGGTGAGAAGGGAACCTTTGGATGGGGATTGGGTGTAAGGAGACAGGAGAGGGCTGGAAGAGAGAATGGAAAGCATGCGAGCATCTTTGGAATTAGCTGGATAACTGCATTGAGGGAGGTTCCAGGAGTCTACTGGGGTGACCATATCTAAAACTCCTAACACTAGCAGAGGATGTGAAGACTGACGTACCCATCTCCTGTAGCCAGGTGGGACTTCCAGTGGAGGGAATGGGACAATAACCCACCTACAAAACCTCCAACCCAAAATTTGATCTGCTTTAATCCTGCTGCAAAGTGTTGTTCCAGGGTGGGCTGGCACCTAAGGGAGTCTTCTCTAGGGAGAAGCGCAGTAGGTAAGGGCGAGATGGATTTTTGAGGGTGTAACTCAGAGGATGGGATAGAGTTAGGAACAGAGATCAGTATGTAAAGTAAATAAATAAACAAATTTAAACAACCCTACAATACACAACCTTTACAGTTTTGAAAATACCAATTTGAATATGGCTTACTATGGAAATGAGACAATCTTAGAGTATATTTTGCACTATGATTTGACAGTTTTTTTTTTAAAGCAATGTTTTTGTCTTTTTTTGACTCTACATTTAACGCACCTTTCTTGGTATTTTGGTAATGCATAGTTTACTTATGCTTACTTGAGGAGACAATATCTAACCTTCAGAGCAACATAGGCTAGTATCTTTCCTAACTCTAAGTATTATTTTAAGATTAACGGGTACAATCTTTTAAACATACTACTTACCTTTTAAAACCCATCCATCATAGAACTATTTCCTATAAAGTACTATGGGAAGAACATACCTCCAAAAAGTCAAAACCACAATGATACATTGTTACTAAGAATATCAACAGAAAGAACATCTAGTAAGTTGGACTGGGGGGATGTCTGAATTTCACTTCCAAGGAGCTAGAAGTCTATTCCAACTGATACATTCTAGGTAGCACATTCAGTGGTAAACTTGAAAACTGAGATCAGCAAGAATAATATTTACACTCAGTTATCTCGTAAAACTAGTCAGGTACTACTTTCAGGACACATTGAGTATATATAAAATATCAAACACATTCGCATGGCAAGAATTTGGCAAGGCCTTTTTATATTATAAAAGATTTTGGTGAGGCCTTTTTATGTTATAGTTTTGGAGATTTCTAACTATTTCAGTTTTTAATATTAATTTTGTTCTAGAGTTGCAACATCATCACAAAAATAATCTAAAGTTTTGTTTCTTGATATCTAATTTAACTTTTTTTTCAAGAATGTAATTTTAACAATGAGATAATACAAATAATATCTTAAAATAATGCCACATGTAAATATCTAAGCATCTAAAGTTGGTAGCATTACTTGGCTTCTGGAATTAGCATTTCTTTGTATGTACCCCATATCTTCCACATAATGCATATAAATTGTTTGGCTGTCTGAAGGTTTTATACATCTAGAAATACAGAGGAGGTGTTGTCATTTTTCTTATTAAATTTATTATATGCTAAAAGGTTTATTTAGATAAATATAAAAAACTACTTAAGAAATCTTAAGTAGTTAAGGTAAAGTAAACAATTAACAAAAATTAATCAGTTATTTTCATACTACAAATATGTTGGTTTTCATATCTGATTTTCCTTTTTATGACCTTGATATTTTTATTCATCTTTTCAGTCCTGTTTTCTATCTGAGACTGCTGAGATGATACTCAGTTTCAGAGAAATAAACCTCAGGTATGGTTGCAGGTAAATCTTGCAAATCCCTAGCAAAACAGCAAGTAGATAGAACAACATTACAAAATAAGGGATTTAGTAGAGGTTTTGAGATACCTGCTCTATCTCTAAAGCATTCTTCCAGGCAAGCATGCAGCATCCACCAGGGGGTGCCTGTCTTGTATAGAATGCTGAATTCTGTTCAACAGAGGGAAAATTCTTAGAATTACAATTTTAAAAAGATTACTAAGTAAGGCTGCACTTGATTATGATGTAGAATTTCGAGTTTGTTACTAAAGCATAGGCATGAAACTATTAGGTAAGACTGAATTCACATTATGGGGTTTTTGCAGAGCCATCAAAACATGTTAAGACTTTGACTAGCTTAGAAATCCTGAACTGCAATCCTCTTCCAGCTGTCCCCCTTCACTGCTCAGCAGGCACACACTTCTGTACTTCATTCTATAAGCTTCAAGTGGCTCATTTTTATATTCCACAGTAATGTCTATTTTTTTCCCTTCTGGAGTAAGAAGTGTGTTGGTGTTTTTCTTAAAATAAACAAACAAACAAACAAACAGCTAAGTAATGCCATGGAGAGTGCATGAAACTAAAAGTCAGTGCATTACTCTTCCTTCTGTTATATGTGTACTTGAAATCAACGTGACAAGATGCTCCTGATTCTTTATAAGACAACCTATACAGACAACACACACACACACACACACACACACACACACACACACACACATACACACACACACACACACACACACACCTCTGTAGACTTTGAAAGATGATCTAGGATTACTTTAAAGTGGGTTTAAAATAAATCAAGAAGGACTGAGCTTTTTGTCACTAATAACCAATTATTAAAATGAGTGTTTTGTGAAATTTGGAAGTTCAAAGAAACCCCTGCTGTAAGAGATAATTAATCAATTCTTTTAAGAATGTATGGATTTAAAATACTTTAAAAATCTTATTTCATTAATGTGATTACCGTTCAAAATTAAGTTAGGGAGAGTATCTCGATTTGCTGCTCATAGGATATGATCTCTTTTCATTTAAAATCACATTACACTCTGGAAAGCTTCAAACTATCAGGTTAGCTTGTTTGTCAGATTGCTAGATTATTCCTCTAATTCACTGAAATATCTATTAGAATTTTCAAAAGAATTGACTTTAATGAATTAGAAAACTAATCCCAACAATGTATCAGTCGAATGAGATCGTTACAAGTAACAAAATACTTAAACTTCAGCCCATTACCAACACTGCTTTATGTATGTGAAATATGCATAAAAGACATAGAACATACACTTACTCTGTGTTTTGCTTCATGAATTAAAATATATTAAAGAGCAGCTGATATGGTTACATAGAAATAGCCTCTGTGTCTGCTAAAATTCATAAGTAAAATCTATTCTTCACAAACAGCCTTATAAGTTGAAAAAGAACAAACAGGTCATACTTCATATAAACTATTTCCTAGAAAAAAATGTAGAAACATCTTTAAACAAGGTGTTTTCTCAATAGTGGCTACATTTCATTCAGATAACAACATTGTTTATGTATTTCACATAATACTGTTAATATTCACCCAAGTTTTATTGAGTAATTAAAGGCTCATGGTATTTTTATATGTATATTTGCCTAGTGTCATTGTGTCTCTGAAAGATTTAGAAAGAAATACAGGAGTCTCAAATATAAAATGGTAAGTATATTATTGAACTCTTGCAAGGCATGAAAATATGAATAAACGTGAACATTATTACTAATCCTTGTTCAATCCAAAATAATGTTCTTCAAGACCAGTATGCTCAAAATCACGTCCATGAATTTTTACCTTACATGTTAGTTAGTTTGTGCTTCCTCTCTGTTTGTCCTGTTATTTTCATGAATTTGATAATCAAGTTATATTTGTGATTGTCTAGGGTTTCTTCATTAAAAAAAAAAAACCTCTTCTATGAGGCACTCAGATCAGTGTTCTTACAAAATAATTATTGAACTCACTTCCTTTAGATTGAAAATATTTTTCAGACAATCGATTTGATAACAGACTCTGTTTCCTCATCTCATACCAGACTTTTTGTTGACCTCATCCATCCAATTTTATTTAGTATAGCATTACTTTTTAATAGCTGAATAGATAGTTATTCCAGATTTTCAGTAACAAATACATGCTTAGAAAATTGTAACAACACACTGGAGGAAGCTACTCAGGAAAACACAAGAACATAGATGAATCTGAAGGCCAAGGGTGCAGCAGGTAGGTACACAAATGTACACTATTCTGTTTTGCAACATTTCAGATGGCATTTGAATGGAGATTGTCTTGGAGTTTTATTGGTGTAAGAAAATATGACCAAAAAGCAAGTTGGAGAGTGCCTTAGTCAGGGTTTGCATTCCTGCACAAAACATCATGACCAAGAAGTAAGTTGGAGAGGAAAGGGTTTATTCAGCTTCCACATTGCTGTTTGTCACCAAAGGAAGTCAGGACAGATGTCAAGCAGGACAGGACCCGGGAGGCAAGAGCTGATAAAGAAGCCATGGGGTACTGCTTACTGGCTGTTTTCCTTGGCTTGCCCAGTCTACTTTCTCATAAAATACAGGAACATCATCAAATGGATGACACTACTCACAATGTGCTAGGCTCTGGCTCTGTCCTATTGATTAATAATTAAGAAACTACCTTTTAGTTGGATCTCATCAAGGCATTTTCTCAACTGAGGTTGCTTTGTCTTTGATGACTCTAATTTGTCTTAAGGTGATATACAATACTGGTCAGTACAGGATAGGTCATAAGTTGGAAAGAAGGACTTGGGTACAGTTAAAACAGGAGTTCTTGTTGAGATAGAACCAGTCAATATCTTGGTGATTGTGGTAAATATTCAAGACAAAAGACAAAGTGCATAGAATGTGATATACACATAAACAAATCATTCATAAAACTTAGGACAGGAGAATATGAACATTAGATTCTATTACTATCACTGTTAATATTCCGTTCTTTTCTATTTTATTGAAAACAGATTTCTTTCTGATATCATCTAATTACAGATCCCCTCCCTCTACACATTCCAATTTCTTCCTGACTCCAGTCTTGTATGAATCCACATGCTTTCTGTCTAAAAATAGAACAAAAATACCAAGCTTCTAAGGGATTACAATATAACATCTGATGTAATAAAATCAATATATTATATTAAGAATACACACACACAAATATATATATATATATATATATATATATATATATTAGTCTAATGTATAAAAATAAGAACAAATACATCTGAATAGGATGTACAGTGTTTTCTTCTTTTCCTCTCTTCCTACCAATCAAAGTAGTGCATTGTGTATCAAAAATCAAATCTGAGTTTTTTCTCAATAGCTCTCCTTCAGTATGTTTTATATTCTCTCCTATTTGTACAGTTTGATAACTAAGTTATATTGCAAAATCTCTGAGGTTTTTTTTTTTATTTTTAATATCTCCTGTCAGACACTCAGATTAGATTTGGTATAAAATAATTATTGACCCTGCATTGTTTTTATTGAAAATTATGATCAAAAATTCTCTTCTCTCTTCTCTTGCCAGATCATCTCATCTCCCCATCCACCCATCCATTTAAAAACAATGTACTTAGAGCCTTTGTATTTAAGATAACTTAATGATGTGTTATAAATTAACTATGTCACTTCTGAGTTTACAGTGAAACTTTTTTTCTTCTCTTTCTTTTTCACTTACTTCTTTGGTTGTTGATATAAATATTGTATAATGTTATATATGGATTTCCTTATATCATTATTTGTATCAGTCTATACTTTTGAATGCATGTCTTAATTCTTGTTCTGGACATTAACATGTACAACTTTCCATCACAAGTATTCAAATTATTTCAACACTTTGACAGCTAATAAAGTTACAAATTAATGTCTAGACCATGAAATGCCATCCAAAATATTAAGAAAAGTCTATTCCAGTCTATTTTATATCCCCCTTTTTTCAGTAGGATAGCCTTATCCCATGTAGTTCCATTATTTTCTTCTGTTATAATTTGTTTACTGCCTAACAATCTTTAACAATCTCTTCCAATTTTCCTTCATTTGGAAAAATATTACCCGTCATGGTTCTGGGATATATTCTGCTAAGAATGATTAACAGAGACTTCTGCTGAGCACTTCATTATAAGAACAGGACCTCTTCCTTCAGTTTCTTCTCCTTTGAGGGTGATATATACCTCAGGCTACTTTCTCTTTTTTTGTTGAATATTTTATTTGCATTTCAGATGCCATCCCCTTTCCCCATTTCTCCTCCCTAGAAAACCCCTATCCCATGCCCCCTTTTCCATTTTGCGTTTATAAATTTTTTTAAATGTTAATCAAAGGCTTTATAAGTATGGTAATGCTCAATCAGAAGTGTAACCCAATACCCAACCTAAATATATAAACTATCTTTGACTGGTGAAGACACATGAACTTCTTCCTCCATGCCCCCTTTCTCTCTCTCTTTCTCTCTCAAATCACCTAACTTCTCCTCTACTTCATCTTCTCCTCTCCTTACTCCATCTTTTCCTCTTGGTGCTCCTTCCCCCTTAGCTCCTCCTACATATCACCTGAACACCTGGGGAGCCCCTATACAACCGAATGTTGGAGCATCAAATCTTCAGCCTTCTGGTCCAAACTCATCTGACAGACCTTAGTGATGCAGAATTATTAAGGGCTGATTACTCTGTCTAGGCAGATATAATCAGTTGACTATTCTGCAACTGTGTCCTTTTCTGGACAGTAATTTGTCTGTAGATGGAGAGAGGCAATTCTTGCCTAATGGCTGTCTCACCATGACTGGAGAAACTCCAAAGATGCTCATTTTCTTCTTAAAATCCAAGACAGGAAGCTGTCAGGAGCAGACAGGTCTCTACTCAAGATGAACATTAATATAGAAATATTTGTGATGTCAATTCTATGGATTTCTGATGTTTTGAAATCCAAATATCCATGTAAGGTAATCTAGACTGTTGTCTGTTAACTCCTCTCAGCTATTTCAAAATAAAATATAGAAAACACCCTAACAATAAACTCAAAGTCATGAATTTGCTATAGTCCCTTTGTTGTAGATTATTTTTTCTTTTCTTTCATTCTTTTTTTTGTTTTTTGTTTGTTTGTTTGTTTGTTTTTGTTTTTCGAGTCAGGGTTTCTCTGGGTAACCCTGGCTGTCCTGGAACTCACTTGGTAGACCAGGCTGACCTCGAACTCAGAAATCCACCTGCCTCTGACTCCCAAGTGCTGAGATTAAAGGCGTGTGCCACCACCGCCTGGCTGCTATAGTCCCTTAACTCGCAGGCTAACCATCCCAAATCAGCTAAAAAAGTTAAAGAAGGACTGGGTCTGAGCCTTGTATTTCTAAATGTGTTATACAGGCACAATGCCCATGAGAGTATCGATATTCATTTCACTTTTCATATCAATAAGAAGCTCATACCGATGAAAATCTTAACTTTGAAATCCAAGTGAATTTTGTACCATTTAAAAAATTATAACTTCATCTTGATACTAATTATACAGATTTCTACCAATAGGTTATGGCTATGCCATAAATCCTAGCTAATCCTCCCTGTTCCAACAAAACCACTAATTTTCCCCAGAAAGACAGCCCAATATTAACCAATTAATCCCCAAGCCCAGGGAATAGGGGCGCTGACTCTTCTTTAACTTCTTCAAGCTGATTACAGGTGTTAAGATATTACAATAGAGGGCTGACATTTTTTTTTAAAAGATGTTGGTTCTAACAACTTTTTCCCCCCTTTTATTTAGTTGATTATAATATTTACGTTTCAATTTTTATCCTCTTATCCCATTCCCCAACCACTCAGGAACCCCTTATCCCATCCCCCCTCCTTATATCCTTTCTATGAGGCTGTGCCCGCACCCACCCCCAACCCCCACTACCCCCTCCTCACCCTCACACTCCCCCCCTTCTGTGTGGATTTTTCATGGGTAGAAATCTGTATAATTTAGTATCAAGATGAAGTTATAATTTCTTAAATGATACAAAATTCACTTGGATTTCAAATTTAAGGTTTTCGTTGGTATAAGCTTTTCATCGATATGAAAGTGAAATAAATATAGATACTCTCATGGGTATTGTGCCTGTATAACACATTTAGAAATACAAGACTTAGACCCAGTCCTTCTTTAACTTTTTTAACTGACTTGGGATGACTAACCTGTGAGTTAAGGGACAATAGCAAATTCATGACTTTGAGTTTATTGTTAGGGTGCTTTCTATATTTCATTTAGAAATAACTGACTGAAGATAACAGACAGCAGTCCAGGTTACCTTACATGAATAGTTGGATTTCAAAATGTCAGAAATCCATAGAATTGACGTCACAAATATTTCTATATTAATGTTCATTTTGATTAGAGACCTGTCTGCTCCTGAAAGCTTCCTGTCTTGGATTCTAAGAAGAAATTGAGCATCATTGGAGTTACTCCTGTTGTGGTGAGACAGCCACCAGGCAAGAATTGCCTCTGTCCATCTACAGAAAAGGACACACTTGCAGAATAGTCGACTGATTATATCTGCCTAGACAGAGTAACCAGCCCTTAATAATTCTGCATCACTAAGGTCTGTCAGATGAGCTTGGGCCAGAAGGCTGAAGATTTGATGCTCCAACATTTGGTAGTATAGGGGTTGTCCAGGTGTTCAGCGGTCTCTATAAATTGGCTAAGTTTTAGAAGCTATGCTTATTGCTTCCCATAAATTCAGTTAATTTAGTCATTCTGGATTTCTGACGGCATTGAAGACCTATAGACTCATAGCCAATCCAGGCTATTTACCTTGAGAGAAAAGATCTGAGTGGAGGGTTCTCAGCTGACATTCATTCTAAAGCCAAGAAAAAGCCAGGTTCAAAACTAAGTGTTCTAGTCAAGAGAGACGGCAGAGGTTCTGGCTAGTCAACAAAAGGATGGACTGGGTATTAAGACTATCTTGTACCTCACTGGTACAAATAGGAATAATTGTGCTCTAATTGTATTCTGAGAGAAAAGCTTTATTTTAACAGGAAGGGTAATATGTAGGAGGAGCTAAGGGGAAAGGAGCACCGAGAGGAAAAGATGGAGTAAGGAGAGGAGAAGATGAAGTAGATGAGAAGCTCGGTAATGAAAGAGAAAAAGAGAGAGAAAGAGAGAGGGGGCATGGAGGCAGAAGTTCATGTGTCTCCACTAGTGAAAGGTAGTTTACATAGCTAGATTGGGTATTAGGTTACACTTCTGATTGAGCGTTACCATACTTACAAAGCCCTTGATTAACATTTAAAAAATTGTATAAAAGCCAAATGGAAAAGGGTGGGGCACTGGATAGGGGTTTTCTGGGGAAGGGAAATGGGGAAAGGGATTGGCATCTGAAATGTAAATAGAATATCTAATAAAAAAAAAGAATAAAAAAAGATATTTGAATAGGGGTGGGGGGAAGAGTAAATTGATAAGCCTCTGACGCTGTGTCTTCACTGTACCAAGATGGAATTCCCGGACACCGGAGGTTTGAGCAGGTCTGCTCATTTTGCTTGATGAGTAGATACACCAAGGCTGTATATTCTGCAATATACAATTGTCAGAACAAGTTTTAGTATCAAGAAAAAGAAAATTTTTTTTCCTAGAGGGCTGACATTTTTTTAAAGATGTTGGTTCTAACAACGTTTTTTTTCCCTTTTATGTAGTTGGTTATAATATTTACATGTCATGTTTTATCCTCTTATTCCATTTCCCCCACCACCTAGGAACCCCTTATCCCATCCCCCCTCCTTGTGCTTCTATGAGGCTGTGCCCGCATCTACCCCCCCATCCCCAATACCCCCTCCCCACCCTCACATTACCCCATTCTGTGTTCATTTTTCATGGGACCAAAAATCTCCTCTCCCACCTATGCCCAACAAGGCCGTCTTCCCACATATACCTCTGGAGTCATAGGTCCCTCCCTATGTGCTCCCAGGCTGGTGGTGTAGATCCTGGCGGGCTCTGGTTGTTTGGTATTGTTGCTTTCCTCTTGGGGTCACAAACCCTTCCTGCTCCTTCAGTTTTCTCTCTAAGTTCTCCATTGGGAAACTCTTGATCATATCAGTGGGTAGCTGTGAGCAAAGTCCTCTGAATGTGTTAGTCTTTGGCAGACCTCTAAGGAGACAGCTATATCATGTTCTTGACAGCATGCACTTCCAGCCATCCACATCAGTGTCTAGCTTAGGTGACAGTACATGGGATGGACGCCCAGGTGGAATGGTCTCCTGATGGCTCCTCCTTCAGTTTCTGTCCCATGTTTTGTTTCCTAATTGCTCCCTTGAGTATTTTTGTTACTGGTTCTAAGTAGAACTGAGGTATCCCCTCTTGGTCTTCCTTCTTCGTGAGCTTCGTGTGGTCTGTTGCGTCTTCACTGTGCTAAGCTTTTGGGCTAACATCCGCTTGACAGTGGGTAAATACTATGTGTGTTCTTTTGTAATTGGGTTAACTCACTCAGGATGATAATTTCTAGATCCACCCATTTACCTAAAAATTTCTCGAATTCAATATTTTTAATAGCTGAGTGATAAACTATTGTGTAGATGTACCACATTGTTTTGTATCCATTCCACTATTGAGGGACATCTTGGTTTTATCCAGCTTTTGGCTATTATAAATAAGGTTGCTATGAACATAGTGGAGCATATGTCCTTATTATATTTTGGAGCACTTTCTGGGTATATGCCCAGGAGTGGTATTGCTGGATCCTCAGGTATTGCTATGTCCAGTTTTCTGAGGAACCGCCAGACTGATTTCCAGAGTGGTTGTACCCCCTTGCAATCCCACCAACAATGGAGGAGTCTTCCTCTTTCTCCACATCCTCGCCAGCATCTACTATCACCTGAGTTTTTGCTCTTTGCCATTCTGATTGGTGTGAGGTGGTATCTCAGGGTTGTTTTGATTTGCATTTCCCTGATGACTAAGGATGTTGAGCATTTCTTAAGGTGCTTCTCAGCCATTCGAGTTTCCTTTGTTGAGAATTCTTTGTTTAGCTCTGTATCCCATTTTTAATAGAGTTATATGGCTTTTTTGGAGTATAATTTCTTGAGTTCTTTTTATATCTTGGATATTAGCCCTCTATTGGATGTGGGATTGGTTAAGATCTTTTCCCAGTCTGTTGGTTGCCATTTTGTCTTATTGACAATGTCCTTTGCCTTACAGAAGCTTTGCAATTTTATGAGGTCCCATTTGTCAATTCTTGATCTTAGAGCATAAGCCATTTGTTTTTTGTTCAGGAACTTTTCCCCTGTGCCTAGATATTCGAGGGTCTTCCCTACCTTCTCTTCTATTAGTTTCAGTGTATCTGGTTTTAAGTGAAGGTCTTTTATCCACTTGGATTTGAGCTTTGTACAAGGAGATAAGCATGGATCGATTTGCATTTTTCTACATGTTGATCTCCAGTTGAACCAGCACCATTTGCTGAAAATGCTGTCCTTTTTCCACTGGATGGTTTTAGCTCCTTTATCAAAGATCAAGTGACTATAGGTATGTGGGCTCATTTCTGGGTCTTCAATTCTATTCCATTGATCTTCCTGCCTGTATCTGTACCAATATCATGCAGTTTTTATTACTATTGCCCTGTAGCACAGTTTGAGGTCAGGGATGGTGATCCCCCCCCGAAATTCTTTTGTTGTTGAGAATAGTTCTTTTTTTGTTGTTCCAAATAAATTTACAAATTGCTCTTTCTATCTCTATGAAGAATTGATTTGGATTTTTGATGGGGATTGCATTGAATCTATAGATTGCTTTTGGCAAGATGGTCATTTTTACTAAATTAATCCTGCCAATTCAGGAGCATGGGAGATCTTACCATCTTCTGAGGTCTTCTTCTATTTCTTTCTTCAGAGACTTGAAGTTCTTGTCATACAGATCTTTCACTTTCTTGGTTTGGTTCACTCCAAGATATTTTATATTGTTTGTGACTATTGTGAAGAGTGTCATTCCCCTAATTTCTTTCTCAGCCTATTTATCTTTTGAGTATAGGAAGGCTACTGATTTGTTTGAGTTGATTTTATATCCAGCCACTTTACTGAAGTTGTTTATCAGGTTTAGGAGTTCTCCGGTGGAAATTTTATGGTCACTTAAAGTATACTATCATATCATCTGCAAATAAAGAAATTTTGACTTCTTCCTTTCCTATTTGTATCCCTTTGACTTCCTTTTGTTGTCTAATTGCTCTAGCTAGGACTTCCAGTACTATATTGAATAGGTAGGGTGAAAGTGGACAGCCTTGTCTAGTCCCTGATCTTAGTGGGATTGCTTCAAGTTTCTCTCCATTTAGTTAGATGTTGGCTACTGGCTTGCTGTGTATTGCTTTTACTATGTTTAGGTATGGACCTTGAATTCCTGCTCTTTCCAAGACTTTTAACTTGAAGGGATGTTGAATTTTGTCAAATGCTTTCTCAGCATCTAGTGAGATGATCATGTGGATTTTTTCTTTATTTATGTGGTGGATTACATTGATGGATTTTCGAATATTGAACCATCCCTACATTCCTGGAATAAAGCCTACTTGATCATGATGGATGATTGCTTTGATGTGTTCTTAGATTCTGTTTGCGAAAATTTTATTGAGTATTTTGCATGAATATTCATAAGAGAGATTGGTCTGTAGTTCTCTTTCTTTGTTTCGTCTTTGTGAGGCTTGGGTATGAGCGTAATTGTAGCTTCATAGAATGAATTGTATATTGTTCCTTCTTTTTCTATTCTGTGGAATAGTTTGAAGATTATTGGTATTAGTTCTTCCTGGAAGATCTGGTAGAACTCTGTACTAAAACCATCTGGCCCGGAACTTTTTTTGGTGGGGAGATTTTTAATGACTGCTTCTATTTCTTTAGGGGTTATGCGACTATTTAGATGGTTTATCTGTTCCTCCTTTAACTTTAGTACCTGGTATCTATCTAGAAAGCTGTCCATTTCATCCAGATTTTCGAATTTTGTTGTGTACAGGTCTTTGTAGTAAGATCTAAAGATTTTTTAATTTCCTCTGTTTCTGTTGTTATGTATCTCTTTTCAGTTCTTATTTTATTGATTTAAGTGCTATCTCTGAGTCCTTTGGTTAGTCTGGCTAAGGGTT
The DNA here is from genome assembly GCA_030674055.1 of Rhabdomys pumilio. Classification (NCBI taxonomy): domain Eukaryota; kingdom Metazoa; phylum Chordata; class Mammalia; order Rodentia; family Muridae; genus Rhabdomys; species Rhabdomys pumilio. The sequence goes on from JANHMN010000015.1 coordinate 39,891,752, forward strand.
TGTCTATTTTGTTGATTTTCTCAAAGAACCAGCTCCTGGTTTTGTTGATATTTTGTATAGTTCTTTTTGTTTCAACTTGGTTGATTTCAGCTCTGAGTTTGATTATTTTTTGCTGTCTACCCCTCTTGTGTATATTAGCTTTTTTTCGTTCTAATGCTTTCAGGTGTGCTGTCAAGTTTTTAATGTATGCTCTTTTCACTTTCTTTTAGTGGGCACTTAAAGCTATGATTTTTTCTCTTAGTACTGCTTTCATGGAGTCCCACAAGTTTTGATATGATGTGTCCTCATTTTCATTTAAATCTAAAAAGTCTTTAATTTCTTTCTTTATTTCTTCCTTCACCAAGTTATCACTGAGTAGAGCATTGTTCAGTTTCCATGTGTATGTGGGCTTTCCATTATTTTTGTCCATGTCAAAGACAAGTCTTAGTCCATGGTGATCTGATAGGGTACATGGGATTATTTCAATTTTTTTGTATCTGTTGAGGCCTGTTTTGTGACCAATTATGTGGTCTATTTTGGAGAAGGTACCATGAGGTGCTGAGAAAAAAAGGTATATTCTTTTGTCTTAGGATGAAAAGTTCTATAGATGTCAGTAAAGTCAAATTGGTTCATAACTTGTTAGTTTCCTTGTGTCTCGGTTTAGTTTCTGTTTCCATGATCTGTCCATAGCTGATAGTGGGGTGTTGAGATCTCCCACTATTATTGTGTGAGGTGCAATGTATGCTTTAAGCTTTAGTAAAGTTTCTTTTATGTATGTGGGTGCCCTTGCATTTGGGGCATAGATGTTCAGATTTGCAAGTTCTTCTTGGTACATTTTTCCTTTGATGAATATGAAGAGACCTTCTTTGTCTTTTTTGATTACTTTTGGTTGAAAATTGATTTTATTTGATATTAGAATGACTACTCCAGCTTGTTTCTTAGGGCCATTTGCTTGGAAGATTGTTTTCCAAACTTTTACTCTGAGGTAGTGTCTGTCTTTTTCACAAAGATGCATTTCTTGTATGCAACAGAATGTTGGGCCCTGTTTATGTATCCAGTCTGTTAGTCTATGTCTTTTTATTGGAGAATTGAGTCCATTGATATTAAGAGATATTAAGGAAAAATGAATGTTGTTTCCTGTTATTTTTGTTACTGGCAGTGGAGTTATGTTTGTATAGCTACCTTCTTTTGGGTTGTTGGAGGAGTACTTTCTTGTTTTTTTCTAGGTTGCAGTTTCCCTCCTTGTGTTGGAGTTTTCCTCCAGTTAGCCTTTGAAGTGCTGGATTTGTGGTAAGATATTGTGTAAATTTGGATTTGTCATGGAATAGTTTGGTTTCCCCCATCAATATTGATTGAGAGTTTTGCTGGGTATAGTAGTCTGAGCCGGCATTTGTGTTCTCTTAGGCTTGTATGATATTAGTCCAGGATCTTCTGGCTTTTATAGTCTCTGGTGAGAAATCTGCTCTAATTCTTATAGGTCTGCCTTTATATGTTACTTTGCCTTTTTCCTTTACTGCTTTTAGTATCTTCTCTTTGTTTTTTATATTTGATGTTTCGATTATTATGTGAAGGGAGGTATTTCTTTTTTGGTCTAGTCTATTTGGGGTTCCGTAGGCTTCTTGTATATTTAAGGAATCTCTTTCTTTAGGTTAGGGAAGTTTTCCTCTATAATTTTTTTGAAGATATTTACTGGTCCTTTAAGTTGAGAGTCTTCACCCTCATCTATACCTATTATCCTTAAGTTTGGTCTTCTCATTGTGTCCTGGATTTCCTGGATGTTTTGTATTAGGAGCTTTTTGCATTTCACATTTTCTTTGACTGTTGTGTCTGTGTTTTCCATGGTATCTTCTGTGCATGAGATTTTTCTCTTCTATCTCTTACATCCTGTTGGTGATGCTTGTGTCTATAACTCCTGATCTTTTTCCTAGATTTTCTATATCTAGGCTAGTCTCCCTTTGGGATTTTTTTATTGGCTCTACTTCCATTTTTAAATCCTGGATGGTTTTGTGTAATTCCTTCACTTATTTGGTTGTGTTTTCTTGTATTTCTTTAAGGGTTTCTACCTGTTTACCTGCAATCTCCTCAAATTCTTTGAGAGTGTTGTTTATGTCCTTTTTAAATTCCTCTATCATCATCATGAGAAGTGATTTTAATTCTGAGACCTGCTTTTCGGTTGTGATGTAGTGTTCCAGACTTGCTGTGGTGGGGAAACTGTGTTCTGGTGATGCCAAGTAACTTTGGTTTCTGTTGTTTACATTCTTATGCTTGCCTTTTGCCATTTGGTTAGCTGTAGTGCTACTTGCACTCACTGGTTCTGACTGGAGTCTGCCTTTCCAGTTGTCTTGGTTGTGTCAGAACTCCTGTGGGGCTGGATGACTCTATGATCCTGAGATTCAGCTCTTCTGGGTATAGTGGCTTTTCTAGGATATCTCAGGATATGGTGTCTCCATGGTAGTAGACCAGCTAGGTGTTTGCTTCTCTGAGTGTAGTTGATCCTCAAGGATGCTTCAGGATATGGTGTCCCCTGCTCTGCAGCTCTGCGGTCCTTGACCTGTCTAGGATGCTGCCAGATGTAGTTTCCTCAGGGTAGCAGATCAGCTGTGTGGCTGCCCTATCCACTGAGGCCAGGGCAAGGGGCAGAAGGGGCGTGGTTTTCCGCACTAGTGGGTTCTGGGTGCCAGGTGCAATCTGGGATCTCCCTACTGCCAGTTTTGCTTCTGGAGCCTAGGGTGGTGAGTGGGTGCTCCTACCTGCAACTCCATGGTCCCTGACCTGGCTAGGATGCCGCTGGACTCAGGGGAGCAGATCAGCTGTGTGGCTGCTCAGTCCACCAGGGTCCGGGCAAGGGGCAGAACCTGGCTACTTTCAAGGTGCGTATTTTCTCTTTTTCATTCAGCTTTCAGAAATCTAGTTGTCATGAGCTTTGATCTAGATTACCTAGGAAAAATTCTATTCAGCAAAGAGTCAAATTACTGAATATGCAAAGTTTCCTCATTTAGAAAGTTTAACATCTTTGTAATTAACTTTTCCACACTTTTATTAACTTGTGTTCTTATGACTGTGTAGCAGTCTGATAACCTTTTGATGATGTTCAGTATTTTCCTTAATCTCCTAGGTAGTTTCACTCATAGAAAGGAGCACATAAATGAAATAGGGTTACTATACTTTGAAGAAAGATTTAGTTTTTATTTTCAAATATTTTAGTGTGCATACATTTTCAAAAAAAAAACCAAGATATTAACCCAAAAGTTATTGTAAAAATAATTACAAATCAATGATGTGTTTTTAAGTTAATTAATTAGCTTATTTTAAACTCAAAATTTTATTTCCTTCCCGGTCCAACCTCCAATTGTTCCACATTCTATACCTCCTCCCTGTCCGTCCCTCTGTCTCCAGGACCCGAACCCCTCCTCACCAAACTCCCTGGGGCCTTCAGTCTCTTTAAAGTTAAGTGCATCTTCTCTGACTAAACCCAGACCCAGCAGTCCTCTGCTGTATATGTATTGGGAGCCTCATATCAGATGCTGTATGCAGTCTGGTTGGTGGTCTAGTGTTGATAAGATCTCAGGAATCCAAGTTAATTGAGACTTCTGGTCCTCTTACTGGGTCATCTTCCTCCTCAGCTTCTTATAAGTCGTGATATAAGAGAGTAAATCTCTATATTAATGATCTGATAAGACCTCATAATCACATGTTGAAACTGTTTTCAATATACTGAGCTTAAGCACAGCAATTGTGTGCCTTATCATGGAGGATGGGGCACAGAGATGCAAATGTAAATATTTCCTAGGTATAGTAATAAAATGTGAAAATGTGTTTAAACAAAAATGATGTCATTTATTATAGGAAAAAAGAACATGTCGATTGAGTCTATGTAAAGCTCCATTTGACATTTGTCATTCCTCTCAAAGTATAATCATGTTTTGTGAAAGTTTTCAATCCCTGTGGCCTTTTTTTACAGCAGCATCAAGATAACAAGCAATATTGTTTTATCTTTAGAAACATTTACCTGTTGTTGCTGACTCTTTACACGCTTGTCTGTGCCATGCACTTCTATCACAAGAGGAAAATACCAAATAATGTATATTAAGAACTCTTGCAGCAAAGCTGCCTTCTTAGATTTCTGCAACCTTTACATCTCCATCGCAATGCTCAGTTAGTTTATTGCAGGAAATTGCTATTTTATTGTAAAATTTTGTGAGCAATTTTCCAAGCCCATTTATTTATTGCTATGTGTTACTGGCTTTTCCTTATAATCAACACAATGTTTATGTTTTGAAGTACAAACTGTACATTTTATTGCTTACAAAATGAATTTGACAACCTCATTAATTATTGGAGGATCAGGAAACAATTTTTTTAACCAGGTTTACATCAAAATATGATAGCTTCTAACTTTAGATCACTTTTATTACATTTAGTCACGATTTAGAAAAGAAGTTGAGATTAGGATGAGTATAATGTATTATGCATCTTCCTCTTAATATGACTCAGAAATTATTTCACTACAGTTTTAAAACTATTTGTACTCAGTATCCTAAAAGCTTAGCAAGTTACAATTTAAATTGTGTGGGATATATCCCACACAATGTAAATATATGGGATAAAAAATATGGGAGATTATATATATATATATATATATATATATATATATATATATCCCACAAGGAAGTAGGAAATAAAATATCACAACATTTACATGCATTGTTGCTGATAAGTGTTTATGATGGGAGTTTGTATTTTTTGTTTAGAGTTGAAGCCCCAGTGGTCATGAGCATATTGGATTTTTGGTGGCACTCAGTGTACCCTTCCTATGTTGTCTAGAATTACAGGGTTAGGAATATATTTTAGGAAATTTATACAGTAGTATGTTTCCATATACCTTTTTCAAATGGTTGTTAATGTTAGTTATTCCTCCCATACTCCCTTTTCCAGTTTTTCCTCTGACCACCACCTCAATTTATCACCATCCACTCTCATAACTCACTATATTACTCTTCCTTTTCTACATCAATTTATTGCATCTTTTTATAGCATTCTTTATTAAACCTGGATAATGCTGATATCTTCTCACCCATTTGTTGGAATACACAGATTCAAAGCTAAGATAAACAATTTTTAGAAAACACCCTCCTGAACTCTATTTTTAAAGTTCTTCAATTTATTAAACACATAGTCTTTCTTCTATTGTGCTTTCCATAAGCATAAGAATTCTGTCTGTCTATCTGTCTATCTAGAACACTATATTCTCCTGTTACTTTCTGTGGTTCTATGTTATGTCAACTTTTAAAGAATGGGGTTCTGTTTGTATGTCTCTTACATGTCCTTCTCTGACTAGTAGGTTCAGTACTTAATACTCAACGTCACTAGCATGCTGGATTACATCACATCTCCCAAGATATAGATCAGTGAGCTGAGGACTTCATAACAGGATTAAAAGTAACTCTCTTTTGTCAGTTCTCACTTTGCAAGTAATTCCTTAACATGTTCTTGTTCTATTTGCTCTCACTGGGACAGAAAGCTGGAGGTTTGGTCAGCCCATTCTGTTTCCTTTTCTCCATCTGTATCTCCATCTTTACATGTGTGTCTGTCATTAAGCAAGGCAAAACAGAATATTTGGCAATCAAAAGTCCCCATTATTTTGTGACTTTTCTGAGGTGAGAGATGAGAAACCTAGTTGTCATTCTATTTTCCTGAAAACGCAGGAAATAGCATCCCATTCCAGACATAATTGTTTGGTATCTGAGTCATAAGAAAATGAACACAGAAAGAGATAGAGGCATGTGAGGTGGGATCTACATGATTTTTCAGCATTAAGAGGACATATCCCACAGTCTTTATTCTGAACTCTGGCTCTTCTTGTACAATTCTGTCTGTGCCTTATTCACTTATGAGCATTTGATACACTGAATTCAACCAAGTGATAGCACAGAAAATAAAAAATGATAAATTCATCATTTGGTGAGTGGTAGTTCAAAATCTTGTTTCTCCCAGTCCTTTCTATTACCCCATTGATGGCTATTTTGTGAGCTTCATCCAGGGTTTATGGCTATAGTGGACAGAGTCTGATAGAGTGTACTTACTCTATCTTATCCAGAATTAGAGCAAGAACTGTCAGGTTTAAAGTGTATATATAACTGAGTTGCGATCTTATATCATCTGGGACTGAAATAGGAAAGTCACGGCTTCAATAGGATTATATATTTTGGGGGAAGCATGTTTCAAGGCTTTGAACTAAAATGCACGTTGGACTAATATGTCCCTGTGGAGGGGAGTAAAGCAGAGTTTTACTAATACTACGTGTCAGTTATAGCAATAGAACAAAAGACCAAGGTCTAACTCAATCTTGAATAAAGTGATACCAGGCATCCCAAGTAACATCAGTAAATCAGAGCTATGAGTTATCCTTTTCATCCTCTGTCTTGGATCTTCTGAGAAAGAACACAATAAATGGGGAATTATTTGTTTGTTAAATTGGAAAAAGACCTCTTACAGAATATTTCAGTAAGATTATAAACTTTCACAAGCACATTTTTTTGAGACACTAAATTCCTCTGGATGAAACGTAAGACTAAAAAACAAAAAACAAAACACAAAATTCATGAATTTTTAAGTGGTATGTTATTATAATGAGAAATTTCTTGCATATATGCTCATTAAAAAAGGTGTATATTTTATACATGTGTTTGACATCTATACCAAATTCTGGCAGTAAACCCTTATGGTATATCTACAGACACAAACACATACCACAGCATTGAGTTAAAGATTGCACATATACAAACTTGAAAGACAGGCCACAGAGATTCCTGTAAGTGACAGATATATAGGAAATTTGTTGTTGCTGTTTTTTTTCTTTTGTGTTTCTGCCTGTCTCTCTGGGTGCTTGAATCCATAAAATAAAAAAAAAATTAGTTTTGAAGACACCACAAGGAAGGACTAAATCTAGCAAATTTGTCAAAGTTTAACAATCTGTGTGTTTTTTCCACCAAATATGTATTTGTCTTTTACTATAAAAACAAATTCACAAAAACAAAGAAGTAAAAATAATTAATAATTACAAGGTACAACTAATTTTGAGTCCATTTTACTTAGTTTAAAAGTATTATTACATCTGGTTCTATAAATAGATTTCTCTGGGGAGAAATATTTTGTTTGCTTGTTCCTTTAGTCTTCCTCCTAAGAACCTTTACCTTTTTATCTTTATAAGTGAACAGCTTGTCATAGAAAATAAATCATATTTCAGTGGTAAAACAATGATTGCTTTATTAATTAAATAAAAATAAAGCAACCGTAACTTGTAGATCTATTAACAAATTGAAATCCAATGAAATGATTATAATACGGCAGTGTATTCTAGGTTAGTACTTGGTTCAAAGGCATATAATATTTATAATTTGAGGTTCAAGTGACATCACATATATTTTCACAAAATACAATATTGCAGAATGACAAAAGGGAGAGTTCTATGGAAAGAAAGTGTGAATGTGTGAAGGAAACTTGTTTCAAGTATCCAGAGAAACTGCAACAGTAAATATTGCACAAATATTAAAATTTAAAGATGTCTAAGCAACAAACTGAAACTGGAAGCATTTTTTTTTGTACATTTTAAAGCTCAACAAATATTCGAGGTGATTTCCAACAAATACGTGAGAAAACATTACATTGAAGGAGTAACGTAATATAGGAATTGAATAAACTTTCTAGTTTTGCTTCTGTTTCTCTGTTTCTTGTTTTATTTTGTCTTTTTTATGCAATGAAATTTAAATTCCTCTATAAATCAGACTCTCCTTCTACAACTTGCTTCTTCTCTCTGGTGGCTGTCAAGATATTTATTGCAAAATGTATCTAAAAAGAAACAAACAGCTTACAATGTAGGTATATTTTAAATGTTGCTGTTCTTCTTGATGTAAGGCTCATTTTTCAGGATAGTTGGAAAAGTGGACACAACCTTCAGCTGGTATTTCTGTAACAATAGAGAATGGAAAGAAACCCTCTCTAATGGTAGCATGCAGGGAGGCTCTCTTTTTGTTGAAAAATTCACATGTTGATATACCTGGAAAGGACTTTTTGAAGTTATTCATTAATATGAACAATTCAGTTCATACTATGACTATATAACTATATAACTATGACCAATACAACAGAAAGGCAACAGTATTTTACAATTGAAATTTCCAAATTCCATATTATACTCTGCTTCACCTCAATGCTCCTTCTAAGAGATTGATCTCTATCATATTTAAAATATACTTAGGCACTCATCATGTATTTATCCCTTCAACATCCTACAACATCAAAGGCTCCCCTAAAAGACTGCATTTTTACTGATTTATACTTAACCTACAGAAATATTACAGTTACATTTCCCTCATTTATTTTTTTCTCAGATATAATTGTAGTTTTGATGAGTTTGTGCAATTGCATCTATCTTGGATGACATCATCAAATCGGAGTTGATAAACATAGCATATACTTCTATAAATGGGCTTAGTTCTCTTAGTAATAGTTTCAGTGTTAGTATGTCAATGTGTAAATACAGTAAACAAGTGACAGAGTAAGATGTAAAACTCGCTTACTGTACTGTGATCTTTAATTGTTATAGTGTGTCACCAAACCCTAGATTCCTTGCAGATCATGTAGCCAACATGGAAAAATGTATGGCATTTCCTGTAAAATAAGATAAATTAAGTTCAATTAGTCTATGAACTAGAAATTCAACTTCTGGATTTGTATCAAAGCTAAGTGAAATAAGGAACTTAAAGAGTCTTGACACATTTATTCACAGTATTAATAGTGTTTAAACAACCTAGCTCATCAGTTGGCATGTGAATAGATGCAGGAAACATATACCAAACATTGACAAAGTGGATATCTGTTAAATAAGGCATCCATGAAAATCAAAAACTTATGTGACAGCACATGTTGGTGAGAATGTGAAGAGGAACACTCTTCCATTGCTGGTGGAATTACAAACTGGTACAACCAATCTGGAAATAAATCTGAATATTCTTCAGAAAATTGGAAATAAATCTACCTGAAGACTCGGCTATAAAATTCTTGAACATATGCCCAAATGATGCCCCTTCATGCCACTTGGACACATGTTCTACTATGTTCATATTTGTGATAGCCAGAAGCTGAAAACAATCCAGATACCCCACAATGAAAGAATGGATAGAGAAAATGTGGTTTACTTATACAATGGAATACTATTCAGTTATTAAGAATGAGGACATCCTGAGTTTCGCAGGCAAATGGATAGAACTAGAAAATATCATCCTTACTGAGGTATCTCAGCACAAAAGGATATGCATGATATGTATTCACTATTAAGTAGATGTTAGCCAAAGAAGTACCAATTACCCAGGACACAACCCACAAGACTCAAGAAGGTTAACAAGCCAAAGGTCCCAAGTGATGATGCTTCCATCTCACTTGGGAGGGAGAAGAAAGCAATCACAGGGGACATAGGTGGAGAGGAACCGGGATGGAAGATTGGAAAGGGAGAGGAAAAGAGGAACATGATCAGGTATTGGGTGAGGGGGATACAGGAGTGATTCCCTGAGGGCCAGCAAATGAATGAAAACAGACAACTTCAGGAGGTGGGAGGTGGCAGGACCCTCTAGAATGTACCAGAAACCTGAGAGGTGAAAGACTCTCAGGACTCAAAGAGAGCAACCATAGATGAAATGCCCAACAATGGAGAGAAAGAACTTGTAGAGTGAACCTCCAGTAGAAAGACAGGGGATCAAGTGGAGAAATGTGGTTGCCATCTCACAGCCAAAAACTCTAACCCAGAATTGCTCCTGTTTAAAGAAATTGCTGGGACAAGAATGTAGCAGCATGTTTTCCCCGAAAGTTGGCAGGAGTAAGGAGAGGAAGAGGAGGAGTAAGTAGAGGAAGAAGGGAAGGAAGAGGTGGAGCTAGGAGAGAGAGGACGAGAGAGAAGGGACCATAACATTGAATGTTCTCATGTCTCTAACAGTCAAAGGTAGTTGATATATCTAGGTTGGGTATTGGGTTACACCTCTAATTGTGTGGGAATCTTGTTATTGAGCATTACCAAATATATAAAGTCTGTGGATAATCTAAGCATTAAAGTCTCATTTTCTACAGGGCCTGTGTGAATGGCGAGATGGTCTGGGCTCAGCCCCAGCCTTGTAACCACAGCATGGAAGATTGGGAAGTTGGGAGGGGCTGAGTTGGGAGGAGTAAGGAGAGGAAGAGGAGAAGAACAAGAAGGAACTAGAGAGGGAGAGAGGAGAAAGAGAAGGAATATGGCAGCGAATGTAGGTGTGTCTCCATCACTCTAAGGTAGTTGTAATATCTAGATTAGGTATCAGAAAACACCTCTAATTGTGGGGCTTCTTGTTATTTGAGCATCACCAAACATATAAAACTACTGGATAATCTTTAAACATTAGAGTCTCATTTCTACCATGTACTGTGTGAATGGTGGGATGGTCTGTGCTCAGCCCAGCCTTGTGGAGACAGCATGGTAGATTGGCAGAGCCATCTCCCATGCTGACACCTTGTGGGTGCCAGGACCAGTGTTTCTGGCTGGCTGTTTCTAACTGTGGAGCACTTGTCTCTGGCCGCCTGAGATGGAGGCCTGAGCCAAGTGATGGTGGTGTATTCTCATGCCTAGGCTAGTCGGGAAGATAGCAGCTGATTAAGAACAAGCAGGATTAAGAACAAGCAACGGCTGTCACTTTAAATTTCTTCCTCAACACAAGAATGGAGAAAATACTGAAGAAAAGAAGGTCCAGTTACCTGTCTAAAATGGGATTTATGTCAAGGGAAGGCTCCAAGGTCTGACACTATTACTGATTGTTGGTTAGTATTAAATACAAAATTATTTTTAAATAGTAACATTGACATCAAAGGTAAAATGAAATCAAATAAAAGAAGAAATTATTAATATGTTCATAAATTCTTCTTTATGGTACAAAACTCAAAAACTGCTGATAAGGGATCCGCAATGGATTAAAGAATTAGAGAAAGGACTGAAGGAGATGAAGGGGTTTGCAACCCCACAGGAAAAATAACAATATCAGCCAACCAGACCCTCCAGAGCTCCCAGGGACTAAACCACCAATCAAAGAGTACACATGGAGGGACTCATGGCTCCAGTCACATGTGTAGCACAGGTTGGTATTGTCAAATATCAACTGGAGGAGAAACCGTTGGTCCTATGAAGGCTTGATGCCCCAGTGTTGGGAAATGCCAAGGTGGTGAGGTGGAAGTGGGTGGGTGGGTGAGCACCCTCATAGAAACTGGGGTAGGGGTTAGCGGATAGAGGTCTCCAGAGGGGAAACAGGGAAAAAGAATAACATTTGAAATGTAAATAAATAAAATATTCAATAAAAAAAGAAAAAAATTGTTAACTTTAGCAGAACTAAAGATGTTTTTATTTCATTCAAGAAAAGTAGAAAACAATCTTAACTGGTCACAACAAATATGGGATTGGAATGCTATCCGATGATAAGAATAAGAAAGATAATTTCCCACAATACCCAGATATTACACATTAATTCTGTTAATATACTGTGATACAGTAATATTTTGTAGAAAATTTTCAAACTCAGCATTCCATATGAGCTCACTTATAACTGAGGATCTATATGCCATGATAAATACAATCCTTCAATCCTCATAGTGCTGTGCTTTGATATTAAGTGATTACACATAATGGAATATATGAAATTAATTTTAATATCAGTATCACATAGACTTGAAATTTTTGTATTAGGAAAAGTGTGTGGAAAAAAGGACACAACCAAAATGTTATCAAATTAAATGAGTATCATAATAACCCCTAGGGTTTGAGAAATAGATTTCTCAATCTTTTTCATTTCTTATTATATGGGAAGGGGAAGTGAAGGAGGGAAGGATAAAGAGAGAGAGAAACAGAGAGGGAGAAAGGGAGGTAGGAAGAGAGGCAGAGAGGGAGAGAGGGACAGAGGAAGAGAGAGAGAGGGAGAGGGAAAGAACTGTACATATATTCTCCCATTTGTATACATATTTGTTGAGGCTAGTAAAGAAATTATGTGTTCTACTTTATAATCGGTAGATTATTTCCTAACAAAAGTGTCTCTCACCAACCTAGAAGTCACCATTTTCTTTAGATTGATTTACTAGTGACCCTCAGTGAGATTTCCATCTCTCTATAACTCCAACTCCAAGCACTAGGGGTACAGTGCATGCGTATATTTCTAATCTTTTACATGTGGCCTGAGTATTCAAAATCAGGACCTTATATTTGCATGACAAATTCTTTTACCTATTCAAATGTTTCATAAGCCCTGTGTCTATCCTTTTGGAATCATTAATGGTGGGGTTTAATTTGAAATTTTACAGTTCAAAATTTTGACAGTGATGGTTCATGCCTGCGGGATTTTGCTTTTAACAGACTGACCAGGAGATGAGTGAATCCAATACATGGAAGATTTATACTTGCTAAACACATTCTAAGGCTGATGAGGTGGCATTCTTCCATTTTTCTGCTTCCTTGACAGAATCTGTATATTCCAAGATGGCTTTTATAGTTTATCTAGTTGATCTCTGAGGTTATGGTGGAACTAAAGTTGCCAAACATTGGTTGAAGTCAGTATATGCCAATCAGTATCATATTATTCTTCTTTCAAAGTGACTGATTGAGGGAGACACAAAGCACACCCTACAAGTAATTAGCACACACTGTTCCACATGCCAGTAATTGTCTTAGATTTGTCCAATTGCAACAATAGCCAGGAATTTAATTTGATGAGTATTTGGCAAGAAAAGCTATTCCGTTTTGTTCATGAATAAGGTGCAGCATAATCATGATTGCTCTTGGAAATCAGGTTGAAAGTATGAGACAAGGAAACCTGAGGATAAAGTTAAGCAAGGGAGCATGTAAAGACAGAAATTATTACCAATACAGACAGAATCTACTCAAAGGCCAGCAATATTGTTTAATGAGACAACAAGTTATCATTTATCTAACATTTTAATATTGAATTAATTTAAGATAATGACAGTACATATTAAACTTACTGTTTGTGATATATATTCTAGAATATTTGTAAGTTATAAACAACAAATGAATTTCTAACCTTTCCTTATTTCTATCCTAATTCTATTTTCTTTCCCTAGATCTATACAATACTTTAAATATGCTAATCTACATTCTTATAGATTTTTTCATTAATTAATTTATTTAATTACTTTACAGCTTGATTACAGGTACCTCCCTCATCTCCTCTCAGTCCCATCTACACATTCCCTTACTTCCCCTCCCCTTCTCCTTGTCTTCAGAGAAGGGAAGTTCCCCTCACTCAGTGGGCACCAATCAAATGAAGTCACAGCAGGACTAAGGACACCTTCTCCTACTGAGTCCAGACAAGGCAGCTCAGCTCTAAAAAAGGGATCCAAAGACCTAAAGCATACAAAGACTCAACAAAGAAAGAGAATGTCAGACTAATTTCTCTTATGAATATGAATTCAAAACTACTCAATAAAATATTCTCAAATAAATCCAAGAACACATAAAAAACACCATTCACAATGATTAAGTAGATTTTATCCTAGAAATAGGATGGTTCATCATACAAAAATCCCCATCATATTAGCGAGTTGAAGGAAGAAAACTACTTGATCATCTCATTAGATACTGAAAAAATCTTTTATAAAATCTATTGCCCCTCCATGTTAAAAGTCTTGAAGATATCAGGGATATAGTGCACATACCCACAATAGAGGCAATATACACGAAGCCAGTAGCCAACATTAAATTAAATGGAGAGAAGCTTAAAGCAGTTCTAGTAATACCAGGAGCAAGACAAGGCTGTCCACCTTTCTGCATGTCTTCAGTATAGTACTTAAAGTACTAGTTAAAGCAATAAGTCAATAAACAAGATCAAGGGGAAACAAATTGGAAAGGGAAAAGCCATAATATTGCTACTAGCCCTTGATAAAATAGTATATATTACTGACCCCCAAAATTCTATCAGAGAACTCTTACAACTGATAAATACAGTCAGCAAAGCCCTGGATACAAAATTAACTCCAAAAAGTCGCTAGCTCTCCTTTATAGAAGCAAGAAACAGGCTGAGAAAGAAGTTATGGAAATAATACCCTTCACTATAGTCACAAATAATATAGAACATATTGGGGTAACTCTAAGCAAGCAAGTGAAAGGCCTGTATGTTAAGAACTTCATGTCTTTGAATAAAGAAATGTAAGAAAATATCAGATGGGAAGTTTCTCCATTTGTACATATCAGTATGATTAATATAATAAAATTCTCCATTTTACCACAAGTAATCTATCTATTCCCATGCAATCCACTTCTGTATTCAAGCAAAATTCTCTACAGACCTTGAAAGATCATTTTTCAATTCATATGGTAAAATATCCTTATAGGTTTCAAAAGTTATTGTGACATATTTACAAATATGCCATATATCTTGTATCATAAAGCCATATATCCTTTTGATATGTTTTGTTCTTATAAATTAATATGATTTTGTGTAAAATGTTAATAATTATTGTATTTGCAAACCCCTGAGTAGACACTGTTTTTATTTGCAGTTATTAACTAATAACCAATTACTTTGAAATGGACTGTCCAAGGATATTTCTCTCTCTCAAGAGTGTGTTTCCTAACCAATACAGGATTAGGTACATTTTCCGTTCTGGGTTAGTGGTACTTACTTCTACTAGAACTGAGTGGGATCATTCAATGATACAAAATACACTTCGAAGACAGATCAAGGCATGAAAATATGTCTAAAGAATAGTTATGTAGATGCACATTTGGGCATTTGAGATAACTTCTGCCATACTAGATGTGGCCCTTTTTGTGTCCCAGCACTGTATCTGACTCCCTTCTGGAGAATAAGATCCAGAAGGATAGATGTTTCCAGGAACATGCTGTTTTAGCTGAAACCAGGGGCTCACTGAAACTGCAAACAGCAGCCAAGCACTTACTGTTCCAGAGCAGCATAATGCTTTAGGGATCCATACTGGCTCTCTGGATATACTCCAAGGAGAGTCAGGTCTCCTATAGCTAACAGTCTATTTAGACAAAGATATACGTGAAACTGCAACTCTAAACTGTATTTACCTATAATGTTTCTTGAGAAATCTTTTTGAAACATTTTATGATTTTAGAAAATTGTAGCTGTAATATGGAACAACACACAAAGAAGAAACTGAATCACTTTAATTATCTTAGTGAACCAATTTTAATTTTTGAAATTTCTTTCAGTGTTACTCATTTTCAATTTTATTTTGTCCTGACATGTATGTGTAACAAATATATAAGCAATCTCTTTCCCTCAATATATAATTTAAAACAGTAGTGACTTTTAGGCCATATATATACATACATACATATATAAATACATACATGTGAGTTTCAATTATTCAATCACCTTCAAATGTATGATTTATACATTTATTATTGATTATGCTTATGTTTCTGTCTTATAACTCTTTTCTCTTCAGTGATTTCTCAACTGCTTATTAATGTGAATAAGAAATTTTATATCTGTGTGTACATTAACTCAGCATATTATTTTATAAGCCAGTTTTTATGACTCCATTTTTATTTGAAATATATTGATTTTGTATTTCAGTTATACAAACACACCAACAATATCACCATTGACAACAATATAATATTTGTAACATATCTAATACCACCAGGAAAAGTGATGTCATCATTTTAATTTATTTTTATTCAAGTTGCTGCAGATTAAAACTATAGATCACTGGAGGGATTTTTATTTTTTTATTTTTACATCATACTAATAGACAGTTTAAACTCTTTTGTGTTTTCTTTAGTGAATTAGCACAATAACTTTCTCCAAAAGAAAATGTTTACAACTTTAGCTCATTTTCAGAATCTCTAGTTTCCAGAATTATTTTTTATAATAAATATACATTATAGCTCTTCTGGTTTAGTGTAGACAACATCCTTTTTTTCTTATTTTTGCTTACAAATTAATCTTAAATTGTTGGATAGCCAAAGCTTTTGCCTGAATTATTTAGTGGTACTATATAGATAGTCAACTAATCTTTTTTGTCTTTTCCTCATGTTGTGTCAGTTCGTTAATTCTATACCTCTGTTTGGTAATTATTATGCCTCACTCCAATCTATTTTATCAATGATACATACATATTTTAATGTTGTTTTTTTGTTTTTACATAATACTCAAATTCTCAGTCTCCCAATTTTAACTTCTCGTGGAACCTGCCTATTTGTATTTTAAAATTCTATGGATTCATTTTTCATTTCATTATTTTTCATTTTCATTCATTGGTCTCATTTTCCATAATGTAAAATTGATGTGATGTTTATGCACATTGTTTTGCTTATTGGGAGTAAGGCATTAACTGATTGTAGATAAGACATAAATAAGTCATATTGGAGGACAGGGGTGTAATAGTTCTGATAGAAAACTGTTATACTTTTCTTGTTAAGGAATTTCTCATTTAACCAGACTTCTCATGTAGCAGTTGAGCAACATATTTTAGGATGATAAGATGTATATTACCCTCTGTCTCTCCTGCAATGTACCTAGTTCATTTAAAGATATTGGGTTTTTTTTGGTAAATTTTAAGATTAAAATAATAGAACCATGTTGGTAAGAAATATTTAATAACACTATATATTAATTATACATTATAATAATATGATGTATAATTATACATTAGTTACATATTTTGTCACATCCTAAGGTTTAGAAATAGATGTCAATATATAAGTATAGTTCCACAAGCTAGAGAAAAGTTATATAAATTCTTCCATATTTGAAAAGAAATAAATGTTTGTCTTTCAATACAAGCAGTGTTTTCATGCTTATATACTTTAATATTTATATTTTGTCATTTAATCTCTTATCTATATTTATCTTACCACAAGAACAATTATTACATGATGCATAAATCTTACTCAACTCTGAGGATTCTAGTATTTGTACATTTGACGTATTTTATATTGTGATGCTGTAAAACAAATAACCTCCTATTTATTAAACTGAAATTTCCCTCTTCATTATCCAATTAATTTAACCTACAATTATACTAAAACTTTTATTTCATATGAAGAATGGATGACATAGACATTTTTAGAGTGAATTGAAATCTTTGGTACCAGGAACATAATAATTTCCCAGTAGAGGGAGACTCTATGTTCATCTCCTGAGTTCAAATAACTCACTCATGTTCACTGTACACAAATAAATAACAAATAGTGGGGCATAGGAAGAAGATTTAATTGTGAGTTTTATAAATAAAATTAGATCTTTAGCGATGTCTTCCAATGGTAAGTCTAGAAGACAAAGAGATTCACTTTAGTAATCAAATAGATGTTAAGCCTCATGTTAAGAGCTTAGACTTACACCTTGAATACCTGTGCAAAACAGATAAACATTCTGAACAAGGACGGAGCATCAAGGCAGACAGAAGAGCCCTGGATGCTATTCACAAAGAACAGCAGCAATATAAAACTTAAGATACACTTGGAAGCAAATAACTCGGTAAGGGCATTACAATATAAACGTAAGGCAGAGGAGTATAAAAAAGGGAATTTTACATAGGCAAGAGGTAAATCAGATTGATAATTGAAAGTGGTAATCATCAAAATTGTTTTGATTAGGTTGTGCAAACTATTGCTCATGATTATTATAGATATAATGAAAACTGGTATTAAGTTCTTCTTAGCATTATAAAGTCTAAAGGCAATGCAAAAGACCAAAGACTAAAGGTTTCCTCTGGCCCAAGCTCATCTGACAGACTTATAGGGGTTGTCCAGGTTTTCAGCGGTCTCTATAATTTGGCTAAGTCTTAGAAGCTATGCTTATTGCTTCCCATAAATTCAGTTAATTTAGTCATTCTGGATTTCTGACGGCATTAAAGACCTATAGATTCATAGCCAATCCAGGCTATTTACCTGGAGAGAAAAGATCTGAGTGGAAGGTTCTCAGCTGACATTCATTCTAAAGCCAAGAAAAAGCCGGGTTCAAAACTAAGTGTTCTAGTCAAGAGAGACGGCAGAGGTTCTGGCTAGTCAACAAAAGGATGGACGGGTATTAAGACTATCTTGTACCTCACTAGTACAATTAGGAATAATTATGCTCTAATTGTATTCTGAGAGAAAAGCTTTATTTTAACAGGAAGGGTAATATGTAGGAGGAGCTAAGGGGAAAGGAGCACCGAGAGGAAAAGATGGAGTAAGGAGAGAAGAAGATGAAGTAGATGAGAAGCTCGGTAATGAGAGAGAAAAAGAAAGAAAAGAGAGAGGGAGTATGGAGGCAGAAGTTCATGTGTCTCCACTAGTCAAAGATAGTTTACATAGCTAGGTTGAGTATTAGGTTACACTTCTGATTGAGCATTACCATACTTACAAAGCCCTGGATTAACATTTAAAAATTGTATAAAAGCCAAATGGAAAAGGGGGCACGGGATAGGGGTTTTCTGGGGAAGGGAAATGGGGAAAGGGATTGGCATCTGAAATGTAAATAAAATATCCAATAAAATAAAAATAAGTGTGTTAAAATGGAAAAAAAAAATAAAAATTTCCTTTGCATTCTATAAAATGCCATTTTTCAACCATCTGCTGATGACCATATCTAATAATAACCACTGTTGGGTATCATAAATAACATGTATGTCATAAGTTCTTCTAAAAAGTAGATATCTGAGAATTGCAATAAGTGCAGGTTTTCCTGAGGATAACAGTGACTTGAAATCAAGTGATCTTTTTTCTACAGAAAATACCATCTCTGCAGCCTTTAACAAATATACTATGATTAATAAATCATTACATATATTAAAATATTACTGTTCTGTCATAATTTGAATTACTAGTATAATCTGAAAACTTATATTTAAAGCTCTCTTTCCATTGATATAATTACATGACTAAGTTATGGATATTGGTTCTTTTGTTATTTTTGGAAAAAATATCACTCAGATTGTCTTGAAATTGCCTGCTTTACCAAAGCTGTCTTCAAACTAGTGATCTTGTGATCTGTAAGTTCAGATGGCATGGGTTATCCATGTTTGGAATGTGGAAATAAAGTGTATAAAATACAAGAAAAAATCTCCATGAGTTATAAAAGAATTGGTTTTTTGTTTTTTTGGGGGGGATTGTTTTCTTTTTTCTCAAAATTATTTTTTGTAGTATAGCACAGTGAATAAAAAATAGTTTCTTTTATTTGTTTTTTTAGATCTCTGTGGTGCAGCTACAGCATTTAATAGATCATTTATATCTCACACGGCACT
Source organism: Rhabdomys pumilio (assembly GCA_030674055.1). Taxonomy (NCBI): domain Eukaryota; kingdom Metazoa; phylum Chordata; class Mammalia; order Rodentia; family Muridae; genus Rhabdomys; species Rhabdomys pumilio. The sequence goes on from JANHMN010000015.1 coordinate 39,911,009, forward strand.
GTTGTGGTGTCATTATTCTGTAAGATGCTAGGGTTCAGTTTGGTATAGAGGCTTCACTTGAACTTGAGATTCATTGGTTGTGATCACCCTAGCAAAAATTGGATATGCAAACCCTCCAATAAAACCTGTGAAATGCTTCTAGATTAGACTCTCCATTAATACTCTACATTCACCTTTGCTGTATGTTGTGGCCCGAGCTACCCCACGTTTGTGGGCTAACAGGAACCACTCTATCGATGTTGGAATCCGCACTGCCAAAAGTCTTGGGGGCTAAATTGTTAGAGCTCGCATTGCCCCAAGCTGCTAAGGTCTGGTCCGCGGGTCCGGGTTCAGCAAGAGAGAGAATGAGGAGGGATTGAGGAATGAAGACCAGACAGAATGTTACTCAATCTCGGTTATTCTTCAGTCTCTCTTCTTCTCTCCAAGTCCCTAGTTCCTAGTCCCTAGTTCCTAGTCCCTAGTGCCTAGTACCTAATGCCTCCAAGATCCAGTTGCTAGTCTCTTTCTCAGTTCCAAGTTCTTCCTCCAAGTGCCAAGTGCCTAATGCCTAATGCCTAATTCTCTTTTCTCTTCTGAGTGCCTAATTCCTACTCATTTCTTCTGTCTGCCTCTCTCCTTTTATATGTCTCACTTCTAAAGTCATGCCTCTAAGTCATGCCCTTGAGTCACACACCTTTAAGTCTCACACACCCAAGGGAAAATCCTGGGTATCTAAAACAAGATGTAATCAGAGTGTACTCAGCTGGGCTATTGTAATCAAGTCTCTTGTCAGGGTATATGGCTCAAGATGGCTGCAAGGATGATAGCCGCCTTCTATCAGCTCCTCACAGCTGTACACCAGGAATGGAGCCTTATAGAAAGGGTGGATTGATTTTTTAAGCATGTGTTGCTACAGTGACTCTGGTACAGATATGAGGGATGTCAAGAGTTTGAACTGCAGAAGTTCTGCAAGTCAAAGTGGGAATATACAACTAAAACTATGTTGAATATTGTACTATGCCGTGGAAATATTTGGGTTCTGATATAAAAATATATTCACTGGCTTAACTTCTTTTGATTTTACAACTTTAAAAAATTTTTTATACAATAATTACATATCAAAGTTAATTCTGGAAGAGAGTTGAATAAGTAAAGAAGTAGATGTTTGGATGTTTTGTTCGTCAGTGTGATATTGTTATTGGAATTTTCCAATCTTGTCATTTATTTTATTTCATAGGAATTTGTTGAAGAATAATTTGGGATTCAGACATAATACACACATAAAATAAATAGCATAATACATACCTAAAACTAAATAAAAATATGTCTTAGTTTTTAGAATAAGTTCCAACTTTAAGTGACTATGTAGGATGTTTAAAATCTGATCCAGCAGAAAATAGACCACTTCTCATAAAACATAAGTAGACTAACCAGTGACAACTCATTCACTAATATAATAGTAGAAGCTCAAATTTAATTTCACTTTATAACAAAAAAGGTAGCTCTATTCATGTGATCTGAAGAGAAACTTATTTTTCTGTACCATTGGAACTTAGATGAGTTTAAAGTCTAAGAGACATATCATTTACTTTAGTGAGATTTATATTTTTACAAATGTAAAGTATTAATTCTTTTATAAAAGCAAAATATTTTAGCATATGTTAGTTTCATATTTCTTTTTACATTACATAAACTGTTGCATTTAAAGGTTTCTCATTTAAACACAAGAACAGTTGGGGGTACTCAGAAGGCTGAGGTGGGAGAATCTCTTGGCACAGGTCTACAAGGAAATCCTAGATAAGATAGAAAAACAAACAGCACAGAATCAGAAGAAGTAGATCAGAAGTAGACTTAAAGCAAAAAGTATTCCAGTTTCAATATTATTGTTGTTAGGTCAGGGGAAAGTGATAAAAGTAACAGGACTATCCTATAACAGACTGTTTGACCAGAAAGGAGACCTATAATTATAAATCTGAGAGTTTATATAGGGATCACAATACTGTTCCTATCAACTGATATTTTAAATGAGCCAACAATATCTTATAACCCTTTGAGAAGTAGATATAGAACATCTAAAATAAATTGGAATAAATTCTAGCCATCTTCCTGTACTCAGTCATCCGTCTAATCCACAGCTATTTTTTAAGGACATATGTATGATAGATCTTGCTCAGAAATCTGTGATTCTGCAGAAACAAACAAAATTTCATAGATTCCCAACAGTAAAGAAAGAATTGCAGGGTGGTGGTGGCGCATGCCTTTAATCCCAGCACTTGGGAGGCAGAGGCAAGCGGATTTCTGAGTTCAAGGCCAGCCTGGTCTACCGAGTGAGTTCCAGGACAGCCAGAGCTATACAGAAAAACCTTGTCCAAAAAAAAAATGTATTACAATAATAACAATCAGTAAAGTATTGTTAATTTCATGTTAACAAAACCAAAAGATCAAATTCTTATCAGCCTTGCATTATATTTTGAACAATTTGTCAGGTAATGTAATTGTTTTGGAAATAGGTTGCTTTATTCTTAAAATAATCAAATACTATATACTATACTATAGATCTCATTAAATTCATCAATATCTTTAAAAAGGTTGACTTTTGTTTGTGATGCATGGGATAAAAATTTGTGTCAATAATTTCAGATAAAATACAAGAACTGAACGATAATGATGTAGAATCAAAACGTACTTTTCAAGTATTTTGTAGAATATCTTTGCTAACAAATGTGTGTTCACATCACTGTCCTTAAAAAGCCATGCACTAACTTTGATATATCTGTACTTTCTGTTAAGAAACACTCATGTATTTTTGACATATCTTAAAACACTATAGTGTCAGAAACTCAAATATAGAAGTATATTTTATGGCCTAGGATTAGCCACTATGATTCTAAATTTATTAAATATACACAATCATAAATAGTGTATGATTTTCAGATTCTTTATTTGTAAAATTGTAGGTTTGGACTTGATAGTCATTGATTTGTGAAATTATACTGTTAGACTACAGAAAATTATGAGGTTGTATGAAGTGATAGTTAAATCATTCAGAGTTCAAAAACATATCTGTGAATGCGGATAGTCATATACATACATGTATGTGATTTAAGAAAGCCAGAAAATGCTGAATTGATTAAACCTTCTGTAAAAATATGCAAGAGTAAATATTGTCATTCTTTTGTTCATATATGTACCAGCTGCTTTATAAAACAAGTTTTGTTTTGCATTGATCTTAGCCCTTCAAATCATGAGCATACATTTTGATAATTAAATTTTATTTACTCTTCAACAGGCCTTGAATTATCTGTGGAAAATGAATTGCGAAGTTGGTTTAGCAGCAATATTACACTTAAGCACACAGATCGGAACTTCTATTTTGATAAACATGAATATTTTAAATGTTTCACATTACCATTTGACATACAGGTTTATAGCTAAAAGTTTAATAAAACTTGGAAATTTCGCAAAACTTCAATGAGTATATAAAACCTTGAACATGAACACACATTTTTGCTTTAGTCATAAAAATAAATTTCTATACACAACAAAATAATTCCTAATTATCTCTGTGAACTGAATCTTGGGTACTGGTGATTATTTCCAAATGCACAGGCTAAAGGCACATTTGTTAGCAGGTAGAGAGTAGAACTTTTAACATGTTAGGTCTGTACCCATTATTCAAGTGACTTTTTTCTTCTAATAGTATCCTCCTTTTCCTTTGTGTTTCTTGCCTATGGATTTTTTCTATTTTCTTATTTATTTATTTATTTATTTATTTATTTATTTATTTATTTATTTATTTTTTACACTCCTGATTTTATTTCCCTCATTCTCGTCTACCCTCTGACTCTTCCGCATCCCATACATCCCATTTATCCTCCCCACTCCCCTGTCTCCACTAGGCTGCCTCTCACTCCACCTGACCTCTAAACTGCCTGGGGCTTCCAGTCTCTTGAGGGTTAGGTGCATCATTTCTGATTGAACAAAGACAGTCCTCTGCTGTATATGGGGGGGGGGGGCTTTATATCAGCTGGTATATGCTGCCTTTTTTGGTGTTTGAGAGATCTTGGCAGTCCAGATTAATTCAGACTGTTAGTCCTCCGACAGGGTCACCCTCCTCCTCAGCTTCTTTCAACCTTTCTCTAATTCAACAACAGGATCAGCAGCTTCTGTCCATTGGTTGGGTAAAAATATCTGCATCTGACTCTTTCAGCATCTTTTTGGGTCTTCTGAAGGGCAGTCATGATAGGTTCTTTTTTTGTGAGCACTCTACAGCCTCAGTAATAGTGTTAGGCCTTGAGACCTCCCCTTGAGATGGATCCCACTTTGGGCCTGTTACTTGACATCCTTTTCCTCAGGCTCTTCTCCATATCCATCACTACAGTTCTTTCAGACAGGAATAATTATGGATCAGAGTTTTGACTGTGGAACGGCAAACCTCTCCATCATTTGATTCCCTGTCTTTCTGCTGGAGGTGGGCTCTATAAGTTCCCTCTCCCTACTATTGGGCATTTCATCTAAGGTCCCTCCCTTTGAGTCCTGAGAGTGTCTCATCTACCATATCTCTGGTGCATTCTGGAGGGTTTCCCCGCCTCCTGCATCCCTAGATTGCCTGTTTCCATTGTTTCTGCTGGGCCTCAGGACTTCAGTTCTTTTCATCAACCAAATATCAAATTAGGTTCACCTGTTCCCCCTCATACCCCCATCCACTTTCCCTCTTTCCCTCCAAGGTTCCTTCCTTCCTCCCCACTTGTGATGGCTTTCTTTTCCCTCCCCAGTGGGACTGAGATGTCCTCACTTGGGCCCTTCAGCTTGTTGACCTTTTTTAGTTCTCTGGACTGTATCTTGGTTGTTCTATAATTTTTTTTTTTTTTTGGCTAATAGCCACTTATTAGTGAGTACATACCATGTATGTCCTTTTGGGTCTGTGATAACTCACTCAGGATGACATTTTCTAGTTCCATCTATTTGCCTGCAAAATTTTGGATGTCCTCATTCTTAATAGATGAGTAGTATTCCATTGTGTAAATGAACCACATTTTCTGTATCCATTTTTCTGTCATGGGACATATGGGTTGTTTCCAGCTTCTGGCTATCACAAACAAGGCCATTATAAATATAGTGGAATGTGCATCCCTGTGACATGGTGGGGTATCTTTTTGGTATATTTCCAAGAGTGGTATTGCTGGGTCTTCAGGTAGATCTATTTTCAATTTTCTGAAGAACCTCCAGATTGATTCATTTTTCTTGTTCACGTGGTCTACTATTTATCTTTGAATACTTATTTTCTAATTTATGCTTTACCCATTGTACCTGAGAGCAAGAATGGATTGTTTTTTTCTTGTTGTTGTTTGTTTGTTTTTGTTTTTGTTTTTGAATGGGTTTTAAGGGATGAATGAGGTAATGAAACGGGAAAAGTTTTATGTATATTATGATCTTGAAAAATAAAAGAAATAAGAAATAAAAGATGAGGTTTAATGAAATAAGCAATATCATTGAGAGGATAGTGGGGACCTTGATTCTCCTTTCAAATATTGATTAGGTATAAAGCTTTATTCTCTATATGATCCTTCCCAGGATATGTGCCGTTTTAATGGACACAAAAGCAAAAGTGTCAAGTAGCCTTGGATTGAAACCTTTGAGTCTATGACTAAAAATTCCTTGTTCATTAATTTATTTTCTCAGGCACTGTACTATATGTTACAGTAACAGAAAGATTGTGACAAAATTACACACAATGTTTTCTATAGGTTTATCTTCCTTTCTAACTTACTTACATTTAAGTTTTTGTTTTTCATAGGCAAACATAATGAAAATGTATAAGCCACACTCAAACATTTGAGTGCAAATGCTAAAAAATATACACTCAAATTTGTAGCTGAATAGTAAATTAGATTTTGTTTTAATTACTTTCAACCTAAATAAATCCCAATATTGTGATATATTTTCTAATTAGCTGGAATATTAACAAGAGTAAGATAACTAAGAGACAGACTATATTTTAGAATTCTATTCCAGTCCCCTCATTCTCATACTGTTGTGTACAAATCCTACCAGTATGCATGAATAAAATGTGATTGATTATATTCCCATAATCAATTAATGTTTTGTGACACAGTTGACCCCAAGAGATTTTCTAGAACATATATTTTCTTTCCTAAGCAAATGAAAAATTTAAATATTGTGTGGATTTTTTCCCAGCTCATAATAGAAAAATCCATTACTGATGATAGAAATTAGTGGCCTGATAGAAATTGATCCAGAAAAAAATTCTGTCATTAATGTACAAAGAAAACAGATCAAAATTCCAACACCGAAGAGTAGCCTTGAGAATTGTGCATGGTCTCTTCTTTCAGAGAAAGTGGAAAATGGAGAAAACAGCTTCTAACAAGCCATTTAAAGAGCTTTCCAAATTTTCCTCATCACAACAGTCTGTGCAGCCTATGGCAGAACAGTGAGGCAAGGTGACAGATGACCACTGCTGCTTGAGTCTATGAGACCCAAACCTAGGTATCCTTTTATATGTGTGGTGGAAGAATAATAGGATAGCATAGGCTTAATGTGGAAATTCCATAAAACTCTGTCAGAAGGCACTCTACAGTCAGTTATAGAATCTAAAAGTAGTAAATCAGGAGGCTGGCAAGTGGCTCAGTATTTAAGACAGTTAATGTTTTTTTAGAGGACCAAGGTTTGGTTCCTAGCACCCAGTTCGGGTCACATAAAGTCATCTGTAGCCCCATCTCCAGGGGTAATTTGATATCCTCTTCTGGCCTACAGTGGTATCTACATGTATATGAAAATCACATGCACACAAAAATGCAAATGTACCTAAATGTAAAGAAATCTGAACAAAAGAAGTATTTTAAAATAATTAATGACAGCAAGAGAGATGCTCACAGATATAGACTATCTTCACCAAGCGTGTCAACCTGAGTGTTATGCCCAAAACTAACTCGAAAAGGTCAAATCTGAGCACCATAATTTGACATTTGATATCCAAACCGCATACTATAACATTCATGTACTCATGTCAAAATAAATAAAGAAAATGAAAATTTACAAATAACAAATCAAAACAGTAATTTGGCACAATAGTTGGTAACTACAGCCAGTTTATTTTCATATATTATTATACCAGATGGCTTTGTAATTTTTCAATAGGCTTGTGATATTTTATGTGTGTCTAATTATCTATATTAAAGAAAAATTTCTATTTATATCAAAATATTTTTGATAAATTTTAAACTTTCAGCTTTCAGAAAATGAGAAAGAAGACTGACATCCTTTTACATTGAGATTATCAACAACAACACCAATTTTATGGCTTATCACATGCTAGAGAAATGATCACATTATATAATTATAAATTTTATATGAATAAAGTCTAATATTTTGTGATGTAAACTTTTAAGTATTAAAAAGTGTCAGACACTTGAAACTGTGCTTAAGAATCTTACTTTCTATATAGTTGGTAATTTTTACAATGATTTGAGTGTTTCTAGTTAATGATCTGTATTTGCTTATAGATTTTGTGTTGTATATGAAATACATAATAACCAAATTATTAAAATGTAAAATCATTATGCCAGTAGATTTTCATAACTAATATTGTTAGATATAAATCTACATTGAGAAGATATAGACCTCTATGATTTTAGATTCTGGAGAAAAAATATGTATTATATCAGCTAAAATGTTTTTGATCTAATTTCATTTTCTATACTTTTTACCTAATTCCATTATTTATCAGAGGAAACATTAAGCCAGTATAGCAGAATATTATGGTCAAGGATGCAATAAAGTATTTTCCCTCCCCTGTGGTTTATCACAATACAATAATTAAATGTTTTCTAAGTAAGTCAATAAAACCTATAGCTTAAAATACTATGCATAAATCACTTGTGAAAAAAAACTTTAATGAGAGAAATTTTATTGTAATTCTTTAATGTATTCATCTAAAAACAGCAACAAAAACAGAAACTCAAACCTATATCATAAAAAGAAGTAATTTAAAAAATTACTTTATTCTACTGTAAAAATAGGTTGAAAATAAAAATAAAATAAAAAAATAAAATAAAATAAAATAAAATAAAAAATAAAATAAAAAAAAATAAATTTCAGTGTGTTTTACTAATCAAATTATTAGCCAAGTTGAGTCCACTACATCCTAGATGTTCTATGTTGAAATATATTCTGGAAAATATACAAAATCAATGTCTCAAACTGGGAAATGGCAGTGTATTTACAATGTAGGTTTTACTGGAAAACAGGTTATTTTTTTTCCTCATGGATTTCAGTTCACCACTGCTTTGTATACTACTTTTTACAAGAAACACCTTATTTCTTTTAATCTGCTTTTTATTTAATATGCTATGTCTTCCTTGAACTAAGTTTCTTTTTTCAAAGAAAATAAAACGAAACACTGCAGAGCCTTGTGAAAGTACACTCTGCCAAATATTACCTTGCTGTAGTCATATTTCAGGCATTATCATTAGTGGGTTGCTGTAGCTTATTTTAACTTTTTTTTAATGGTTGTTATGACCTTGGGCATGAATATGCTCATTAAAAATTAAATTGCTTATTATAGCCTGGCATCACTTTCTTCTTTGATCAGAAAGCTCAATAGGTTTCTTGAGTGGGTTTCCCTGAGATATATTATGGAAAGGAGAACAAAAAGTACAAGCATAATAATCTCAGTGTACAAACAAAAGTCAGGGAAATGCCACAAAGGGGAAAAATAAACATTTTTGGAAGAGAATATAAAATGTAGATTCATAATATAAAAATTATCTTTTTGACATATCAAATATCACTACTTAAAAGTAAAGTTGCATGTTTCTTTACATAAAACTATGTTCTACAAGTAGATTTCTCCCTTTGATAATCGATTTACCTTATGTATTCTCTTATTCCCTGTCTGTAACTAGAGCATACCCTAATAAATGCTTGAGTAATTCTGCTGCAAATGAAATCATATAAGTAGTAATTTGAAATAGTTGCTAGTTTTAGTAGCTTAATATTTGAAAATCTTTTTTTTTTTTTAAGTCTCAAGGCAGTTATTTCAATGTCATGGCTTTCTTTTTATACTTTTAAGTTGCTATTGTTCTTTTTCTTGGATTTTTTATTGTGATTTCTTTCAGCATATGGACAGAGAAATAAATAGAAGGTGGAACAAATTGCAAAACAATTTTCAGCAATTATATATAAAATGAAGCAGTCGACATATTCTCACTAACAATGAATCACCATCATATTTGGACTGTATCAAATTTTATTGAGTCTGAAATTTTTTATTTATTGAATTCAGAACAGAGAAATCTTGAATGGCTGAGAGGCACTTAAAGAAATGTTCAAAGTCCTTTGTGATCAGAGAAATGCAAATTAAAATGACCCTGAGATTCCACCTTATATTCCACCTTATACCAATCAAAATGACTAAGATAAAAAATTCATTTGACTGCAAATATTGGCAAGGATGTGGAGAAAGAGAAACATTCCTCCATTACTCCATTAATTCAATCCCATTAGTGGGATTGAAAACTGGTAAAACCACTCTGGAAATCAATCTAGAGGATACTCAGAAAATTGGACATGGATATACTTGAAGACTCAGTTATACCACTGTTGGGCATATAACCAAAGGATGTCCCACAATGCCACAGAGGCTTATGTTCCACTATGTTCATAGTGGCCTTATTTTTGATAGCCAGAAGCTTGAAATTACCCAGATGTCCCATAATAAAAAAAATGGATACAGAAAATGTAATTCATTTATACAATGGAATATTACTCATTTATTAAGAACAAGGACATCATGAGTTTTGCAGGCAAATGGATGGAAGTAGAAAATATCATCCTTAGTCAGGTAATACAGACCCAAAAGGGTATACATGGTATGTACTCAATAAGTGGATATTAGCCAAAAATGTACAGAATACCCAGGATACAGTCCACAGAACTCAGGAAGATTAACAAGCAGATGGTCCCAAGTCAGGATGCCTCAATCCCACTTAGGAGGAAGAAGAAAGCAATCACAAGTAGAGAGGGAGGGAGGGAGCCACCTGGGACAGAAAGTGTTCTGGGTTGGGGAAAGAGAGGAACCTGATCTGGTATTGGGTGAGGGAAGAGGACTGAAGCCCTGAAGGCCAGCAGAAAGAATGGAAACAGGCAACCTCAAAAGCTAGGAGGTTGGGGGGGCAGGGGGTTGGGGACCCTAGAATTTACCAGGGACCTGGGAGGTGAGAGATTCTCAGGACTCAAAAAAAAAGGGACCACAGAGGAAATGCCCAACAGTGGGGAGAGGGAACTTGTAGAGCCCACCTCCTGTAGAAAACAGGGCATCGAGTGGTAAGATGGGGTTGCCAATCCACAGTCAAAAATTCTGAGCCAGAATTGTTCCTGTCTGAAAGAACTGTCAGGAAAAAAAATGAAGAAGAGCCTGAGGAAAAGGAGGTCAAGTACCAGGCCCAAACTGGGATCCAGCTCATGAGGAGGTCTCAAGGCCTGACACTGTTACAGATGCTATGGTGTGCTTACAAACAGGGGCATAGCATAACTGCCTTCTGAAAAGCCTGACAAGCAGCTCAAAGAGTCAGAGGCAAATACTTACACCCAGCCATTGAACAGAAGCTGGTGACCCCTGTGGTTGAATTATGGAAAAGCTGGACTAAGCTGAGGAGGAGGGCAATCCTATAGGAAGACCAATAGTCTCTACTAACCTGGATCCCCGAGATCTCTCAGAAACTGAGTCACCAACCAGGCAGCAGCCACCAGCTGATATGGGGTCCCAAACACATATATAGCAGAGGACTGTCACATCTGGACTCAGTCAGAGAAGCTGCACTTAACCCTTGAGAGACCTGGGGACCCAGGATGTGGGGAAATATGGTGAGGTGAGGGGAGGGTGGGTTACAGCCTCTTGGAGACAGAGTTAGGAGAGGAGGTATGGGATGTGAAACAGTCAGAAGGTGTACCAGGAGGGGTATAAAGTCTAGACTGTAAAAGAATATTAAAGGATAAATTTAAAAAAAAAAGAGACAAAACCAGCCAAGAAAGTCAGAGAAGCATTCAGCATCTACCTTGTGATTAAGAATTCCTCAAAAAAGAAAATAGTTATTCTAAAAATGATTGTAATTATAATTCAGGAGATGAATTAATACTTTTAAAATAAGTTAATGTAACTTTTTACACTTCTCATATAAAATAAAGGAACAAGAACAAAACAAAAATTGTCAGTTTGGTATTTTAATCTGGCTAAATGTGTTCTCACACAAAATATAGGGAATAATTAATCTATTGCTTTGCATTAATGTATTTGACTGTTACTAGTAGCTTTTCTCATATATCATCAAAGGTTAAATATATTACTGTTTTATCATATATAAAATTCAATGCATAAAATTTGATTAATTTTAATAATACTATTATAGAAAACAGAGAATAAAGACAGAATACTTGGAAGAAACTGGATATGTTGGTGAAGATACATTTTCATACTAGCTGTCTATGGTTTTTGTATTGCTATATAGTTGATACATTTTTATATAGCTACATGAATTCATAGTGTGATTAATTATATACATTAGAATTTTTCTTTTGTAATTAATATTTTACATGTAGAAACAAAGAAAACCTAATTCATGCTTCAATTAAGGCTGTTTTGTTTACTAATAATTTCTTCAATATTACATCCATTCAGATATATAGATATATAGAGTACTTAATAAAATTACTGACAATGTACATATTGGGAATTTGAAAAAAAAATATATATTTTACACACACACACACACACACACACACACACACACACACACCCTTAAGCATTTTTTCCATATTTTCCAGAATTTTGGAGTTAATGCAACTGTGATTTATTTATCTCTTTTTACCTATGACACATTAGCAGAGAAAGTAAACAGGTGACCTGTGGTAATATTCTGAAAACATGCTAAAAACTGGACTTTCGGCAAGCAGACTAATTATATTGCCACAAGGAGAATTTTTTACCTGTCGAATGCTTAAACATTTTGCCTGAATTTTAACATTGCTTTGGGAAGACAAAAGTAGGTACTTTCATTTTGTGATATATCTTTCTTAGGAGATTTCAGGAAACATATATACAAATAGCCAAAAAAACTAAAGGCAACATGCTTTTAAAGAACTTGTTTGTTATTCCATTAATTGACCAAATAACCTAAAAGTAAATCTTTAAGAGATGAGAAAAATATTGCCTTCCACACCTTAGCCCACTCACTGCTTCTACAGTATGTGGTTGCTGATTGTTTCTACATGATTAACAAATAACTCATAAGACAAAAGTCCCTTTGTACTTCTGACACCACAATGAAACTGTTGTAATTTGTTTTATATATATATATATTTACATATACATATATATATACATATATATGATAGATTCTATCATATAATTCATTAGAAATAATTATTAAATAACATATAACTATGTGAGATATATAGTATATGTTTATACATCATATTTTATATTGAATATATGGTTTTTTTGCATATATTAAGACATATATTATTTGGCAAAGATTATTCCTTTAATCAACATATACTACTATAACCTCTGCATCCAGAATGAGGTTATGTAAGGCACAGGGATATGCATATATTGGATGAATGTCATAAGATATAAATAAATGTATGTTGTTGGGATCTTCTAAAGCTTTGGAATTGTTTAAACTTTAAATATAATGATAACATTTGGCTACTAACTATGAGCTTTTACTTTCAGTATTCAAAACCGAATACCCCCCCCCTAAAAAAAAAAACAAAAACAAATGAAGCAATGTAAGTTCAAGCTTACTCTGGGCATTTCATAATAAAGAAACTTCACTGATATCGATAAAGTGCTCACCAATGCTTAAGGAAGAATAAGCCAATTTAAAAAGTATCTGTGATACCAACTCAATTGGATATAGTGTATTAAAAGAATCTGTGGTTTTAATGGATGAAGTTAGAGAACTGAGTGTTTGTACTAAAAGATAAATCACATATATTATTACAAGATGCATATAGAAAAATAAATCATTTATACAGATTCTTAAATAAAGTGTTTAGATTAAAATTTGGGGATTCGTGGATAAGAAAAATGATCAACATGTACATATTAAAACAAAACTGATGCAAATTCTATGCACAAAAGTAGAATAACACCAAATTTGTGACAACTAAGACCATAGTTTCCTTTGAGGAAAATTTTAAGATAGTTTTCGGTAAGTTCCTTTAAATGATCAAAAGTAACTCAGAGGAAGGATTTGTTAGTTCAGTCTAAAATGTACTGCATATGCTCAAGAGGTTGATTCCTCGTTCCCCAACTAGAATTTCTTCTTGGGAAGTCTGTAGAACTTTTAGACAATGGTGGCGCATTGGAGGGGATTCCATTTCTTGACAGACCTGGAAGTTTTATTATACAGAATCAGTTTGTATTCATTTCTATGATTCCTGATTATGAGTGGCATGAAACCAGCTGTCTCACAGTACTTAAGCCATTCTTTTTCTGCTGTGATGAGGCCCACCTTAACTTTTTTTCTTTGTTTTGCTTCTTGTCAGGTATTTGATTATAGAGATGAGAAAAATAAGTTAATATTGCCCATAGTAAAGTGGGTAAGAAAAAATTATCACAAAATTTTACATTTATTTTCTTAAAAAAAAAAAACACATTTTAAAGCACTGATGGAGGGTTTAATATAATCCTACTTGAGTTGCTTAAATTATTTGGAAAATTTACAGCCATAATCTATAAGAGATATCCTATATTTTTACAATCAATATAAACTCAAATTATATATACAGTTCCATTAAATTTTCATTTTTACTCAATTTATTTTACTGTTAAAATATCATTTAATAGAGTAACATAAATCATTTTTAATGATGTCTCAGCAAAAATTGCATTCAATCTACTTAAGAGTTTGAGAAAACTCTGGACATATAATATTTAGTTTTATCCTTTTATATAAATTTCAAAACCCTCCTTTGAAACATAATTGTATATTCTCCTTTAAAACTTTAGCTAATTCATGAGAAGGAAAATGATGGAGAATCACATAGCTTTGACCTATGACTTCTGAACAAAGTTGCCAGTGGAATTACCCCTCATTGTGAATTTACCACTGATTATATTAGTGACCTGAGCCATAGCCTCTGGACTTCTCTATTTGTCATGTAAATTATCGAACTAATAATACTCCTTTGTTAGGATGGGGAGAATGAGCTTTGTTTTTGTTTTAACACAAAGAAAAAATTCAAATGAGAATATATAATTTATTTTAATATTATATCTTTTAATTTAGATACTCAAAAATTTAAAGTGACACAAATTCCAGAAAACACTTGTGGATATTAACTTTAATGATCATCTTCATATCAAATGTAATTTTATTTCAGTTAAAAATTTTCTCCCCCCTTAATGTAAAATCCCAATTTTGATACTGCATCTATCTAAATTTAAAAATAAAATAAATGACTCTCAGGAAAATTCTAGTGCTTTATCCTTGTATCCTAAAGTATTTTGGATTTTTATATTTGTCAAAGTTTTCTTGGGTTTTACACAATGATATACTCATGTTTGCTTTTAATTTTCAATAAGAATATTTTAACCCAACTTCTTTAGAACTTAAATGCTCCATTTTGTATTCCGGAGGAGATGTGAGGAAGTAAAGGAGAAATGAATCTATGTGAGAAAACAATTGGTTTTCATTAGAGTAAAAGTGATAATCTGTATTTCATTAAGTGCAGCATGTCTGTCATCATTAGAAGGAATTATTTGAGACTGTGTTTCAACTTGTACTATGTCAGTTTATTTTACACCTTAAAAGAAGCTTTATGGTAGAACCAGCACCAATATTTATATTAACTTTTCAATTCCTTGTAATATGCTTCAAATAGTAGGATATACATTATAATTATATATATTCATATATATATATATGTATATATATATTATACAAAGACACATGCACATATGCACACATTAGCGTGTGCGCACACACGCACATATAGAATCATAAAATTTCAAAAGAACTCTCATATTCTTTATCAGCTAGAACTACTCCTACTTAATGCAAGTAGCTAGTTGAAGTACCTCTTCTATCACTTGACACAACTCTAAAGATTTATCACTACATAGCTGGCATCAATTACATTTTCTCTTTGCTTTCCACTTTCACTATATTTTTGAATCATAGGCCACACCATAATCTACTTATACTTAATGCACAGTTTGATTAAACCTCTGAGTATTACGGAATAGGATATATCCATTCTTTGCTAAAATTTTTCAAGGACATCTTTAAACCTGACAAAAGCCCCAACTGAATCACAGCTTTACTCTGTATAATGTCAATAAAAATAAAGATCAAAAAGCTACAGCACATATTTACAGCTGCACTTAACAGATCGGGTAAAGAACATTGAACTATGCATAGAAGGAATAGAGTTTAACTCATGTAACTATTTCTACTGCCCACCTTTGGTGTTGTCTCTATGTAAGGGCATCCATATAATTTCTATGCTCTCCAGCATTAGTTTAGCATTCATTTGTAAAATGAGATTCTACTTACATCTGGGAGAATTTTATACTACGACATATGAAGGCCAGCTTTTATACCACGACAAAAAAGAAAGTCAGATGGGATTTGAACTAAGTAACCCAGGATGCCCTAGCTTTGAACCTTCCCTTTTCTCTAGAAACACAGCACATCTCTGCTAACTTAAATTCTCCATTTTGGCTTAAGCCCAGTTGAATATACAAACAGGCAAACCAGAGCTGTACCTGGTTTTGTGCAAATTCACTTACGAATTACATTAAAAGTGAAAAGTGAATAGTGTGATAATAATCACTTTTATATTGAAAATGTTCTGTATAACTAAGGGGACTACTTCTAAGGAAAGAATTCTTAAAGTCATTTCTATTGAAACTCTGCAAAAAATACCTTTTCCCTTGGATTTTTAGATTTTAAAAATGAATTTTAAGTAAAACTATGCTCCACAAGAATCACGCTTTCCTTTTTACAAAACAAATCTAGTTATTCTTTGTAAAAGTAAATTTGGCCTCCAAATAAGGTGCAGACTCATTCCACTTGCTGAACACTAAAACTGGAAGCAATTCTATGTGTAAAACTATTTGCTGTTAAGAATCAAATAAACAAAATACATGTCAGAAGAAAATCTTCTAGGACAAATGTGATTGTGTTGAAATGAAAATAATATTATTGAAAAATTTCATTTTATCTTGTGTCATACAGTAACAAACCCAAGTAGTGAAAATTTCATAGATATTTTTTATTGCCAATTTTTCAAAACAGTATAAAAATAAGGAATAATTAGCAAAAGTTACAACCTAGGGCATCGTACAGTGCTTATGTCTGTTAGCATATTGGTAAATATTGGTAGAACTTAAAAAAAAACTGCTGTAACATTCTGAATGAAAAAAGTGAATTTGTAAGTATGTGAAGTAGCTCAAAGAACTAGTGAAAAGCCAGGGGAGTTCATATTATAAAACCTGACCGAAATCACAAGGCACAGAATTGAAGTATATTGGTGAAGGTATGCAGAGAATGCTTTTCTGGAATTACTGGTTGCTGAGTCAACTCTGCACTCAATTCTAGTACAAAGGCTAAGGGAGCAGTGTAATCATTTGAAAAGCTCTTAATACAAATTGTTCCACAGGTAAGATCAGTTGCTGCTTCATCAAATGGCTTGTGTTCAGTCCCCAGAACTCACAGCAGGGGACTCAGAGCAGCCTGTAATTCTGGTTCCAGCCTCTTTGAAACCCTCTCCTGGACTCTGTGGAGATCCACACAAGTATGTGTATAATAAATAAATAAATAAATAAATAAATAAATTTGATAAATGAAAAGACATGAGTGTAAATAATAAATATTTTAAACCCTATGTTATACTGTACTATACTATACTATACTATACTATACTATACTATTATATATTATCATTATGCTATGACCTTCCTTATATTATTATTGTGGGAAATAGCATACCATCATTATTATCTCTTATTGTAAAGGACTTAACAGAAAAGACATTAGGCAAAAAACAAAACAAACCAACCAAAAAACAAAATAATAATAACAACAATAACAACAACAACGACAATAAATTTTGCCTAATGTAGAAATTCAGAGGAAGTTTTCTTATAGAAATAAGTCTCAACCACTAGTAGGTGTCCTATCTGCCAAAGTATTCTTGTTTGAAATACACAATGTGATGAATGTAATATCAATTATTTTCTTTATGCTATTTTAAGTCAACACATATTTTCATCTATATCTCTTTTGATCATTCAACATTAATGCTATTTAAATAATCAAGGATCATGTTTAATAAACAAACATTTTATTATTTCAGTTCCATTTGAAGATCTCTTATTTTATGCACAAACGTCTACATTTTATGCACAAGCTAGATGAAGAAAAATAGCAAAATGATGATATACAGAGAAAAATGAGCTATATATACAAAATAATGTGTATTTAACAATATTTTTCTAAATTTTCATATTACTGTTTTGAGAAAAAAATTTCAGGGATTTTCAACATATAGGAGTAAAACTTCAAAATTCTTAAAATTGTTAAATAAATTGATATTTGCTTGTGTATGCTTTTCATTTTTAGAACAAAAGTGGGAAAGTATAAAGACTCATGAAATTCAATTTTTACAATGTATCTTGGTATTTGGCTGCTGTAATTCTTACTTGTACCAAACACAGTGTTTGGAAGGACATTAGCTGCTCAAAGAATTAACTTCACTGAGAAGTAGCCTAATAACCTTTGACAGAAAGTAATTCACTCTGTAATGCTTATTTTTTATTTTTTCTACCATATAGATTAAAATTTTTACAAGATCTATGTCTCCTACTACTGCAGAAATAATCACTGACAGCCGAAATGCTGACAAGTGCTTGCAACTTGAAACAAAAATCCATTGACTTAGCTTACCTTTCAAGGACATGAACTTTTCTAAAGACCTCTGCAAAGCAAAGGAAAAAGAAAGGAGAAATTCTTCAGGAAATGAATCAGAGATCGTGAAGAAAATGCTTCGCTTTAGACCTTGGAGAAATGTGTCATCTAGATTCAGAAGTAGCATGAAGATTCTTTTATACTACAATAATAAATTCAGATGGCTTATGAATTAGACCAAAATTTCCCCAGTTCACTGTTCAGTCTCTACATATCAAGGCCATAGTTAGTCAATTGTCAAAAATAAGTACCATTTTAACCCTAAATATCCAAGCCACACATTAGACCATTAGACACACACACACACACACACACATACACACTAACACTGACATTATCCTTAAAATGTCCTTTCATAGAAACCATTTCAAATAAAGTTTACTGCACTTGAATAGAGGTGGATAACAGCCTTTTAATTTATCTGATGAATACAATTTTCAACCTTTGTTGTAATCCACAAAAGAAATTGCTCAAATTCCTGAAAAATACTATATGTTATTTAAAATACAGTTTTTTAAGTTCCTTTTATGTGAGCGCTATTGTAATGGCGCTTTATTAATGTCCTCAAATAATGAATAGCATTTATCTACATGACTCTTGGGAAGTGCTAGAATGATAACATAAATTTGAATGAAAGTGGTGAACAGAGTAAAAGGGAGATATATTTCTCTTTATTGAGCAATGGGGGATCTGGATATTTTTGAGAAAAGAGGTATACAAAAATTATGATGAGTCACCTGAATTTTACATTTTTGTATGAGCTAGGGTTACTGTAAGTGGAACCAGAGTGATAAAACAGTAGTTAGTTATATTATTTCAGTTACTCAAGAATCAACAGCTTGAGACAAGATAAAGACATTTTGAAGAGGATCTTAAATAGCACTTAATATTTAATGTAATTTCATAAAAAATTTTTAATACAGAGGAAGGTAGATATTGGTGACAAAAATGAAAGATAGGTAAATAAATCAATCTGCTTTAAAGTTTCATAGGCACTTACTCAATATGTAATAAGAAACTGAATGATAACAGCTAGAAATATGATGGAGGATAATATTGTATATTTCCATAGATATCATAGAGAATGTATCTCTTTCTAGATTGTCATACACTAGTTATTTTTGCTTTTGGTATTTGCATTTCTCTAGTTTACTGCAACCATCCAAGTCCTGTTCTATTTTGACAGCAATCACTGGGACTGAGCTATTGATTATGTGTGACTTTATTTTATGGCATTTCATTTACAATATAAGGTATGTGATGCCTTTCACACAAAACCCCCAAAAAGTAATTTTCTCACTTCTCCCACCTGTATGGTTACCAATTTCATGATGAATTTTAACAAACGGCAAGAGCTGATTACTGGAAGCTCAAACAGTACAAAAAATTGTTCACAGTTAAACTCTTGAATATTAATGAAAATTGATGTGTTCATCAGAAGTAACTTTAAAAATGCTTATGTCGCAGGGCAGTGGTGGCTTGGGAGATAGAGGCAGGCGGATTTCTGAGTTTGAGGCCAGCCTGGTCTACAGAGTGAATTCCAGGACAGCCAGGGCTACACAGAGAAACCTACTCTCAAAAAACCAAAAAAAAAAAAAAAAAAGTGATAAAAAGTGCTTATGTCTTTTGTAGTCTTATGGAGAGGAATTTTAATGTAGCAATATTTAAGCCTTGCTCCAGCAAGGGATCATACCAAAAGACCTTCTAGGTCTGTGTGATTCAGCTGGAATGCAAGCATGCATTCTGCACACCTTTAATCACTAAGAGTGTAGGTGGTAAGGGTAGTTTTTAGAAGGCTGACATGTTTTAAAGTGACATCTAATTGAGGGGCAGACAGAAGTTGACTTGGAGGAAGATTTGACAGAATGAGTCAGAAATAAAATATTCCCAACTCCCCTGAGAACAGGCAGGAAATACGGGCAATGCAGAGTTAATGCAAGTCAGTTTGGAATCAGTGCAATTCACACAGTTCTGTTGAGTTCAGAGCAGTTAACTGGAGTTCAGTTCAGTTCCATGCAGTCAATGCAGTTCATGCTGTGGTATTCAAAGCAAGTTTTGCCAAGCAGAACAATTTAGTGAGAAGACAAGAGAAGCTAATTTGAATCAATCATCTTGGAGAAGAGCTCGAGCCAGCCAGAATCCAGAGAGATCTAGAAAAGGCGAGCTTATTAAGTAATAAGCTTTTAAGTGGACAATTACATCTGGTGAATAAAAGATACTTTGTACAATCTTATGTTTAGTGACTTCTAGAAAAACATACCACTACTGTTGGCAAATATATGATCACTATGCCTGGCATGAAGTAGCTGGTGGGAGACTGTGTAAATGATGGAACAGGTGATGGGTTGTGGACAGAATCGAACAAAGTCCCTGGTATGTTTCTTCTAAAGACATTAGATTTTGGAAGCATTGTATAACAATCTTGGTTCACTCTTCAAACTTTCTTCTTCAAACCAGGTTTCTTGATTATTTTTATTATTTTTAACTCCTCCATGAGAATGCCAAAATGTTATCTCTCTTGCTTCCATAGTTTAATTTTATAAAGAGTAGAAGTCAATAGGTTCCACGTGTAAGATCCAGCCCCAGAATCTATGAATTCAGATACTGATGTATCATTAATTTTTACTCCATCTCTGTCTTTCTAAACTGTCTGCCATTGTCAGCCATTGTTTTCAAGGTAGTTTCTTTCAGCTGTGAAATATCAGTAGGATATTGGAAGAAGCAGTTCCCTGATTCAGTTTTGGTTTTCTTTCATCTTCCTGGAGCCATGGTATCATTGGGGAGTAGAATGAGAAGGATAAAAGTACTGGGTGTATTATAAGGTCCTCTCCAGTCAACTATTACTGGTTTTTTTTTTTCAGATGTGACTTCCTGTACTTAGAAGTCTTATCTTTAAACATATCCACTCCATTTTCTCCCTTCCTATGTCTTTCCTGTTGCTTACTCTTTACCATAGATGCCAAGCACAACACTGTCAGAGACCAGAATTGTCAGTTGTCATGTACTATGATTATTGCTCTAGTCTCTCTCTAAACTTGTTGAAATAGAGATATTATCTTTTCAAATGACCCCTTCTTACTTAAGTAATCAATACAATTCAGGTTCCATTTCTCTTCAATACAATTTCATTTTCTTTTCTCCATGACCATGCTTCAAAATTATACATATTGTTTGCATCCTGCAAAGTTTTTATAAACGTTAATAAAATTTACATTTAACTGAATTTATTTCATATTATATAAAAATTCAAGTGATTACCATCTTTGCACTCATCATATTTTTGTTGTAATGATCAAGAACTGATGAATCACACTCAGGAAGTTATTTCCAAAGCATAATTATCTAATGTAAGTGCTCTCTCATGTAAAGTTAAATACTTGTTAAAAAAATGTGCCAGCGTTCTTTGGAAGACAAATGTGAAGGAGACCAAAACAAGTTATGGCAGGGATAATCTGCATATAAGAAGTCAATAATAATGTGAATCTTAATGTGAGATAACATGATGGAAAAATCAACTAACACAGCAAGCATATTAGCAGTCACTGTTACTGTTACAACATTGTATTTCAAAAAAGATAGAATTTTGATTCTTAATTGCTATAAAATTTTCTCCAACTGCCAAACTCAACTGATGACTTAAAGATATCAGTGACTTCTGGATACTGCATTGTCACAGACTGGACCACAAATGTTAATCAGAATATGTAATCAAAAGTTTGACTTAATCGAACATATGTAGGGTGGGTTTCTTGGAAGGCAAACATCACAGGGGAAAGAACACGAGATTAAAAACATAGCAAACCAACCAGACAAAAATGAAACAAACAAACAAACAAACACCTTTTTCCTGGGTCTGAGGTTCTACAAGTTTCACTCAAACACCACTGATTATTGAAAACATAGTATCAGAAATATCGGCATTTGTAGAACTAGTATTGAAAGCCTTGACTCATACATGCTAAACATATATCCTGTCATTGTGCTATAACCTCAGGATTTCTAGAGTATCCAGAAAAATACACACTCACATGTGATCTATGTAATTTCCTTACTGTGTCTAATGGAAATATCATTGGAGCTGAAGTTTCTATAAATCAAAACAGCTTACCTGATAAAGGTAATCATATGATCAATTGGCAGGATGATCAAAAAGATTTTTCCAGAATGGATTTTTTGTGTCATGGTTCTTTAATAGGAAAGATGGTCTGTGCCAAAGAATAAAATAGAGTCATGATAATGCTTCAATGTGTATTTGTGTGTGTGCTTTTCTGTGTGTGTATATGTCACACTTGTACACATGCACATGTGTATGTGCATTTATATATAAGACGCCATAGAAGGACTGAATTACAATAAGAAAAATATTGTCTAATTCTTTACAAAGAAAAATGATTTGAATGGATTTGATGGAATAAGAAAGCTTGTGGTAATAAATTATTCAAGATAATAGTAGTCCTAGGACACTTATAACTTATTTTTAAATACCAGCCTGGAGCAAAGCTGCATATCAAAATATAGTTAACTGTTTGCTTTGGGGAGAGATTATGCAGTTAAAGTTAAGTAACAATTATGCCATTTTTCTTAATTCCATATACATGTACACTTATAATTCACCAAGTCAATAAAATGCATAATAATTCCATTATTCAAATAAATGTATTTTTATACTGTGAATTTTCAGTAAATATAAAATTACTTCATGTGTTGTTATTAGTGAAATAAAGCTTTAGACAAATTACCTGGTATCTATGACAAGTCATATTTCTAAAAGCATTGCTTTGGTTTTTCCTAAAATTTCCTTTTTGAAATCTCCAATTAACCCTCATATTTGACCTCTAGCATAATAGATTCATGTAGAAAAGCCTTCAAGGCACTGGTTAATTGGATATGCAGTTTCTAAGGTAGAGGCTTGATGAAAAATAATTTTTGCAAATAGGCATGTTTCTATGTAAGCTTGGGGTTTTGTCTCTGTCTATTTGTATAACATTACAAGAGAACTTCATAGTTTTCTTTTTAAAATCATTTTCAATGTTGTGTCATTTCAAGTAACAAATATATTAATATTTATCTTCCAGTTTATATATCATATTAATGAGGAAAGAATGGCTTAGAAACTCAACACTATTGTTAATTTCTCTCAGATATATTTGCTCCTGGTTTGTTTGTTTGTTTGTTTGTTTGTTGTTTTTTAGGTTTTTTTATGAGGAGAAATGTAAGCCTGAATTTATTAATGGGGATAAAGGCACAATTTTTAAGACATACTTTAGAGCCATGAGATTGGTAATAACTTGGTTATAAAAAAGAAGGAAGTGAAGATCTTTAATAAATACATTCCAGGTTCTATAACTGAGCCATTTGATGAATAGCACACATTTTACTGTGATGGGAGTGGGGATAAGTCCTGTAGTAAACATTGTAATCAACTTTTATTTGGCACCCAAAATATTTCTTTTTCTTCTTTTTTAAAAATTATTTTGTTTATTTACATTCTAGTCATTGTTTCCATCTTGGTCCCACTCTCACAGTTCCTCATCCCATTCCTCTTCCCTCTTGCCTCCAAGAGGGTGCTCCCTCCACCTGACATCCCCTTTCCCTGGGGCCTAAAGTCTCTAGAGGATTAAATGCAACTTCTCCCACTGAGGCTAGGTCAAGCAGACATCTGCTATATTTGTGCTAGGAGCCTCAGACTGGCCTGTGTGTGGTCCTGGTTGGTGACTATGTCTCTGGGAGCTCTCTGGGGTCCAGGTTAGTTGACAGTGGTGGTCTTCCTATAGGGGGGTCACCCTCCCCTTCAGCTTCTTCAATCCTTCTCCTATTTCAACTATAGGGGTCCTCAACTTTAGTCCATTGTTGTGTGTAATTATTTGTATCTGTCTCCATCAGCTGCTGAAAGGCCTCTCAGAGGACAGCCATACCAGGTTCTCACCTGTAACCACATCATAGAGCATCAGTAATAGTGTCAGAAATTTGTGCCCTGCCCCCCATGAAATAGTAAATAAATGTGCTGTTACTAGAAATTCTAATTATTAGGGTTTCATTTAGACAACATTTTAGCTGAGATTGTTAAGAAACAAAATGTCTTTTCCTGCGAATATTCCATATATTTATGATTAAACATAGCAAGTCTAGCCAATATATTTTTATGATGCTAGATTCAGAATCAGTAATATTGTAGATTAATAGGAAATAGTATTTTGGACTGAAAACAGTACCTAGTATGTTATTAAGGCAGAAGAAAATAGTTATGCTTTGCTTATTAGGTAGTAAACAGGGATTCTAAAAAGTAAAAAATTCTTTGTCAGATTTGAAACAGATATGCTGGAGTACTGTATGCAGTTGTGTGTACTCTCGGTAAAGAGCCTGGTCTTTTATGTTACTGAACTCTGTGTAAGCAATAATAATAATTTGGAGATAGTCCACAATCACACCTAATATTGAGATTCTAACTGTAACATTGCACTTTACAGGATGCTCAAAGAATATGGCATCCAGAAACTTGAAGTTTTCTTGTGCAAGGCCAAGAATAAAATTTTAAAAAGCCATGATTAAAAACATATGAAAGTAAACAAACCACCGTTTCCACTATAAATGCAACCATGGAAATTTGAAAAGATCCAGAAGTTACAATAGGATCTATCCTGCCAAAGGAGGCAACAGGGCAAAATATAAAGCTTAAGTGTGGTGTGTTGTGGTGTGTTTGCAAACAGGAAGGTAGCATGCCTGCCCTTCAAGAGGCTCAACAAACAGCTAAAAGAGCCAGATGCAGATGCTAGCACCCAACCAATGGACACAAACCTGGGACCCCTGTTGATTTGGGGAAAAGCTAGAGGAAGCCTAAGGAGGGCGGTCCCATAAGAAGACCAGCAGTCTCCACTGACCTGGAACCCAAGAGCTCTCAGACACTGAGCCACCAACCAGGCAACATACAACAGCTAATATGAGGTTCCTAACACATATACAGCAGTGGACTGCCGGGCCAGGCCTCAGTGAGAGATGATGCACCTAACTCTGGAGAGACTTGAGGCCTCAGTGAGTGGGGATGTCTGGTAGGGTGGAAGTGGGGATATGCTATTGGAGACTAGGGCTTGGGGGAAGGAGGAATGGGATTAGGAACAGCCAGAGGGCAGAACAAGAAGGAAATAATGACTATAATATAAAAAGTTAAATAATAATAATAATAATAATAATAATAATAATAATAATAATAATTAATAATAGACATATAGAAATAGGAATCAAAAGCTTGATATTGAAGGAAATAGAAGAATAAATTTGAAATATTTATTTTTTCAATAGAAGTCTAACTGTAGATAATCAATGGAATAAAAATGAACTGTCATTCAAATGTTTAAACAGCAATTTGACATTTCTTAGAAAAATATTGAATTAAAATAGCACCTATTACTAGGACAAAAAGGAAAAAAGGGTATATAGAAATAGTTATAAGATAAGGAACAAAATTACAGCATACATGATTACTGTAAAATAATTATGCATAAAAGAAATTCATTCACTACCATATCATCAGTATTGATTCAGAAGAATTTTATTTTTCTGTATCAGTTAATAATCTGAAAAAAATGAAGCTAAAAGTTAGTGGTAGAAAAGTTGTTTTCAATGAGTTATGATTTAATTGCTAAGAATTACTCAGAGGTCAGTAAAATGCTCTACTGTATCATAGATAAATTAACTAGATAAAAACCTTACAATTTACACATTGGCATTGTAATGGTAATATTGTTGAGGTTGTATTGAAAGTTTTCATTAGAAATGTGGACCTTGGAGGTTATGGCATGTAGAAAACCTGAGCCCCATCCATAAACACGTAAAGGGAGTATCAGTTAAGATAAAGAGCAAATGGAAGTAGCCATCATGCATTGCCTGGAGCACAATTCATGGAATGTGTGGATACATCTGTGTTGATATAAGCAAGCATCATATATTTGAAAGTTGCACATTTAGAAAGTTTGGACCTAAAAAGCAAACAAAAATTAAGTAGAACATAAAATATGGCTTCAACACCCTTAACTAGTGACAGACAAGTCAGAATATTAGTACTGAAAACATATAATAAAAATACAAGCACAACCATTAAATATATGGAAGTAATATGACTAAGTCACCAAGATTAAAAAGTCTAAATGATCATAGCACGTAGATGTTATTTGAACACATTACAGATCAGAACAAAGTGACAGAATTGTCAAACTAGAATGTTGTATAATTGCTTTCTTTGGCTGTATTCAATGTGTCTGGAAATGCAGAGGCACTGAACAATTCCCCAGAAAATACAATTCTATATGTAAACATATACATGAAAAGGCCTGTACATATTATGTATGGAATTGTAATTCATAATTATTAAATAATATCACCACCATTATGTGAAATCCATATTCATCAATAATTAAACAAATGGGTTAGGCTTGCTATAGAACAGTTTAAGGTGAAATATTGAATTTCATTTTAGTGAACTCTATGATTATTAGCTGTACTATACCCCAGGAACACAAATATAAGAATACTGTTTCTTTCTCTTTTGCTGAATAGTAGAACCTGGTACACATGAGGCTTTTTTTTGCAATCTGCAACATGGGATAAAGTAAAAATTAAATGAAAACTCTTTCTATAAATTTTCTTAGCAACATAACAAATGTCATATTAGTTTTTATGGATGCATGTATAAAAGCTATACAGCAAAGGTAAATTGGAGGTGTTTCCTGTGAAATGATAAACATTGCTTTGTAGAGGGCACAGGGAAAAGTTTATATTCTATTTATGGTTTAACTTCATTTTAAAATGTTTAAAAGTAATTCATCATGTATAATAATTGATAATTTGTACCTAGTGCATCTTTCTCAATCCACGACTTTAGAGTGTGAAGTAAGTCATGATGAAGATGAGAAAAATTTCAATGGTGTTTTACATCCTCTTTGGAGTGAAAATGGATACTAGGGAGGGTTATACTCTCCAGATGAGCCAAAATATCAAAGGAGACACTTAGTAGTCGTGGAAGGAACAATCAGTTACACAGATAGAAACTATTTATAACCCCACAAATTCCATGAAAATCTGCTTATCACATAACCAAAGTAATAAGACATTTATTAGTTGGTTATGCCACTGTGAGCACCTTTATATTTAGTGGGAAACATTTCACAGAATGCAAACCTTAATAACAGCAGATAGACAGTTTTTCATTTTACACTGCTTCTATTTCTTAAATTTTTCTTTGCTTCTGTAATATTAAAACATGGAATGGTCTCTGATAAGCAAATTTCTTATTTTAGCCAGACTGTAATTTTTTTCTTAAGTTTCTACACATCTTCTCTCTCTCTCATACACACAAATAATCTTGTCTCTTATTACAGAACTATTAATAGATACTCTCATCAGTGATAAAATATCTTTTCCAATTATTCAGTAGTAAAATACCTACACTCTTATCTTTCATTAAGTAATCACGATGACATTATCTGATGACTAGAAAAGTTTAAAGTGGCATCTTCTCTGCTTGTAAATTAATTTTATGGTAAAAACACAAGCTTTATTAATACCCAGTGACTGTGATCATTAAAATGATTCAGGGGGGAGGGTATAAACCTTGGTGGTGATTATCAATTTCAACCCATAAGATATTGTCTTAGAAATATTTTCAAATAATAAGGTAGTCAAAAATAGTGAATATATATTTCATGATATTGAAAATGCTCTTATCATACTAAAAAATAAATTCCTTGAAATTGTTAAAAAATTAGTTTGCTTTTGGAGAGTTGTTGCTGTGTAGTCAGTGATGTTATTCTAATTAAGAAGAAATAATTAGAAAGACATTAAATGAGAAAAAAAGACTGTGTCACACACTTACCACTAAATATTCTCAAGTTGCACCTGTAATGAAGAGAAGAGATATAGCACCAATATATATATTAAAATTTTTCACTAATTCATAATATTGGTGAGCAAGTCTTTCCACATGGACACTTGGGTAAATTCCAGAGTAATATTGTAGCATATAAACAAACATGTGAACATAATTTTTATCCATTATTCTTTTTCAAAAATTAGCTTTTATATTATGGCTATAGTTGCTATAGTTAATAATTCTATGACAAGTATGGAAATGTGGCTGTTTTTTATGGATAATTGTAATTGTATGTAGCCACCAATGGAATCAGTTGATAGAATTTCTGTCTTAAATTTTTTGGAGTCTACAAATTCTTTACTGAATGACTACAAAAAATTTACATGTTTCTGAATTATATGAGTTTGTTTGTTCTCTATATCTCTGAAAATAACTTCTATATGTTCTTATATTCAATATTCTCATATTCATCCATCATAAGAGAGTAGTGATATGTTATTTGCTTTTGAATTACATAGCATAGAAGAATTAATTCTAAGTTCAAAAGTTAAATTGTGTTATACAATGTAGGTGTTTGTATTTTGTTTTTCTTGAAATCTATTTTTGGTTTGACTTTTATGAAATTAAGAATAGTGTATTTTAGGCTACTCTTTAAAATACATACGGCCTTACTTGTATATAAATACTGTTGTTGTTAGTTTTGGAGAGGGTTAACTTTGAATGTGTTGCCAGGCTTTCAGTTGTTTTCTTTTTTAGTATTTTAATGTCTACCATATCCAAACATTTTATCATTTTCATTTATGTGGTGGACTTATTAGTGGAAAATTGGTTTTGACTGTTTAGGTGTATAAAATATATAGATACTCCTTTAGAAAGACTAGCGTTTGCAGGACATGACATTTTATAACACAATGGGAGTACTGATTAATATTTCTTTTCTGAGATGCATTTTGGAATAATCATATACATCTCAGGAATATAAAAGAGCTGCCGATTAATAGAAGACAAGATTCATGGATTGAGAGTAAGATCAGAATTAGCACTGACCTATTGATTTGCTTCCACAAGCCAAGTGTGACCCCTCGGGGCCCAAATAGTGTCATCAAATTATGCATACACATTCCAAACTTGAGCTTGTAGTAAACAGTTGAGATAAACCATCAGTGCATGTAATTTCTTGGTAATTCAAATAACAGGTACCTATTTACTGAAACATAAGTTTTAGAAAATATATTTTATAATGATTTTTCTTTTTTATTTTTATATGCTATATGTAAATAGAGGCAACCGTTGAAACTTGTTATTTTATTTTTGCATACCTGTATGCTGATCACCTTATCTCTCAATACCTTATTCACCTCTGTCCCTGTACAAATCTCACACTCACCTGTATCATTTTGTTCTGTTTTGTAAGGCACTGAATATATCCAGAACCAAACCAGTACCATCAATGTGACCATGAATTCAGGCTGTTGGTTGGATCCTGAAGAACTCAGCAGTGTTTTATTGATAGACAACAACTCAAGATGAAAAAACAAAGAGGGGGCCTTGTCAGAATCTTCTGTCTTCTTAAATGATTTGTCTTTGGTCACTACAGTGCAAGTAACCATAACTGTTGTAAGATTATGAGTACAACAGTTGTATAACTCCTAAAGAATATCTTTATATAGTCCTTTACACTGTCTACTTTACACTATCGTTGAAATTAGCTCAAACGTGAAGACCAGAGTTCACACTCAGCACCTATGAAATAAGATATATTATCTTAAAAACACCTGAATCTAACACCCAAAGGACTCAAATGTTCACTTCAGTATTCTGGGCTTCTAGCTGTGTGTGAGTGTGTATACACATGCGTGCCTATACACAAACACACATAACAAACTAAAATTATAAAGAAATTACTTTTACAAACTACTATACTTAGAAAATAAAATTTTGTTTCATAGTTTGTGATGTCATTGTATAAAAATCTTCTGCCTCATCCTGCTACCTTGGACAGTGCTCTATTTGTCATCTTATGTCCCTTCTTTTTTCATAAGGAAAATAAATTATCTGCATTGCTTTTACTGACAGTCATTTCTCACATGCTGTAATGGGAAACTTTCAAATGTTACCCTCTAGCCAGCATGCTCTGGGTTCCATATTCTTATACTGTGGATGATGACAAGTTTTGAGTCTCTGAATAAAATTTAACAATCAGTTCAATACTGTAGTCACATAGGAGACAAATGCAGACTATTCTTCAAAATAAATGGCCTTCTAATTTTGCATCATTTTGCTTTCTAAAACCAACACATATACAGCAGAGGACTGTTGGGTCTGGGTTCAGTCAGAGAAGATGCACATAATCCTCAAGTGATGGAAGCCCCAGGGAGTTTAGAGGTCTGTTGTGGTGGGAGTGGTGGGTAGGGACATCCTCGTGGAGACAGGGTGGGGAGGAGGTATGGGATGTATCACAATTGGAGGGTTGACAGGAGGAAATTAAAGTCTAGAGTTTTAAATAAATAGATAGATAGATAGATAGATAGATAGATAGATAGATAGATAGATAACAGAATTTTTAATGTTAGTATACTCTCTATTCTTAATTATTACCACCTCCTATTCTATGCCAACCACCAGGATTCCCTGCTCCAACTATTATGCTCTGCCTACATGGCTGACGTCCACTCTATTTCCAATTTAATAATAGCTTCTCCATCTCCACCCAACCTTGTTAATGCTCTTACTTGTACCACACGATTTTTCAGCACTTCCATGTTTTAAAAGTCATTATTTTTTCACAATTTTCTGATATTCCTTGACTGATTTCACAGACTTAATCATTTCAGCCTACCATTAATAAATCTTTGCTCTCTAGTTACAATCTATTTAAAAAAACCACAGTTTTTCAGATAATATTTGATTCTACATATTATTATCTTAAAGTTCTTAAACCTGAAATCATACCTAATCCATTGACATTAAGTGGAATCAGTGAATTTATATAGTTTTATGAACATATGCTAATGCAGATATTTAAATTTGTACCTGAAATATCAATGTTACTGCTTTACAGAAATATCAGAACCAATTAAGCTTTTGTATTAGTACCTATTACTCTTATTTCTTTTTCTTAATTATGTCATAATGTTCTGATCTTAAATTGGTGAAAATGGAGACTATAATTCATGGCTGCAAATTATTTTACAACATGTCAACTAAAAATGTAGCAAGAATCATGTCAAATTTTAATCAAAATAATTTCTGCTTCTCATCCCACTGATTCAAAAGTTAACAGGAGCTGTCTTAGGCATGCCTTTGATCTAGTCTCCACAGTTTTCCCATGAGTTATCACAATAGAACACTCAAAAATATCTAGATTATTAAAAAAAATAAAGTACTCTAACCAATGACTATCTATATTATCTACAAAAATATTGGCTGTTAAATTTTAGAAATTTAAAATTAATACTTTGTCTTTTCTTTAGCCTTAATTTTTGTCTCCCTCAAGCTTAGTCACCAAAGCAATTTGTGACTTCATCTTTAATATGATAAAAATTATAGTCCTTGTGAAAGGAATAAACTTAGCTATTCCAAGGCTCCAATCATGGTAGTAACACACACACACACACACACACAGAGAGAGAGAGAGAGAGAGAGAGAGAGAGAGAGAGAGAGAGAGAGAGAGA
>JANHMN010000015.1:39942532-39975063 GCA_030674055.1 Rhabdomys pumilio
AGAGAGAGAGAGAGAGAGAGAGAGAGAGAGAGAGAGAGAGAGAGAGATGCTAATTATGTGAATTCAGTATAACGCCCCCGCCCCCCCCATACACACACACACATCTATCATTGTTTGTGACAAAACTTTTCCTGGGTGGATACAAGTCACAAATCTCTCACTTCAGAAAGGAGGAACATAACAGGTGGAAGTACCACTCAACTACTTGGTGAAACAATAAGTTTTATTTCGGGTCAGTTTCAGGAATACCACTGAGGAGTTACTAACTGAAACAAATATGACTCAAAGACAATTGAATCACTACAGCCCACTTCAGCATCAATAGGAGCTCACAACAGTTGGTACCTAGATCACAGTGAACATCTCAGTAAGTTGGAGATGGTCCCCTGCAAAAACAGACCTTAAATCTAATCTTATGTAGGTGATAGAGTCCTTTAAAAAAGGAAATAAATAAATTCCTTAAAGAAATATAGGAAAGTACTAAATCTTAGTATTTAAAATAATCTACTGAAAAACTTCAAATAATTGTTCTATAATAAATGATCAGTTAAAAATACAAAAGAATCTGACATTGGTCAAGGACAAGGAAGTGGGATTCAGGCAGGAATCTGACATTGGTCTAGAACAAAGAAGTAATTTCAGGCAGGAATCTACATCTTAGGCCAGAACAAAGAAGTAATTTCAGGCAGGAATCTAAATATTAGGCTAGAACGAGGATGTAGGCTCAGATATAAAAATGACTTTGGGTAGGACAATGATGTTGGCTCAGAAATTTTGGTCATTCTGAGAAGCCCCTAGAAACAGTGATCATGGGAGTGATCATGGAATTTTGTTTATTGCCTTGCTTGTTCTTTCACTATTTGTGTTTAATTTCTTGCTTATTTCTTTTCTATTTGCATCTATTGTATTGCTATTTCCTCTACCTAGAAATGTCCTTAATACTTGCACGTAATTAAAATGTTATAAAATCAAAAAGGAGAGGAGGGGATGGGATAAAGGGTTTCTTGGGAGGGAAAATGGGGAAAGGTAAATGTAAATGAAATAAACAAATGTAAAAAAAAAGAATATTTAATTTAAGAAAATATGAAAGTACTCAGTAAATACTACTATGGTTATTATTTTACTTTCTAAGATTCACTTTTTTGGTGTCAAGAACACATACTCAAATGTATATATTTATATATAGTTTATTATCACAAAACATTCTCAATAACATAAAAATATATATTAACCCATATTAATAAAATATATTTAGCACATCCCATCACTCCATACCCATTGATATTTCAGTTTTGCATTGAAGATGAACAGTAGATTTAAATTCATATTATACCTTCTTTTGCCTTTCTTTTAAGATTCTTCTCACAACATTTTCAGTGTTGCTTTGCTTATGTACAAACTGACTGATTATTGTAAACTTAACCATTGTGTAGGAGCTACTTTGTGCACTTCACCTTCCAATCACATAAATTTAGGTGAAACAATATACTAAGACCCATTTCTAAAATATTTTCTTGAGTGCTGCAGCCATAGTGTCTCACTACAGCACCCAACATTACAAGTTATTTCACAACTAGGGCAGAAGTGCAAGAGATACAATGACGTGTAACAAGAGAACTGACATTTCATATTCTTTACTTGCAAATATTAAAGAACAAACAACAGATGAAACTGTAAAGTAGGTTGTAGTGAGAACCTTACAACTGCAAAACTTGTTTAAATTAATCCAGAACATAGAGAAATGAGTTTTGTAATATTCAAATTTATATTGATGGCATATAGTTATTCTTAACTGGATAATGAGCTCTTAAACGATATTTTAATTTTTTGTTTTATTTACTTTTATTTATTACATTAAATCATATGAAAATATTTCAGAATTACCTTATCTCACTGAAAATTTTCATACAATTAAATATGTGTAAAATATACTTAACACATTGTATTTGTTTATTTTATGTTTAGACTCAGTAGAGAAAAAATAGTCTTGTATATTACATTTAATCATATATTGCTACTGGATGGTTCAATGGCATACTATTGTCTTGAAAGTTCAACCAGGTGTTCAAAAAATTTTCATATTTTAGTTTTCTATAAGAAATTTGGATGTTAGAAAGTATAGAGACAGACTTTGGAAGTGTTAAAAAATGAGAAACAATTGTTATCATGCTTTGACTAATTATGTAAATCAACCATACTATGTTAATCACAGTAATAGATTTATCAATTCTTTTCTTTTGTTATACACACAATTCATATGCAAATAATTAGAATTTTCCTTCTCGCATTTAAGATTATTATTAATGGACTGAAAAGAAAATAGTTATAAAAATTAGTGTCAGTTAAATATGTATCTTTATACTAAGCTTAATGAAATGAAATAAACTTTACTACTAAAGTATATTTGTATTAAATTTTGTGTTCCAGATTTTATTTGACAAATAAATAATTCTCTGTTCCTTACTCTACAAAGAGCTTTTATTAAAACTGGATATTAAATTTCTTTGTAATATTTTTGTGTGTATTATAATAATCCGATTTTTCTTCGGAATCATTTAATGTGCTGTTTACATATCTTAATTTGAAATGCTAGTCCAAACTTAAGTGGATTAAGAAGTAACATCTCATTTATATATTGTGCTGTTCATTTGCTGACACTTACCTTACTTACGATTTATGCTTCTATATTCATGATCACAAATGGGGCTTGCTCTGTTGATATATTTATAGTTTGTCAATGAAGAATATATACAAATCTTATAACACAAGCAGACATTTTTTCAACAGGTTGGGAGATTGATGACATAAAATCAGAGTAGTATCTTATTTGAGCATGGAAGAAAATTTCCTCAAATTTTACATACTTATTATTTTCTATGTGACAAAGTTTGTTTAGTGATGGAATTTAATCTATGAATCCATGATTATTCTGGGTTCCATGTTAATCTGAGAAATGGACATATTCTTCTATTTTAGTTTCCTAAACTTTAGTTTTTCTCAACTTACCTTCAAATACATTTTAAGGAATTAGTTATTTCATTGAGTGAAAGACTGCTCTAACTAGAAAAATGTCTTCTCTTCTTTTGCCTTTTCTGTTTTCTATTGTGGTCTTTTGTAATTTTTTTATAATTAAAGAAAATCAATTATATTTTTTATTTTCTTACTTTATTTTCAGTTCATGGTTTTAACTGTTTTTAAATTTCTTTAGCTTTTCCTGCTGCTTTACTTCATAATAGCATATGTAGCAGAGGAAATATAGTGCAGTTAATTGACATAATAGCATATGTAGATCACTAAATACACATTTTTCTTCTGTGCATTTCTTAAATTCTTATTTTAATAAAATAACAGATATTTCTCATACTTGTACAAGTTATATATTCTCATATCATTTTAAGTAAATTTTATTAATAAGTAACTTTCAAATACATAGTGCCTGTATTGTATAATATTTGGAAATACATTCAGTCTTGTACTTCTATATACATTAAGATTCAATTACATCCTTACTTCTTAACCTTGGGTCACCTCAGAATCCACCTTTCCCAAGATTTTCATATTTCCTGGACTTAAAAACCATGATGCTGTTTTTATGGCTTTTGTTTTTGTCTGCTTTATTATTACATTCTTATCAAACTAATCCAGATTTTACTATCATGAAGCATTCTTTTAAAATAGGTCTGAGATTCTTGCAAGGTCGTATATAGGTGTCAGTCATTAAAACAATCTCTATTTTTCCTAGATAACTTATCTAGATATGTGTTTCCTGTTACCATTTTCTACATGTACTTTAATTTAGAATTAATGAACCATTCTGGTTGCTAGAAATTTTATCTTCTGTCATTAATTTTTATAATGCCTCACTTGTTTTATTTCTACTCTTTTGCTATCAATGATTGCTCGATTTGTCTAATTAATGCTTATCTAGATAAAAATTTTTATCATTAATGTTAATATTTTATTTTACACTTTAAATTTATCCCTTGAATTATCTTGATTTATTTTAGGATATTTTAGGTTTTCATTCTTTGTACACTGTCTTGTCTAGTGCTGATATTGGGTGTAATCCCTAATTTCCTTTTGAAAACTTTTTTTTTAAGGCATCTATCTCTGTTATTGGTTATTTGAAGTTAGAAAATCTGCTTTTGGCTATCAGATAATGTTTCCTTTTGGGCTTGTCTTTGCAAGCTTAGTTGTTTTGTTCTAGAGAGTTTCCCTGATGGCTGTCATGTGCACTGACATGTGTTCTCTGTCAGCACATTAGAGTTCCTGTAATTTCATTTCCCTCACTTCTGAGAAGTCTGATCTTAGATTAGCTGAAGTGATTTTGTTAGACAATCTCTTCTTGTTTTAAGCTGTTTCTAAGATTTCCTCTCCATTTTTGTCTAACTGCTTTTAATAAGGTGTCCACGTTAGATGGAGATCTTTCTACTATCTATCTTGCCTTTTTATTTCTTTTTTCCTCTCATTCTTTTTGTATTTTTTATTGTACATTTGATTCACTGATAATTCTCTTCCTTAATATGGTCCATCTTATTCTTAAACTCAAATAAAATATATTTGGCCATTTCATTTTTTCATCCATTTTCCAGATAAATCATCATTTTTTAGCTATTTCTTCAAATTGCATATATTATCATGTTTATACTGCATCATAATATTATCACTGTAGATAGGAATACCTTGTATTTCATAGAACCTTATTAATTATTGTACCATTGGCTCCCCTTCAAGTATTTTTTATTTCTTCCGTATTTTAGTTTTGCTGTTGTTGCAGTAATTGGGGTTGTCATTTGCTGGCTTTTTTTTCAATTGGTGAGTGTTATTCGAGACAATCTTTTAATAGTTTTCTAAATATTTTTATTTATTTGTTGGTCTCATATTTCTAGCATAGGTCATCCTAAAGAAATATTTTGAGAGTCTAATAATGGTTTTCTTGGGAATATGAGTTCAATAATATATTTAGCACTTTATAGAGACACAAATTTTCCTACTTCAAGCTTCTATGAAACTGTACTTGATACATTAAAATATATAAAATCTTCATTCACAGTTAGTGTGTAAGATAAAACAGTATTTTAGCTTCTTTATCATTTAGTAGCAATAAAGTGTAGTGCATGTTTGTTGCATAAGCCCCCAAAACCTTTTTTTCTATTTAAATCATTTGCTATTTTGTGTGCCTGTGTGTGTGCATGTGTGTTTGCATAGATATATGTTTCAATGGAGGCCAACCTTCATTCAAGTGCTACTTTCTTTTTTAAATTGAGTCACTAATTAAACCTGGAGTTTGTTTATTGGTTATATTACGTGACCAGCAAGCCTCACCTGCATTTATCTACCCAGTACTTGGGTTAAAAACATGTGACTATCTGTTTCTTGTAAGGATTCTGATAGTATGAACTTAAGTCTTCATGTTTGGCAATTTACTATTACTTTACTGATAGGAATTCTCTCAGCCCTTCATTTGATTTTTTTTTGACTCAAACTCTACATTTTCTATAATAATAATAATAATAATAATAATAATAATAATAATAATAATAATAATAAAACAATAATAATACCCATCAGCTATCTAACAAGTCTGTTAGATCCATCTTAGATAAAGAAAACAATATTATTCCTTGTAATAAAGACCTTACAAAAATTGTTGTATACGTAAGAGTAGCTTTTTTTTTTTACCCCAGATGAAGTAGTTGAAACCAGTTTGAATTGGGAAAGTCAGATTAGAAGGAGGATGAGAGAGGATGCTTCAGGAGGTAGTGCATGCAGAGACTGCTTGAACTCAAGGTCATTAGAGGAGGTGGAATAAAACATTTCATAGTGAAAACTTCCTAAAATATATGATTGTGATCATAATTAAATCTCCAAATAAGACAGGATATTGAGTCTCAACTGACAATTTCTTGTCACCAAAAGAAGTTTCTAGTATTGGAATTGGATTACATCCAAATGTGCTGTTGCCCAAACGGATTCCATTGAAATCCCCAAACAAGCCATGCTGTTGCCAGGATAATAAATAGGTTGCTCTCCATGAACTGGCAGTAAGACCAGGTTGTTGCAAATAGAACTCACATAAATCATCCATCACGGAGGAGTAGAATTGGTGTCTAGATAGAACCTTCACTCTTAAAGTCTAGTATCTTTGGTATAAAAAGATATTCTCCAGTCTATCAAAAGAGAAAGGTAAATAATAACCTGGCCTCTAACCCTTTGTTGTATAATAATGTTCTACTTAAAAATCCACTAAGGCAATGGTGGCACAAAGCTGGTTGGAATAATCATAAACTGTGTGATTTAATTCAAAGCTCATATGAACCAAGGGAACCTGAAGCAACAAGCACAGAGCAGACAAGGTTCTGAAAACGTTCTCTGTGTGTATGCTATGCCTTTAAGTTTTTATGGGACTTCTGAGCATGTGAATGAGTGACACTGACACTTCTGCCTTCTTTGCTCTCTTTTCCTTCTATTGGTTTTTCTTCTCTAACTTTGGTGTGGGGGCAGGTTTTCATTTTATCTTATTACTTTGTATGTGTATGTTAAAAGTTTGGTTATTTCTTAGAAGCCTGATCTTTTCTGATAAAAGACTGAAAGGTAGTTTATGAGGATAGAAAAGGAGCTGGGGAGGACCTGATAAGAGTAAGAGAGGGGGAGCTTTAATCATGACATTTATCATATAAATAAAAATTATTTTCATTAAAATACAAAAATTAAAAAAGGTCTTCATGGTTTTTTACTTTTCTTATAATGTTTCTTTTAAAAATTATCATCGATTTAGAAGATGTTCTTTTGATCCTCCATTGCAATAAAGAGTCTTCCAATTGCCACAAATTAGTATTATTGAAACTTAAGATGCCATCATTCCAAGAGAACTAAAACCCAATCTTATTGGTCAGCTGGGAAATACAGAACATCAGAACGTCCTCTTCCAGCAGTGTCAGCCCCTGGTACTGTGTGCTCTGTGGTCTCTTACTAATATTATCTCATTGACATAGGAGATTTGGCCCTCCAGACTATTATTCTCATTTTATCCACCTGGCTTCTAGTTCCAGTGTAAATTATATATAATCTATAAGTTCATGTAAACTTCTCATCACAAATGAAAGAATAACTTTAAGATACTATTTTCAGATACCCAACTTTCTGCATATGATTTTTTAGAGTTCATTTACTTTAGAATGAAGGTGTTGGGAGTCATATGTTTTCACATTTCCAAACTATAAATTTCTAATTTTGTAATGTAAAAGCACTTGGACTCCTATTATTGTACTTTCAAGTATTATATACATTAAACACAATGATGACTGAAGTATTTGTTTCATTGTGAATCGACAATGAATTTTCCCCATGTTCATTCTCACTGTGAATTGCCATTTTATGGCTATGAAAACATGAAATTTTGTATACTTTTGTTGCTGGAAGGGAAAGTAGTATGTTCAATAAGTCATTTTGTTTATATAGATACAGCAAAAATAATAATTTACATAAGACATTTAATGTCAAATACATAAATAATACAAATCAGGGTCACTGTGCCAATTACAATCCAATATTTTCAAAATCAAAGAGAAAATACTCAAAAGGATGAACAAATAGAAAAATGCCCATAGAAGTTGATTGTTGAATATTTTGGAATATGTACACTGTGATACTACTAATAGTAAGGTAATCAAAACCATAAAGACAAAATGATAGAATCTTAAAATATTAATTTGTGTGAGGTAGGTCAGGCCTAGAAATACAAGTACCACATATTAAAATGTGTGTCTTTGCTTTGAAGTAAATAACAGAGATGTATGTACATCTCATTACTATTGTTGCATATGAATGCATGGGCTACCAGTTAAAAGAAACAAAGTTAGAAGGTACATGGATTTACACAGAACCACAATATTTTATTAGATTTTAACCTTCTAAAAAGCAAAATAGATCCTAGAATTAAATATGAAGATCCAAACTCTACTGAAGTACTACTGTAACCATGCAGAGAGAAACTATTTCCAGTGACCTAAAAGACACAGGAAAATAATTTATCTTTTAAAAGATAATGGGAAAACAAAGGTGAAATACACTAAGTTTAAAATATCTCAAAATATATGTGAATACCATTTATAAATTATAATTCTGGCAATAGTAATAGCATTGTGAAGCCACACAGACAATTGGTGCTAATACAGTACACAATTCAATCTTAAATACTTGATATTCCCAGTGAAAAGTTGTCAAGTGTATCTTGTATCATTTGAGATTTCCTTAAATTAGGGGATGATATCTATAAACAAAGATTGGAAGCAAATAGAATGGTATGGTTCAGTGACTGATCATCTTGGTGTGTATACTTAACTAACTATAAGAAAACACCCAACCAATGGCTTAAATTTTCCATGAAAAAATAAGCTACAAGGGGTGTTTTATTTGTGGAGTCTGCTTGGTGATAAGCACAGAGTGATCATGTTTACCCTTGTTTTTGTTGGACAGAGGTCACAGAATAGCGTTACACAATGGTGGCTAAGTTCCCTGGAAGTTCTGTGTATCCTGAATAAAAGTTATTACACACCTCTCAGTTTCAGTCAGTAAGCTGTTACCTCATAGATCTCTCTCTCTCTCTCTCTTTCTCTCTCTCACTGATTAAGTTCAGAATATGTAAATAAGCACACAATATTGACATCCGTGATGCATCTTTCTTTCTTTCTTTCTTTCTTTCTTTCTTTCTTTCTTTCTTCCTTCCTTCCTTCCTTCCTTCCTTCCTTCCTTCCTTCCTTCTTTTCTTCCTTCTTCCCTTCCTCCCTCCCTCTTTTTTTTATTTTTTGAGTTAGAGTGTGAAGAAACATAGTTAGTCTTGCCCCAGATTTACATTTGTGTTTATTGTGCATAGCTTAACAATTTAGGCACAAAGGTGTTAGGTATTTATTGGTCTCGTGCATTTTTGCCAGTATTACAGGAGGAGACAATGATGGTTTTGTACCTTGGAAAGTTACGTTAAGGATGTCTGTGTGGTAAACTGCCTGGAAATATAGTAATACATTTCCGTCATATGATAATGTAAATTTTTGTTATTGTTTAATATCAAGCATAAAAAAGACAACACCTCCTTCTGGAACACAGATTTTGAAGTTTCCTTTACAGCATCTTTTTAAGTTTGATGTTTTTTGGACAGGGTTTTTCTCAACTGTTCTGGAAAACCCTAATGAGTAGCTTCATATAGGCATGCTGTTTAACTTGGGATACAAAGCAAGATTGAGATAGAAAACACGATTTACACTATGATGTACATGAGTAAATTGTGCATTTCTTACTCAAGTGTTTCTTGTTTCTCTCAATCCATATAAAACCGTGGTAAGCTTCCTTGTTAGTTTGCAAGTGCTGTAAAATCTAAACTCTTCATGATTCCAGTCAGATAGAATTTAAGACTTCAGAAAAATAAATGTGCCCATATAAGCAGTTATCTCAATTGAAAATGATTAGTAGTCATACTAGACTGTAAACCAAAGGACTGAGAGAAAATCATTAAAATGAAATTATATCTCATATATTATCTGTATTTGTCTTAGAGAGACTGACATACTTTTCATTTTCTATTTCACAGATATGTCACCAGATTTTAATTTTTCCTTGTACAGTACTATTGATTGTTTACATTTATCTTTACCTTCTCCTTGTCTTAATTACTTACTATATATATAAAGCACATATGTAAAGCATATATGCAACATACTACATTACAAGCTTCAGATAATATTAAGAATTAGCAGAAACAATTTAAATATCATTTGATTAATAACTAAGATAGTATCTGAGATAAATAATTTCCGAGAAATCTGGAGTCTGAAGTGGTGGCCTATTTTCTTGTTCTGCTATAATGATTTCCATAGAAAAAAATATGAATTGACTTATAACCAAAATATTTTTGACAATAGTGTAAGGTTCTATTGGCAATGTGAAAGAAAATAACATTTTAGAGGAAGTTTCTGGAAGAATTTGTCATGATAAGTAAAGGGATAATGACCAATTTTGTATGTAAAATTAAAGCAACAGCTATCATTTTAGGAAAGTGTACATGAATCTACTTGTCTCTGAGCATTATATGGATTATCAGGGAAAAAAACATATGTAAGCATTATAGAACAGAGCTGAGCAGAGTCAATGAATGCTCATGGATTTTAGTAGTGAATGGAGTGAACCAAAAAGAAAATTAAAAGACTAAGCAAGTGCATATCCTTCTTAATTAATCCAGTACCATCAACTTGGATGAAATCTGTTGAAACTTATTTCAACAGTTACACTTCATAAATCATCCTGCTTTGTGTGTGTGTGTGTGTGTGTGTGTGTGTGTGTGTGTGTGTCTGTGTGTGTGTTTGTGTGTGAGTGCGTGTGTGTGTGTGTGTGTGTGTGTGTGTGTGTGTGCGTGTGTTTTGTTTTTCCTTTAGCTCATTCACAACTGGAAGATGCCTAAGAATTTAACTAACAACTTGACATACATGACCAAAGCTCTATAGAGAAGAATAAGAGTTTGTTGCTGTTTTTGTTATTGTTGTTAGAGAAACATAATTCCAAGCAAGTTTCTTTAATTGTTTATTTTCATAATTATTGATAGCATCTGACAAAGTTTCATCCACTAAGACTGAAATACACTCTGGCATGTCTATAGTAGAAGGTCAATCTCATTCTAGACACATAACTTTACTGAGTTTTTTTTTTCTAGTATTAATGATATATTTTGTATCACTGCCTAGAAATCCATATACAACATTTATTTAACAAGTTAACTCTATTACTCTGCATAACTCTAAAATAAATAATTATATATTTTACTTTA
Organism: Rhabdomys pumilio; assembly: GCA_030674055.1. Taxonomy (NCBI): domain Eukaryota; kingdom Metazoa; phylum Chordata; class Mammalia; order Rodentia; family Muridae; genus Rhabdomys; species Rhabdomys pumilio. Next base: position 39,953,349 of record JANHMN010000015.1, read on the forward strand.
AATATTATTACAATAATAGAAAAACTATAATACTAAATTGAAAATTTTCTCATTTATTTTTATAAAATGTATTTTATTCTTAATGTCCTAATATGGTAGGAATATGCCTGAATGAATTATAAATAGCTTGTTAAGGGTCTGTCCTGATCCTAGAAGTAAAATAAGCTACAGTTATGTCTTATGTTTTGGATTTAAAATAATAAAAATTTGCATTTATCTACACATAAGTCTCAGAAAGTATCGTAAATATATTTATAACAAATTACTATGATGTTCAACAATTTAAAACGGTAATTAACTCATATATAGCATATACAGCCTGTTTTAGTTTGGATACAGGATCACCTATAGTCAAGGCCAGTTTCAAATTCTTTATCTAATTGTAGATGACATCAAACTCTGAATCCTACTGTCTCAAGTACTTGAATTGTAGTTTTGAATTACTATGACTACTTATATATAGTTTTGTAGATTTAACATTCTGAACAAATATTAAATTAATAATTTAAACATTCCTCATTTCAACTTCTAGAGAAGAACTTTTACATCACTTTGACTGGTTTTGTTTTATTGCTTGTGAAACTTCATTCCAATTTGTGGAAATATTTTAAAAGTTAATATAATCATTATTATTTTACCACATGATCAAATTCAATGTTTATTAATGGAAAAACCACCTCACACAGATTTATTCTACCTATTTTATGAAATCAAAGTTAATTATAGTTATCAAACTATTCAATTAGTAATAACAAGCAAATTTATGTAAACTTAAAATCTATAGATATAGTAATTACATTAATAAATGAATATGTGAATAACTTTTTTATCATTTCTGGAATTTGTTTCCAATTGAACCTCATGTAAACCTCATAATATTATGTTGCTTATTAAAAATAGTAGTACATGAAATTACAGAAAGTCATGTTGAATGCATTGCAATAACAATATATTTGTAGATTTATATATGTGTATTTATAAAACTATAACAAACATGATATTGTGTATTTATACTATTAGATAAATGTTAGAAAATAATACTTTTAAAAGGAAATTTTATTTTTCTTCCCAAGTCTATAATTTTTTGACAACTTAGCAGTTTCTTATCATCACCCAAATATCAACTTTCTATTGTTGATATTTGTGTGGTCATGAATTCTTATTTTATTAACTCAATATTTTATGAAAATATTGACAATGACTCTTTAGATATTCAAACATAGTTCATATCTGGTATCCTCTAAAATTTCTTTATGCATTTCTAAAGATACACTAGAAAAAAGAAACTTTTGACCTTATTGTTAAGCTATCATTTCCTCTTTTACAATAAGCAGAAAGTAGCAGAAAGTTTGATAAAAGGGTGTTTTTTGAGATGCTTCAAAATTTAATAAAGAAATAACTATTATGAGAATCTTTTGCATATGAAACAAGAAACTAGCTGACAAATCAAAAGAGATAACCAGTCTTCTACACTTTATAAGTATACTTGAAGAAGAAAATTGCATCAAAATTAGTTTAGAATATCTTGAGTAGCTTTGCTTGGGAGTCTCAAATGAAACACCAGTAGAGACCAAAAATGTTCAAAGTTCTCTACCCAACCACATGGTCAACTCATATTTATAACTAGAGGAAAACAGGACATATGGACAGTGAAGCGGGATGTGGAAAAGGACCTTACGTTGGGTGCCTGTGTGTCCTGCTGATGGAACAGTTGGCTCCTTGTCATTTACTAATTCAGTATGCATGGAAAAATACTGATGACTAATATTTAAAAAGAAGCTGTAGATGTATGTTGTTGTTTCTGTTGTTTTTGTTGCTATTGTTGCTGCTGTTCAGTTTTGTGGGTTTTTTAGTGCATATTCATTGTATGTGTTGTAAGTTCCTTAGGAATATTTGCATGCAATGATATACTGCATTTTTATATTGTTCATAACATCACCTTTTGTCTTTCTCATTTGACTTTGACATAAAGATATTGGTCCCATAGAGAGTTTCACACCTACTTTATGTCATACATACATATATACATACTACATACTTACATGATTTCATGTATCTATATAATATATAAAAACAGGAAGATTTTTTACCATTCTGCAGTTTTATAATATATCAAAAGTATTTCAATGACTGTGTTTGTCTTAAGCTTACAATTCTCAAAAAAAAAACAAATAAAAATATTTTTTGCATAGGATTTCATGATTTTTAATACATGGAGATAAAGGTATGAAGTTCGTCAATGCATCTTACATAACAAAAGATTTTGTGTCCATACCCTGTGGGGAGTTTAAAATAGAAATGTTCATAATAGGCTAGGAATTGGAACACTTAGTCTCCAGTTTGGTGAGGTTCAGAGCATACAGCCTTGCTGGAGAAAAAAATGCTGGAATCAGGCTTTGACAGCATATAGTCATGTCCTACTTCTAATTTCTGAATCTACTTCATGCTTGTATTTGAAGATCTGAGCTCTCTCAGGTTCAATTTATGGGGCCCTGACTGTTTCCTGCTTCTGTGCCTCCTACTTGGTGGTGTCTTTATCAGAAGATAAATGGAAAAAGTTATTTACTTACATTATGTCAGGAAATTATCTTTGCTGCTTGTCAACTCTCTGGAAAACCGAAGTCAACATACTAAAGGCAGAAAATAGACTATTGCTGAAGAAAAGTGAAAAAAAAAATCTTATCTTTTGGAGATAGGATTCAGACATAATACATATCTTAAAATCAAATTTGTCTCTCTTGAATTTTCCATCTTTTTGAGCTCAGAAAAGGATGTCTGGTACTTGTACCTGATCCTTCTGCATCTGGTACCATTACTTGTTGTGAAATAAGTATCAATTCAGGCAGAAATCAATTTTTGAGTCACAGGGTTGTCATTTCAAAAGTGTGATGAGAAAGGGCTTCTACTGTGCACAGGGAAGACATTAAAGTGAGCTGGTGAGGAGTTTCTATACAGACCTGGATAGGTTTTCTGCTATATGACACAGGGTATTAAAGCAAGCTATATGGATCTCATGATCACTTGGCATGAAGATTGTACATACAGGTTTTGCAGAGAAAGAGAATATATGAACACAAGATGAGATTTTATATATTCTTACCATTTGGTAGTTTGAGCTTTATTTGATATGTCTCAGGAAGTTTTCTTAAGTGAATCTAAGGAAAATTTTCAGTGTGATTACTTGAAAACCAATCTCCAAACAGTCACATTATTTGTGTGAGGATTTTTATTAATCCCAGGTACATTTATTGATATTCTTGTCATTGTTTGTTTGTTTTCTCTTTTGTTTTCTCTTTGATAAAGAACACATGTAGCCCAAAATAAATTTACACTTGTTATCTAGCTAAAAATGACCTTGACCTCCTTAGATTACTGACCTAAGCAACAAGTTAGTATACACTGTGCTGGGGTTAAAGGCAGAATTTCATGTATATTTGTCACATATCCTGCCACCTGAGTCACACCTGTACAGAAATACTTTTGAATAATCTCTACTTCCATGGCACATTCAGGATTATTGTAGGATCACATTTTGAAGTCCCTAAGATTTCTTCTGCATCTGCATGGATCTCCCATTTCAAAATATACTTCTTAATGTATTATAGATAACTTCATAGTTCTATTTTCCTGTCATATATTTTCTGACATTCTAGTAACAGTTGAAGTGACATTACTAAGAGCTTTTTTTCATTATTTAGCTTATTATAGTCTTTTCTCACTTGGCTGTTTTAAGAATGTCTCAATATCTAAAATCACTTTCAGGATTATTTCCTATTAATCTGTTTTCACTTCCTATAAGTAAAATCCAGTTATGAGAGCACAGTTACTTTAGGGTAGTTCTCCCAGACTGATTCACTTCTTCCTGTGGAGAGAAGGAAACTTCATAAGTCACAGAAATCTGGTAAAATAGATGAGGCTCAGAAACTTTACAAAACTTACAGTAATTAAAAGTCCCAAGAATGTATGCCTTTCCCTTGGTTTTCTAGACTTACCAAAAGTCAAGAAACAGCAGATACCATTCGGTGAGTTGCAATCAAGTTGCGCAGGGAGTTCCAAAGACACAGATATTTCGAGTCATCAGCCATGCAGAGGTGATGTTTTACAGTATTAATCCACATGAAAATCACAAGTGTTCTTATAACTCACTCCAGTAAATTTATTGGTTCAACAAAGTATGCACAGATATTCTTTGAACTGTTATAATTACACTGATAATAAAATAGGTGGCTTACGGAGGAGCATGTCATCCACAATGGAATATATGTCATATAGCTGTGTCTGATTCATGTGAATTTAAAGTGTTCTGGGGTATAATATAAATAGGTCTACCTTTCCTATGTATTATGGTATGGCATGCTATTTTGCTAAAGTGCCATGCTCATGTTCTGCAATATAATGAATAAGAAATGGAACTGGCAGTGTATTATCTGAGAGGTGAAGCATGTCTGGACAAAACTCCATAGTAGCCATTTTCTACAAGTAGAACATGGTTGCATACCTTTTGATGAATGGAAGGAAAATTCTTGGATGCCTCAAATTTACTAATGGGGATATCACTATGAATAGTTGTTAAGGTTTAAGGGAATGTTAAAATTAAAACAGAAAGGTTAAAATACATAGAATGAGATATATGAAGGCTAAAATTTGGAAATTAACTAAGCAAATAAGCAGAGACTCGTACTCAGTGTTTTGTGATTCTGAGCCTTTCTCTGTAAGTCATAAATAAGGTCTTTTTATTCTTCATATGTTCTTACTTCCAACAGACCAATTTTTGAGTAAGAAAGGTGTCTGAAACAACTATAAGAAATGAAACGATAAGAATAGTGTAAAAATACCTGTTTAAGAATTCTAACACAACAAAACACCTTATACATATAGAACTATATATGAGGCAGCCAAGAAAGGTTGTAACTACATTTTTTAGCTCTACAGACATTTTTAGTTTACCAACGGAGTATCATTAAAGATCATTCATGTAAACATAAGAACAAACACAGCATAGTTTACATAATGCCTAGGTGGTCCCACCAATGTCAAAGGCCAGAAACCCTACAATCACAGATAAAGTGTCAGAGAGTGTAAGTCTCAGTAGATAATCTAAGGTGAACAAAGCAAGTCATCTTTACTTTAATCAAGTGAATACACTTGATCATACCTTTGGTTCTGCCATAGAAATATATCCAGAGTGTGTGACCTCTCCACACTGCAAGAGAAATTATCCAAATCCTTGTCTTGTTTCTTCCATAAATCCTATAAAAATCCCCTTGACAAATGGCTCAATGAATTTTTCTCTCTCATGGGGCCCTCTTGGGAGCTTTGCATGCTTTCCAGAGCTCTGTTTGCTACAATATATCTTTAATATCTCTTCTGTGAGCTTTTTTTTTATAATAAAAACTCCATTTTTATCTCACTGTTCTTGTTGTACATGGATTTTATTCTGAGCTCATGAGACAAGGACATAGAGCAGAGCAAAGTCTCTTTCCTACTCCATAATTCTGCTCCCTCTCCCTTCAGTCAACCAAATAATGTATTAGAATCCCTAAAGGTAATATATATGAAATGGAATCTAAAGAAGGCCATGGGGGAAGATGTGTGTTTTTCTCTGGATGATAAGATATGTAACTCAGTTTTACCTGTTTGCACAAAAAGGAAGAACCTTCATAAGGCAAGAATTGTAATGGGAAAAAGTTATGCAGACAATTTCCTACATACTAGGCTCTGATATGTTTTGAGAAAAAAATAAAGAGAAGATACAATGAAAATATTGGCTTGTCATTTCTAACAGCTAGCAGCATATTCAGGAGAGAGTATAAATCAGATCTGTGGAAAGAATAATGTTTTCCTCAGACCCAAGAACTTCAAATATATAAGTCAAGTTAGACAGTACAACAACCCATAAAAAGTAGAAGTGGTAAAAAAAAATTTCCACTTATATTTGATTTTATTTCAGAGAACAAGGATAGCTGTGATTCTGCTTGATCCAAATGGACCAGTGTATGAAACTGAGATAATTAGGGGATGCTCTGCTTCTAAATTATGTAATTGAGAAACATTTTTAAACAGGTAATGCTCCTCATCTCCTGTCAGGTGATGTTGTAGGACATATAGGCAGGTAGATTAGTTAGAGACATATACTGGTATCAAAACCCAAAAAGAAACCAAAAGAAATATAACCAAGAGTACTTGAAAATTCTAAATCCTTTCCTGAAATAAAGAAAGCATGATATAAAAATTATGAGGAACAACATTCCTGATAAAGTGCTGCATTTGAGACAAAAGTAATATGTGGATATTTCTAAGGTTCCCATAAATTTGACACACTTGGCTACAGCAGAGGAATAACAGATGTTATCAGGGAATTGAGCAGGTAGGTGTTGGTGGTATGTTTGACTTTTCTGTTCATTGTGCCTAGAATTATTGTGTTCATTTGTGAATTAGGGATAAGTAAATTTATTACATTGTTTATGATCATACAGGTGGCTCTCAGTGATCTGGAGAAGTGCAGACACAAGGTTCATAAGATATTGAAGCATTTAAGGGTGAAAAAACCATAATAGAGCTAAAGCTGACTATAACACCTACGTGGGTTTTAGAAAAAGTAACAAGAGTTGTGTGTGTCTAGTGTTCCAAGAAAAATGAATAGAAAAAAGATAAGACAAATTCTACACTAGAGGGAATCTAGTAAGCTTTAAAGCACTAATAAAAGTTCCTTAAAGAGGGGAAAGACAGACTAACTAACAAAGTGAGGATTACATGAAAAAGATAAAACAAAGCAAGAACAAACAAATGTAAGCTGGTTCTAGGAATAAGAAACTATGTCCCCAACTTATAATATGTATACTTCCTCATTCCTAGAATATTTACTGACATTAAAGATTGTTTGTCCAAGGGAAGCCAAGTCAACTACTGGGCGTGGCTGCTACAAAGACCATGACAGTGGTTCTAGCCTGTACATTTCAGAATCATAATGCTTGTTCTGGTATAAAAGGCATTAGGCAAAATTGAATCCCTGTTTCTATTTGGGTCTGAGTCAGCTAGACAACCTAATCTGAACCCAAGGAGATAGTTAAAAATGAAGAAGCTGAATAACTCATGAAGAATTGTAAATAGATAGGTAATTATGGTAGTTTTCTCACCCCAATACATGCCAGTATTGTGAAAGCTAGTGGATTTTCTCTGAATGTTTTAAGGCTACTGAGGACAATCACAAATAATCAAGATTTGGAGAATTAATGACTGTTGCTGTGGCCTAAAATTGCAATGATCATCCATAGTGGACAAACATTGTCAGACTTTTATTTCAACTGTGGAAGCAGAAATCATGACAGAAATATAACTGAAAGAGTTTCAACATCAAAGGGATTGGTGAAGCGCTGTGGAACCATTTCTTGTGAATTAAAATCTTTCCTCTTGGAAGGAGAAGGGAGATTCCTAAGACTGAGAAGTTAATGAAACCTATGACTCTGTAGAAAGTTACATATTTTTCCAGGCTCTTCCCTAAATGTTTGTAAGCCCTGAAGATTCTGGACGAGGAAGGGACTTGAATGGAACTGCCTACATGTTAAAATGGGAACTCCAAGATAGAGCTTTTATGATTCATCCCATAAGATGCTATGGGACATCTTGATGATGCAGCTTTCTTAGAGATGCCATGAGGACTTTAGAAATAGCCACAATAAATACTCTTTTAGACTTGGGTAGAGTCATTTTACTGATATTTTATAAGTGTCCTACATTGGGAGAATACACCAGAATGTTTAAATGCAAATGAAAGCTGTTTGTTTGTTTGTTGTCTTATAATTTATTTTCTAACACTTAGTTTTGAAACTTACATGTAGAGAAAAACTCTCTGATATATAATATTAAATATCTTTTAAGTAAATGAATGAATTCAGAAGTGGGTAAGTGAGATTGGAACCTCACAGGTTTGGAAGCCATAGAGTTATTTAATGTAATAGAAACTATGACACAATTCCAGTTTTCTGTTACCTACTATGCCAATAATTATACTGAAATTAAAAGGCAAAGCATTGTGAGGAGTGAAAATATGCATATCCATAAAAATTACCAGGAGAAGGATGATGATGGAGAGATTTAATTAGAGATAGAAATAGATCTGGAAAACAAGTGTTGCACTACTGCACTGTTACTGAAGTAAGACTTAGAAGTAGTTAGAAGCAATTACATATGTACAAAGCACTGATACTTATTTTGAACCTGATGTATTTGTGTAAATTTGAAGAGCACATTTTTTTGTACAAATATAAGAACCACACTGATATGGTTAAAAGGTCATATAATTTCAGGTTCAAAAATTATTTTTAAATGGTTTGCCCTTAACTACAGTTCCACGACCATAATAAGCATCTGATTTATTTGGTGAATAAATGAATTATCTAAAATAGATGAAGGAAATGTTTTGAAAAATAAAGGAAAACAAAGAATGGCTTCCAAGACTACTTGCTAGCATAATTATAATATTTATCATTTCTTATCTCACATGTTATATATGTTTTTATTTAATAGCTGTAACTCACTATGGTAACTATGATTCTTGATCTTGTACTGCAGATTTATTACAAATATTATATATTGTTATGACAGAACTCCTATTTTGTTGATATCCAGGTGTATATGTTAAATGAAATGTTATGATTTCTTAACTTGAGAATCCATTGCAGACTACATAAGTTCAATAATAACTTTGTTCCACATCTAATTTTAACTTTTATTCTATTGCCAGAATAGTTCATGCTTGCCCTGATGTCTGTGTCTACTGTTCTCCTCAAACACTATAAAGACAAAAGTAATCCTTGTCACTCTTAGAGAAATCTTCAGTGTCTCTGCAAATATTTCTGTTCAACTTCACTATATCTACTGCCTTGATTGAATCTTAAATTTATTCCTGGTAGTAAGGAAATAGTGATTTAGCACTTCATTCTAAAAGTAATCTAGTTAGAAGCAGAAAAATGTGTGTCTACAGAACCAGTCTTTCTATTGAATGGCCCTCCACTTGAATGGTATTACCGATTATAAGACTTATACTATAGTAAATCAACTCCTTATCATTCAGTCTTTTGATACTAATGTTGCAATAATGAATTATTAATATTTATGTTACAGTCAGTTCTTGTAGTTCCAAATCATTAAGAGCCGTATTTCTTAAATTATTATTTCGCACTATCTACAATTTATTTAAGACTATAATTTATTAAGAGGTATATCTAAAAGTTTATGTCTCACCACTCTAGCATTCCCCTAGACTGGGGCATCGAACCTCCATAGGACCAAGGGCTTTCTTTCCCATTGATGACAGATAAGGCAATCCTCTGCTATATATGGTGCTAGAGCTATGGGTCCTTCCATGTGTACTCTTTGTTTATAGTTTAGGCCCTGAGAGCTCTAGGCTGGTATTGTTGGTTGATATTGTTGTTCTTCCTCTAGGGTTTCAAACTGCTTTAGCTCCCTCAGCCCTTCCCCTAACTCCTCCATTGGGGTCCCCATTTAATGCAGGATTCTTAAGAGAGTTTAATTTCTATGACTATTTTTGACCTGTAGCACATGTTACCTTTATGGTATTGTTCTTAAGCTGCATTTAATATCTGTGAAAACTCTTAATTTTTAAGAGTTAATTTTAAATTTGGTTTTGATTTGTTTAACATATTGCTTTATGAAATTTGTGTTGTAAAATCTTTTGAATTTAAACATCTATTTTGATATTAATGTATATTTTATATTTTATTGAATTAGATTGATTTTTTCATTCAGTATATTCTATTCACAAATTATTCTTCCTCTAATCTCCCCAGTTCTTTGTTATTATTTATTTTTATTGTGAGTCCCATGTTTTAAACGTTATTTTATATCATTGCCAAACTGATAAACGTTTTTAATTTTGTGTGTGTAGTGTTTTTTGTGATACTAGTATGATGTTACTTTTCCAATATTTAAACATTCCTGTCAAAGTGATAAATCAACATGTCTTTAAAATTTTCTCCTTAATATGTGAGAGATACTAAAGTAGCATAGAAAATACTACATTTTATATATCTATAATATTTTAGACTATCTCCATTTTGAAATTTGCAGAATTTTAGTTCAATTTGAGTAAAAAACAATATAGATTGGAAAACCATTTCACAAATAATATAGTTAAAGTTCTGTAATGGAAGAGAATTTTTTATTTAAGGTCTAGGTGTGATACAAGCTCAACATTTTAAAAATATGTTTAACTTTGCTGCTCATTATAATAATTATTAATTTCATTAAAATATACTTGAGTAAGTATTACTCTGGAGAGTCAGGAAACCATGCCTTGAAAATGAGTTATCAGAATACATTATCAATTTTATTTATCAATAAAATTCACTAAAAGAAACAGAGATTAATAACTACTAATGTTTGCAAATTGTTTATGCACTTTTAGGCACTATGTCTAAAAGGATGAGGGTATGGAGTTATGAAAGAATAAATGTTGGGGAGTGTCTAGGTAAACTTGGGGGGAGGTGTTTTTTGTATATTATGAAAATACATTATGGACATACAAAAGATTCCCAGAAATGCATACAAATTCTAATTTAAAATCATACTTTAGGGACAAAAATGAAGAAGAGACTGAGGGATAGGAGGTTCAATGACTGGCCCAGATTAGGATCCATTTCAAGGGGAGGCTCCAAGGCCAGACACTATACTAATGCTATGACATATTTATAGACAGAAGCCTTGCATGGCTGCCCTCCAAGAGGCAAAACAAACAGCTGACTGGTAGAAGCAGATACTTTCACCTAACCATTGGTCTAAAGTCAGGGACCCTAGGATTGAATTAAAAAAATGCTGGTAGAAGGTGAGGAGGAGGGCGACCTTATGGGAAGACCAGCATTCTCAACAAATCTGACCATGGAGATCTCTCAGATAATGAGTTACCTATCAACCAGGCAGCATACATGAGCTGATCTGTGGCCCCCAACACATATATAGCACAGGAATGCCTAGTCTGGCCTCAATGAGAGAATATAAACCTAACTCTTGAGATACTTGGGGCCTCAGGGAATGTGAAAACCTGACAGAGTTTGGGAGGGTTTGGGGATATGGGACATCTTCTTGGAGATGGTGGGGGAAGCATGGGATGAGGAACTGTCAGAGGGCAGAACAGGAGGTAGATAAAGACTGAACTTTAAAAAACGATTAAAGATAATAAAGAAAACATAAAAAGCATAAACAAACACAGAAGATATTTATATAACAACTATAAGAAATGAAACAATCAGAATAGTGTAAAAATACATAAACTTACATTTCTATAAAAGCATATGCAATATTAATGCTCAGCTTATAGATTGGTAATGTAATAAGCTAATAAGGTGACTTAAAACAAATATCTTAATATTAATGAAGAGTCCTGATCCTCAAAGATAGAATGTGAGGTTGTGGGGCCATGAAAGGATAGCTTGGTTCCTGGCTGGGCACAGGCCTTGAACCCCAAACCTAGTGGGAAAAGGCAGGTGTTCGGCCATACCCCCAGACCCCAGGCTCCTAACCCACAATTTTCAATCACGTAGGGCAATACAACCCCTTCCTAAGAGAAGTTTGCATCACCCAGCACAGGTAGAGGGAGTGACTACAGGCCTCAACCTCAAGACATTTACATACTTATGAGATACCTGAAGGCCAGAGGGTATGGCCAATTAAGAATTCTTCCCCAGACCCTCCTCCCTCCTCCTATTTATATCAGGTCTGCCCTCCATAAGTGGGGATGCATCCAGATTCAATTACCATCCATCATGAAAATAAAGCCTGTAAAAACCAGGGACTTCCTCGTGTCTTTTGGGGCCCACCATGGGGAACCCCAGAGAAAGCCATTGATGAGCTGCTGTAGCCACAACTGCTGCGCCTAACTTCCCGACTGGAGGACTTCTCTGTGTTCCAGCCACAAGACTGCAGATCCAAGCAAGTGAGCCATGATAAGCCTTGATCCAGCCAAGCTAGTGACCTCCCAGAGCAGCCTGGAGCAGAAGTCACGCAGGACCCACAACTCTGTCCAATAAGAGTGCACGTGCGCACCCTCGCAAGAGGTGAAGCTCAGTAGAAAATACAAATGGTCAATTAGTTCAGTATGTTGATTAATTTTGTCAATCAACTCATAACATGGACTTAGCACATTTTCACTATAAAATTTATCTCTTATTAAAGTAAGTTTTATTAGTTTGACATAATTGTCATGTTGGAGGCTTGTAACAGGCAAAGGTCCATATGAACAACCACTCATCCATTTATTTGATGGCCATCAAAACTTCAGTTTTGACCATCAGCAAATGTTCATTTCAACATCAAGGTTTTATAGTCTACCACTCTGATGAACTATCTGTCCTTTTTCAGCCAATTGGTTGAGCTGTCCAAAAATCAGAGAGGTATTGTCTTTCTACAGTGTTTGTAATATTAATTCCTTTACTGTTAATTACTAATAGATTTATTAATAATAGTAACAGAATAGTAGTAATGGAGGTATACATAATAAGGTATTATTAAAGTACATGGCTTGAAACTGAAAATGAACCCCCAGAGTTACTATTTTAACAGGTTGAGGAGCCAAAGATAGGTAAGACTCTGCACAGAGCCTTACCAACTTAATACAGAAGTGCATTGCTTTTGATAATGCATATTACATGATGGGTAAGGAAGACATTTTTGTCAGAATGACCTAAGACAGGCTCAGTCTTTCTTATGAAATAAAAAAAAAAATGGGGAGATGTGGATAGATTTGGGGCCTGCTTGGCAGGAATCTGACATTGGACAAGGACAAGGAAATTGGTTGTTTGGCAGGAATCTGACACTGACCAAGGACAAGGAAATGGGCTTCAGGCAGGAATCTGAGATTAGGCTAGAACAAAGAAGTAATCTCAGGCAGGAATCTAAATCTTAGGCTAGAACAAAGAAGTAGGCTTCAGGCATAAAAATTACTTTGGGCTAGGACAGGGAAGTAGGCTAAGATATCTTGGTTATCCTGATAAGCCCTTAGAAACAATAATCCTGGGAGTGGTATAGGACTTTGTTTATTGATTTGCTTGTTCCTTGACTATTTGTATTTATTGTCTTGCTTGCTCTTTGACTATTTGCATCTATCATATTGCTAGTTCCTCAACTTGATTACATGTATGTAATTAAAATGGTATAAAAGCAGGTTGGGAAAAAAAGATTAAAAAATAAAATTGCAAAATATATATCATATATATGTATATATGTGTGTATCACTAGTAATGACAAGAAATATATTCTAACATTGACAATTAAAGATGTAATTTTTTCTAGTTGTTACTTTCTGTGAAATGGACACAATTTGCAAACATGAATTAATTTTAATAAAGGAAACTGAAAGTAATATCCTAAATTTTTCAGTTAGTATTAACTATATTTTTCCAATTTGCAAATCCCTTCCTCATAAACCATAGTATAAATAAATGATTAAATAATAACATGTATCTAAACAGCCTAAAGTATAATCATAATTTAGTTATAAGTATATAATTAAATATAAGTCTAAATTAAATACAAGTAGTTAATTAATTATACATTTAAATAAATACATAAATTAAATATAAATTAAATAGAAGTCTATAGCTTCATTATAAGTATAGTTTAATATATAATTATAGACCTAATTCAAAATTCAAAACAGAACATGCCAGCACTTTCCAGAACCGAGTCTGAAGCCTTCCAAAATCTTGCTGAATTGATGATTGGAGAGATAAAGGCACACTGAGCAGGAGATGCATCATCTGCAACGCACTACACATGGGCTTATTGAAGTTTCATGCACAGTTTTTTACAAACAAATTCTTTAAGCTGAATTCCTCATTATTCACTTCCTTCTGTTCTTCCTTCCCTTCTTCCATTTCCTATACCTACTCTCCTTTTCTAAAGTCTTTTTCTCGTATAAGTATAGTAATTCATCTTTTAGTCACAGAAGTTGTAGGTTTTAATCATTTGTAAACCATGAATGACTTCAACTTCCTTTCCTACCTTTCTGACATCCAGATTTATTGTATGTCAAGCACACATTATTTTGAAATGGAACAAATTAGATGTCAATGGTGATGTGTGTCTCAATGCCTTCAAATAAACAGTAGACAAGGGATATAATGATTGTTAATGGCAAATCTAAACTGAGCTAGTAAAAAAGAAAATGATTTTAAGTCAGCATTTGAAAAATCTTCTATTTTATCCTGAATATATAAATATATAGAATCACAGAACTTCTAGAAATTATTCTTAAGGAAAAACAAAGCATCTATATGATTTCAATGTCATTACTTCCAGAAGTTAGTAACTTGTTTGTATAACTAAATACCTGATAAAAACAACTAAAAAAAGGAAGGGCTCCCTCTTGGTTCGCTTCTAGAGAGCAGCCCACAATGGCCATATGATAATATGGTAAGAGAGGCTGAGGTATTGCATTTCACAGGCATAAAGTGAAGGAAGCTAACTGCATGCTAGAAGTCATTTCTCATTCTCTTATTTTATTCAGTGAAAGACCTCAGCCCCTGGAATGGGACCTGTTACAGAAAGGTAAGCCTTATTATCTCAATTAATCTAATTAAAGTGGTTACTTGCAAATATGCCCAGAGGATAAGATACTCTAGATAATTTCTCACAGAGCTCCCTTCTGCAAAATCCCCCATCATGTGATTTGGCACTGTGGTGCATGTGTTAGGGAAAAGGTAGAAAGTGTCCTGTGTTTCTTTTCCACTCTCAGAAGAAGCAAGGAAGACCAGTACTCCCAGGGTGCATGTTCTCAAATCTCAGGGATCTACATGGAAGAGAAGCTGAAAATATATGGTCAGAGCCAGAGACTCTGCATACAGATGACCTGCCTTTGCCTGTGATTAAGGCACGTTGAGTAAGAGAAGTAGAGAAGTTTCACCCCTAACAAGGAAATAAATACTGGGCCAAGAGGAGAAACTTTGAGACACTCAGTCATAGTTGTAGAATTTTTTATATTGTCCTTTATTACTCTCATTTATATTTAAAGTAAGAAAAAAGACAAGCCACCCTACCAATAAAACTATTGACCCTGATCTAGCTGAAAAACAAGAGCTGAAATCTGGTGAATCTCCTAGCTTGAATAACCAGAATATGGAGGTGAATGTACATGGGTATATTATCTGTGTTTGTTTAACCCATTTAATTATTTTAATACTGTTTTAGGGAAGAAAAATGGGGCACCCAGGGAATGGTTCTCATCACAACTCTAACCAAAATGGTAAATAAATCAAGTTTTCCATGTTATATAATCACGCCATTTTGTCCCTTATAGTAACTCAGTTATCCACACCATTTAGCCAGTACATATTGGTTATGTGATGCCTTAATGACAAATCATTTTAAGATTACATTTCTTTTAATCACTAGTTATAGAAGAACTACATGTCTTTCTCTAGTTAGCAGATAGAAAACATAGGATCATCTCAAGATTTTGTTAGCTATTTTGATTGATCTTACTTATCAATTTAATCAGACTATCAGAAACTTAGAAAATTAATAAGTAATTTTCCATGAAGCTTTATAACAGTATTTGCAAAAGTGGCTATGATGTGTGTGTATTACATGGATATGAGGTTAGAGGAGAGGTTCTAGGAACGGCTGTGGAAATATCATGCCAATGGGAGCATTGGACCAAAACCTGGAATAAAAGGAATGTTCCTACAGATTTCTGTTCCTAACTCAAGGTTTTGCTCAGGCACTTGCCTGCTAATAAGAATTGCAGTTTCTCAGCACTTGGGATGCTATTTTCACCACAGTTGACTTCTGGGCCATTATTATTGGACTGGGGTTGTATCATTGATCCTACTATTAGGTGTCTAGCTTTTGCACTTATCTGTTTTTATTTCCCAACTCTCTGGAATGCAATGTCATAGTGGGGACTATTCCATTTTTGTGATGCAAGGTAACCTAGTCAGTCCTACCTCCTGAGTTTTCATGTATTCTATTGAGTCTATGGAGAACCCTGAATAATACAGTAATGTGATTCTTTGTATAAATTTGCTCCGCTATTCAGTAGAGTTCAATTAATATTTGTAATAACATAAATTCAAAGGTGATTGAAATATATAACTGTGTAGACAGTGCTACCTTATCATGGTTTCATATTAATCTGAGAATAAAATTAATACTTAAATTAAGCCCATTTTTTCTTTTTCCGTGCATTTCTCTTTTCTTTAACTTTAATGCCATCTGTTAAGTTGTTACTGTTTTTATTTTACAATGAAATGTTAAATTAACATGAATATGTGTACTTTTTCTTTCATTTTTAACCTTTGTGAACGTATCATGTTGTTGTAGTGCTTTGAATTAGAAGTATCCCTTAGTTTCACATATTTGAACAGCTGTTCCATGGCTGATGAACTGGTAGGAGGTAAGAGAGCCATGCTAGAGGAAGCATGTCATTGAGGTGAACTTTGAGAGTTTAGAGCTTTAGCTCACTTCTAGTTTGTAGTCACTTCCTTTTTCTTGTTTACATTTTCAGTTGTAATCATACTGCTTCTGGGAACTACACCTATTCCTCCCTGCCTTTGGAATGGTAATCACAAATAACTGTTTCTTTTCTTTGGTAATGTTATTTTTATTGCATTACAGAATTTTAAGAAATTAAGATGGTAACATCCAGCTTACATTCTTTCTTCAGTTAGTAGTATCATAGGCAAAACTGTATAAGAAAGAGTTTCATGTAGTTTAAACAAATCATTAATTATGAGTTATTACTTAAAATCAAACTCAACCGCAAATTTATGTTTTACAACAAAGACAAATGAAAATATTCCTTATAAATTAAACTCAATCATATAATCTCAAAAAAGCAACTATTAGAAACAAATTAAACCTTACCAATGTAAATCTTTTCTTCATAAATTTGAGTGTAAGTGCTGTCAATATTCTGGCATAATATTACAGTCTTATTTTTAGAACATGTTGTATTTAGAAAACTATACATAATAACTTTAGTGCAGCCGGGCGGTGGTGGTGCATGCCTTTAATCTCAGCACTTGGTAGGTAAAGGCTGGTGGATTTCTGAGTTCGAGGCCAGCCTGGTCTACTGAGTGAGTTCCAGGACAGCCAGGGCTACACAGAGAAACCCTGTCTCGAAAAAACAAAACAAAAACAAAAACAAAACTTTAGTGTAATTTTTAATAATTTTCCTATGAGTTACTGGTACACAAAAATAAACACACACACACACACACACACACACATATATATATATATATACATATATATACATATTTAACATAATTTTAATATCATATGTATATAATATACACATATATAACACATAACACACGTATATACATACTTATATATACTTATATGTATATATGGCATATGTGTTTTGTTTGTGTGTATATGTACACTGAATGTGTGTGTGTGTGTGTGTGTGTGTGTGTGTGTGAATCTGTGTCTGAAGTGTTTTCATGTACTTTTTATTTAGTCTATAAACATCTATGGTACAGTTTTACCTAAGGTTGAGTAGGAAATCCTGAGGTTTCCTGTAGTCATGCAATTAGTTCTATCAGTCAGATTGAGTTTAAAGTACCTGTGAATTTCCTACAAACTCATATCAAACTCAGTTCCACATAATATCTCCCACTCAAGCACGTATTTAAAAATTTTCTAATATTTAACCTAAAGGGAGACATATGATTCCCCTTCTACTTCAATCCTGGTTTCACTCTTTAAAATTCCAAGTGTTCTCCCAAGTCACATCCCAAACTTCCTCAGAAAAGCACTGACCAAAGCATTCACTGATAACTCTCATAAGGAAACATGAAAGGATCTCTAGATTAAAGCAACTGATACCACGACTATATATTAAATACATTTGTAGATGTTATAATTCTTTTATGTTAAATGCATACTATATGTATAGTATAAACACATCGGCTAAATTGAAGAAAAATCTTGCATGGAATGTGCACATTTTTTAAAGTAAAACAAGTATTAGTTATTTTAGTGATATGACTTGAAAAAATAACTAAATCAAAGTATTGTTAATTCTAAATATTTACAATTAGATTTTGGAAACTCATAGAAAATTAAATCTCCTAATTTAATCAAGAGTAATATCTCAACAACTAATTAAAGAGAAAAAATGGAGTATATATTTCAGAAATTTACACAGGAGTGGTTTTGAATAACCTAAAAGTTAAACCCAGTACTTGTTTCATAGTCAGTGGCCACACATAAAGTCAAAGTGCTAAATTATGAATACCTGCTTTAAGCATATCATTTATCATGACTGATTTAATTTTTTATAAAAATTATCAACATGCATTGCAGCTTTATTATATAAGCATTTGAGTTATTTTCAAAATCTATGCTTATTACTCCAGACGTTCTTTTATTGTTGAGAATAGTTTTTGCTATCCTGGGTTTTTTGCTATTTCAAATGAATTGGAGTTGCTCTTTCTAAGCCTATGAGGAACTGAGCTGGAATTTAGATGGGGATTGCATTGAATCTGTAGCTTGGTTTCAGCAAGATGAACATTTTTACTACTTTTACTATATTAATCCTACCAATCCACAGGAGATCATTCCATCTTCTGAGGTCTTTGTTGATTTCTTTCTTCAGAGACTTGAAGTTCTTGTCATAAAGATCTTTCACTTGTTTGATTAGAGTTACATCCATCAAGATACTTTATGTTATTTGTGACTATTGTGAAGGGTTTCATTTCCCTAATTCTTTCTCAGTCCATTTCTCATTTGAGTATAAGAAGACTATTGATTTGTTTGAGTTATCTTTATATCCATCCACTTTGCTGAAGTTGTTTATCAGGTTTAGGAGGTCTCTGGTAGAATTTTGGGCTCACTTAAGTATACTATCATATCATCTGCAAATAGTGATATTTTGACTTCTTCCTTTCCAATATATATCACTTTAACCTTCTTTTGTTGCCTAATTGCTCTAGATAGAATTTCAAGTACTATATTGAATCAATAGGGAGAGAGTGGGCAGCCTTGTTTAATCCTTGATTTTAGTGGGAATGCTTGAAGTTTCTTCCCATTTAGTTTGATGTTGGCTATTGGTTTGTTGTATATTGCATTTACTATGTTTAAGTATGAGCCTTGAATTTCTGATTTTTTCAAGACTTTTAACATGAAGTTATGTTAAATTTTGTCAAATGCTTTTTCAGCATCTAATGAAATGACCATGTCTTCTTTTTTTCTCTTTGAGTTTGTTTATGAAGTGGATTAAGGTGATGGATTTCCATATATTGAACCATCCCTGCATCACTGAGACGAAGCCTACTTGATCATGATGGATGATTGTTTTGATGTGTTCTTGGATCCCTTTCCTCAAGCTGCACTAGAGAGCAATAGTGATAAAACTGCATGGTATTGGTACAGTGATAGGGAGGTAGATCAATGGAATAGAATTGAAGACCCAGAAATGAACCCACACACCTATGATCACTTGTTCTTTGACAAAGAAGCTAAAACCACCCAATGGAAATAGGACAGCATTTTCAACAAATGGTTCTGGTTCAACTGGTAGTTAACATGTAGAAGAATGAAAATTAACTCATTCTTATCTCGCTGTACAAAGTTCATGACCAAACGGATCAAGGACCTCCACATAAAACCAGATATACTGAATCTTATGGGAGAGAAAGTGGGGAAAATCCTCAAACAAATGGGCACAGGGACAGTTTCCTGAACAAAACACAAATGGCTTATGCTCTAAGATCAAGAATTGACAAATGTCAACTCATAAAATTGCAAAGGTTCTATAAAGCAAATGATTCTCAAATTCAGAAAATTGAATAGCTGGAAGCACCTAAAGAAATGTTCAACATTCTTAATCATCAGGGAAAGGCAAATCAAAACAATCCTGAGATTGCACCTCACACCAGTCAGAATGGCTAAGTTCAAAAACTCAGGTGAGAGCAGGTGCTGGTGAGGATGTAGAGAAAGAGGAACACTCTTCCATTGCTGGTGGGATTGCAAGCTGGTACACCACACTGAAAACCAGTCTGGTGGTTCCTCAGAGAACTGGACATAGTACTATCTGAGGAACCAGCTATACTCTGAGCATATACTCAGAAGATGCTCCAACATATAACAAGGACACATGTTCTACTCTGTTCTTCGCAGACATATTTATTTCCAGAACCCTAAAATATCCCTCAACAGAGGAATGGATACAGAAAATGTGGTACGTTTACACAATGGAATACTACTCAGCTATTAAAAAACATGATTTTATAAAATTCACAGACAAATGAATGAAACTTGAAAATATCATGATCTCAGAAGATGGAAAGATCGCCCATACTCATGGATTGGAAGGATTAATATAGTAAAAATGGCCATCTTGACGAAAGCAATCTACAAATTCAATGCAATCCCCATTAAAATCTCAACTCAATTCTTCACAGAGTTAGAAAGAGAAATTCTCAAATTCATTTGGAATAACAAAAAACCTAGGATAGCAAAAACTATTCTCAACAATAAAAGAACTTCTGGAGGATTCATCATCCCTTACCTCAAGCTGTAAAAAGCAGTAGTGATAAAAACTGCATGGCATTGTTACAGAGACAGGCAGGAAGATCAATGGAATAGAACTGAAGTCCCAGAAATGAAACCACATACTTATGGTCACTTGATCTTTAACAAAGGAGCTAAAACTGTTCAGTGGAAAAAAGACAGCATTTTCAACAAATGGTGCTGGTTCAACTGGAG
Organism: Rhabdomys pumilio; assembly: GCA_030674055.1. Taxonomy (NCBI): domain Eukaryota; kingdom Metazoa; phylum Chordata; class Mammalia; order Rodentia; family Muridae; genus Rhabdomys; species Rhabdomys pumilio. The sequence goes on from JANHMN010000015.1 coordinate 39,974,079, forward strand.
GACAACATGTAGAAGAATGCAAATCGATCCATTCTTATCTTCTTGTACACAGCTCGAGTCAAAGTGGATAAAACACCTTCACATAAAACCAGATACATTGAAACTAATAAAAGAGACAGTGGGGAAGAACCTTGAATATTTGGGCACATGGGGAAAGTTTTGAAAAGGATACAAGTGACTTATGCTCTAAGATCAAGAATTGACAAATGGGAGCTCATAAAATTGCAAAGGACACTATCAATAGGACAAAACAGCAACCAACAGATTTGGAAAAGATCTTTACCAATTCTACATCTGATAGAGGGATAATATCCAGTATATACAATGAACTCAAGAAATTAGACTTCAGACAATCAAAAAACTCTATTAAAAATGGGTACAGAGCTAAACAAATTCTCAACTGAGGAAACTTGAATGGCCAAGAAGCACCTCAAGAAATGTACAGCATCCTTAGTCATCAGGAAAATAGAAATCAAAACAATCCTGAGATTCCACCTCACACCAGTCAGAATGGCTAAGATCAAAAACTCAGGTGATAGTAGATACTGGCGAGGATGTGGAGAAAGAGGAACATTCCTCCATTGTTGGTGGGATTGCAAGATGGCATTGCACTCTGGAAGTCAGTCTGGTGGTTCCTTAGAAAATTGAACATAGTGTGACCTGAGAACCCAGCTATACCACTCCTGGGCATATACTCAGAAGATACTCTAACATATAACATGGTCACAAGCCCCACTATGTTCATAGCAGCCTTATTTATAATAGCCAAAAGCCGTAAAGAACCCTGATGTCCTTCAACAGAAGAATGGATTCAAAAATGTGGTGTATTTACACATGAAGTATTACTCAGCTATTAAAAACAATGAATTTAAGAAATTCTTAAGTAAATGGATAGAACTAGAAAAATATTATACTGAGTGAGGTAACCAGTAACCCAAACACACACACACACACACACACACACACACACACACACACACACACA
>JANHMN010000015.1:39975073-39985182 GCA_030674055.1 Rhabdomys pumilio
ACACACACACACACACACACACACACACACACACACACACACACACACGGTATTCACTCACTTATAATTGGATAGTAGCCCAGAAGCTCGCAATACCCAAGATTCAACTCACAGACCACATGAAGCTCATGAAGAAGGAAGACCAAGTGTGGGTGCTGTGGTCCTTCTCAGGAGTAACAAAATTCTCAAGGGAGCAAATATGGAGATAAAGTATGGGACAGAAACTGAAGGAAGGGCTGTCTGGAGACCATTCCACCTGGTTATATATCCCATGTGCAGTCACCAAAGATAGATGCTGATGTGGATGTCAGGAAGTGCATACTGACAGAAGCCTGATGTCTTCTTAGAGGTCATCCAGAGACTGACTTATTCAGAGGCTGATGCTCACAGCTAACCATTGAACTGATCAAGGCCTTCCCAATGGAGGAGTTAGAGGGAAGGAGCTGAAGGAGCTGAAGGAGCTGAAAGGGTTTGTGGCCCCATGAGGAGAGCAACAATGCCAACCAGCCAGAGCTCCCAGGATCTAAACCACCAGCCTGGGATCACATAGGGAGGGACAAATGGCTCCATCTGTATATATAGGGGAGGATGGCCATGTTGGTCATGGGCAGGAGAGGAGATCCTTGGTTCCATGTAGGCTGGATGCCGATTGTGGGGGAATTTGAGGGTGGAGAGGTGGGAGCACTTCCTCATAGAGGCAGGAGGAGGGGGGATGGAATAGGGGGTTCCTAGGAGGGGGGAAATGGGGTAAGGAGATGGCATCTGGAGTGTAGATAGGATATCTAATAAAAATAAATAAATAATAAAGAAATTAATTAATAAAATAAAGAAAGTACTATCCTGAGTGAAGCAATCCAGTAACAAAAGAACACACATGGTATGCACTCGCTGATAAGTGGATATTAGCCCAGAAGCTAGGAATACCCAATATACAATTGGCAGAACACATGAAGCTCAAGAAGGAATACCAAAGAGTGGATACTCCAGTCTTTCTTAGAATGGGGAACAAAATACTCATGGGAGGAAATATGGAGACAAAGCCTGGGGCAGAGACTGAAGGAAAGGCCATGCAGAGACTGCCCTACCTAGGATTCATCCCATATACATTCACCAAATCTGGACTCTATTGTTGATGCCTGGAAGTGCTTGCTGACAGGACCCTGATAAGGCTGTCTCCTGAGAGGCTTTGTCAGATCCTGACAAATACAGAGGTGGATGCTTGCAGCGTAGGGTCCATAATGGAGGAGTGGAGAAGGAACTATAGGAGCTGAGGAGGTTTTCACCCTGTGAGGGGAGCAACAATGTCAATCGGCCAGACCTCCGAGCTCACAGGGACTGGACTACCAATCAGAGTACACATGGAGGAAACCATGGCTCTGGTCACATATGGGGCAGAGGATAGCCTTGTTGGACATCAGAGGGAGGAGGGGCCCTTGACCTTGTGAGGTTCGATGTCCCAGTGTAGAAGAATGCCACGGCTGGAAGGTGGGAGTGGGTGAGTGGGTGGGGGAGAACCCTCATAGAGACAGGGGTAGGGATGTGATGGGGATTTTTGGAGGAATGGCCTGGAAAAGAGTAAATTTTGAAATGTTAATAAAGGAAATATCCAGTAAAATAAAAAAGTCTTCTGAATCTTACATCTATAGCTGAAAGATAATAGAAGGCAAGGTTCAACTCACTCTCATTTCTGAAGGTGTGTGGTATATCCGTGCTGTAATCAGAAAAATGTACCATTTACAAACTAACAATTTGCTCAATGCTTTTTTAATTAATAAGCTTGAAACACAACTTTAAGATTAAAAATAACACAGTAGTGTAGAAGAAATCATCTTTTCATATATTTGAAAGATAGTTTTTGCATTGTTAAATCATACAAAAAATATATATTCTGGGCAATGGTCTGGAATAATAATCGTGACTTTGACAGTTATCAATATCTGTCAGATGGATCATGACTCTACCAATAAATGAAAATCTTTTCAGTTACAAATAAACAAACAAAACTATGTTTATGTTATGAACAGCTGTGTCATAACATTCAAATCAAACCAAAAGGGATTTTTTTTTTGAAATAAAAACTAATGAAAGAGACTATGAAAAAGGTAGAAATCCTGAATGGTTCAGGAACTAGCAAAGATATTGCAGGAGTGATTAAACATCTGTGCTTAAAAGTCAACAGACCTGGGGCTTCTTGTTGGTTTCTTATTAACATCTTTCTTACAAGATACAAATCTTATGACAGTTCAGTTATTCGAAAGCATAGAAGAAAATGAACCTGGACTAAGACAGCAATGTTTACAGAATTGCTCAAAAACAGAATTACAGCAGTCTCAGGCCTGACATTTCCAAAGAAATACTGAGAAAACCAACACAGAAATAACTTAAAATATTCAAAGTTATTTTGGGTATTCAAGAATACTTTATCCTTTTTTTAAAAGTATAATACAATCAAGTAATTAAAAGTAAAATAAAATAAATGAGAAACATCAGGAAACATGAATGGAAATAGAATTACTGATTATACACTAAGAGTATATATTAGGTGATATATGTCTTGATTAGCCTTGATTATCATCTTAATCTAGTGTAGAGCCATCTGAGAAGAGACTCAAGGTGAAAAGTGGTCTAGATCAGACTAGACTTGGGACATACTCGAGAGCATTGTGTTTTCTGCCATTTAATATAAGAAAGCCCAACCATTGTCGGGAGTACTATATCTAGGCAGGTGGTCCTGGGCTGTTAAAGGAACATGGTTAAACCTGAGACTCAGTCAGAAATCTAGAGTATAAGCAGTTTCTTTGTAGTAGCTGCCACAGGTTCCTGCCTGAACTCCTTCCCTGAATTCCTGCTCTCAATTTCCTCGTGATGGTTTGTGAGTGGGACATCTAAATCAAATAAATCTTTTGCAATATGGCTGCTTTGGCAAAGAATCACAGCCAAAGAGCTTCTAGGTTTATATAATTCCTCCAGAATGCAGACATGTCATAGATTACACTAGAATCTGGCCGGAATATATGCTGTTAATACATACCTTCCCCTAAGGACAAAATATTTCATTATAACAAAAAACAATACAGGACAGTATAATATCATTTCAAATATAGTTGGAGTAAAATGATAGAAAAATATTAAAGAAATGGAAACATGTAAAATAAAATATAAGATGTGATAATGAAAGCTGGATTATAATAGTTAAATTGTGGTAAAATAAAATACATAACTAAAATTAATAACTGCATGACAATCACAGTTCAGATAAAAGTAAAAAAAATTATTCATCATATATGCTGACATATTGCTGAGTATTCAATGCAACGAGATAAGCATACAGTGAAGGCTGGAGACTTGCAGTTATTTCAGGGATTTGGACAGCTTGAAAGTACAACCTACTTCTAAGTTAAATCCGACAAAGTAAAGACACTTCAGCAACTTGTAAATTTTTTGAGACTTTGATAAAAACAAGAGCAAGTCAGTCAAAATTTGGGAAATGGGGTAAGCTGAGGGGGTGGACATTCTTCTTAACATGGACATAATTAGAGCAAGCAGATAAAATCAATCTGAGGTAATCCAGAACCCGGTGGACACTTAATGACATAGAAGAAAGCAGTAAACTTCAGCCTTTGAAAACATAGATGGTGTGACTATCTCTTTCTGAAAAATTTTGTTCCTCTGTATTTTGTACATGAATTTTAATTCACCAATATGACTGCTCTGAAAAGAGATCACAAACAGAAACTTTCTGAGTCAATATAATCCTCTAATCTTCCAGAATGCATACATTCCCTGGGTTACAGTAGAATCTTCTCAGAATACAGATTCTTAATAAACATCTTAAATCCCTAAAAATGGATAGGGTTAGTTTGTAGAAGAAAGCAGCGATGTTCGAAAGGAATATCTAATTGAGAGGTAGAACAAGGGATGAATTAGAGAAGGATTTGACAGAATGAATCAGATATAGGATATGCTCAACTCTCAACTCTCATGAAAATATAGAAAAGAGAGTCAATTTAAGAAGGCATCACAGTGGGAGAAAGAGGGGTGGTGGAGCAAGGGAGGGGAGTGGAGGGGAGGGGAGAGGAGAAGCGAAGAGGAGACAGTTTTACAGTTTTACAGAGACAAGTTACAGGTTAATACAGACCAAGCAAGAGAATAAGATTGAGCCAGAAGATTGCAACAGACATCCAGAGCTAGTTTGAGGCCATGTGTAGCAATTTCTTTAGAAACCAAAAGAAACCAGTTGGAATCAGTCAGCTTGGAGAAGAGTTTGAGCCAGCACAGTTGAGGTGAGCCAGACATCCAGAGTTCAAAAAAGGCTAGAAAGGGGAAGTTTTTAAATAGTAAAGATTGGAGGTCTAGGTTAGATTGTAAGAAGACTAGAAGCTTGTCTAGGCCTAGGGATAGTTAGTACAGAGAGAGAGGTGCTCTGGGCTCAATTCAAGTATTGTATTTATACGACTTGGATTTGGGTCTCATTACATCCCTTCATATGAGGAAAGAAAAGAAACATTTACAATTATTGCTCACTGGCATTATTGTAGAAGGTGGAAAGCATGTCAAGAAAGCACTGCATGTAAAATTCGGGGTGCTGGACCCCTAAAGATTATATATATATATATATATATATATATATATATATATATATATATATGCATAAATTGAATACAAAAACATTATACTCAATATGTTAATTTATAATGTGTTACAAGTAACTTAAGAAGAAAACTCTAAATGATTTCAATTAATTAAAAATGAAAAATATATTTATTACCTCACTATCATAGGGTTTGCATTTCTGCACAAAATATCATGACTAAGCAGCAAGTTGAGGAAGAAAGGGTTTATTCAGCTTACACTTCAACATTGCTGTTTATCAACAATGAAGTCAGGACAGAAACTCACATAGGCCAAGAACTTAGAGGCCGAAGCTGATATAGAGGACATGGAAGGTACTGCTTACTGGCTGGCTTTCCCTGGCTTGATCAGCTTTCTTTCCTTTCCTTTCCTTTCCTTTCCTTTCCTTTCCTTTCCTTTCCTTTCCTTTCCTTTCCTTTCCTTTCCTTTCCTTTCCTTTCCTTCCCTTCCCTTCCCTTTCCTTCCTTTCTTTCCTTTCTTCCCTTTCTTCCCTTCCCTCCCTTCCTTCCCTTCCTTCCCTTCCTTCCCTTTCTTCCCTTCCTTTCTTTCCTTCCTTCCTTTCCTTCTTTTCTTTCCTTCCTTCCTTCCTTCCTTCCTTCCTTCCTTCCTTCCTTCCGTCCTTCCTTCCTTTACTTTCTTTTTTTGGAAGTACTAATCAACATTGTTTTTAGTGATATAACAGAAAATAATATACTGTAGCATACAAAGAAAATTTAAGGAACCCAGGACTACCAGCACAGGGAAGAACAATGAGCTGAGCCCTGCCCCCTTGATTGGGAATATACCTTACAACTGGATCTCACGGAGGCACTTCCTCAAGGAAGGCTCCTTTCTCTATGATAACTCTAGCTGTGTCAAATTGATACACAAAATCAACCAGTACACTCACTGTATTATATATAAAAGAACTAGAAAATAAATAGCAAGCAAATATGCTTTAAATTTCTAAATAATTTAGAATTCAGTAATTTATTCAATACATCCCAGAAAAGTGAGTGATGTGGTTATTAGGTAGCGTGCCTGCTGCCCAGAAAGCATGCTGATCTGTGTTTTGTTTCTGAGATCCGTATAGAGAAAGAAAACAACAGATTCGAGCAGTTTGTCCTCTGGTCTCTATATATGTGCAATAGTATGTGTTAATTCCCGGTAATAATAAATAAATGAATTAGTTCCAAAGATTAAAGTGGAAGTTAAAAGAAAGATAAAAATCAAAGTAATGGCTCAATGATTAGCAGTGTTTCTATACATGAATTAGGTCCTAAGTTACAATATATAGTACAAACATATAATGCCAGGTTTTGCTCTATTTTCTTAGTATCTTTTCACTGGTAGCCAAAAACAAGTGGACCAGTCAACTCACCAGTCAAACAGTCTAGTCAAAAGGTAATGTCATCAAGAGACATTCAAGGAAAATAATATTCTTCTTTGACATCAGCATAAATACACATGGGTATATGTACTTGTACATTCTTGTGCATATACTCCCCCCAACACACACACACAATTTTCCACAATGGAAATGATAATAAAGCATGTAGCTTTAACACCTACATTCTAGAATGTGAAAGAGTAAATTATAGAGGATTATAGCTATCTCCCTTCACTGGGGCATCAAGTCTCTACAAGATTAGGCACATCCTCTAACACTGAAGCTAGACAAGGTAGTCCTCTTCTAAATATGTGCCAGGGGCTATGTATTAGCCCATGTGTTTATGCTCTTTGGTTGGTGGTTTAATTTCTGGAAGACCCCGGGGATCTGTATTAATTGATACTGTTTGTCTCCCTATAGTGTTGCCAACACCTTCAGCTCTTTCAGTCTTTCCCCTAACTCTCCCATAGGAATCCCAAACCACAAACCAATGGTGGGCTGTGAGAATCTGCATCTGTCTCAGACAGATGCTGGTAGAATCTCTCAGAGGACAGCCACGTTAGCCTCTTGTATAGAAGGACAAGATGGCATCAGTAATAGTATCAGTGTCCAGTGCAAACCTATAGGATGGGTCCCAAATTGGGTTGGTCACTGGATGGTTTTTTCTTCAATCTCTGCTCCATTTTTGTCCCTGTATTTCTTTTAGACAGGAACAAATTTAGGTCAAAAACTTTGAAGGTAGGTTGGTGACCCCATCGTCTACTGGGGTCCTTGGCTATCAACTGAAAGTGGCTTCCTCAGTTTCCATTTCCCCAATGTTGGCTATTTCAGCTAAGGTCATCATTCATTTAGTCCTGGGAGCTTGCCACATCTTTGGTCTTTGGGACATTCTAGAGGTTATTCCTATCCACCAACCCCTGCAGCTACATATTTCCATTCATTCTCTGAATATCCCTCTGGGCTTCTCTCTGGTAATCCCCCACCCATACATGATCCTGCTTCTCTTTTTCTCTCCCCATACCCTTCCTCTCTCCCACCAAGTTCCTTCTCTCCCTTACCCTCCTGTGATTATGTTGTTCCCTCTTCTAAGTGGTATTGAATTACCTTCACTTTGGCCTTTCTTCTTGTTAAACATTTTACAGTCTCTGGGTTGTATCATGAGTATTCTGTAATTTTTGTCTAATATTCACTTATCAGTGAGTACATACCAGGCAAAGGGGAGATTGGGTGAAGAACTCTTGGAGGGGAACTGGGAAGGGGACAACATTTGTAGTTTAAATGAATAAAACACTTTTTAAAAATTTTCAACAAACCAAAAGAGAAAAAAGCATGAAAATATACTAAGTTAAAAAAAAACAAAACAAAAACATAATGACTATAGCACATTTGATTTCATTTACATGAAATGTACAAAATGGAAAAATGTATATAAATATAAAGTAGAATCATATTTACCATGAGGTTGGGAATGGAAATTACTTTGGCAGATGACAGACAAGGTTCTAGAATTCAAAGTGAAGATATCATCAGAACATTGAGACTCTACTAAATACTAGTGAGTGCTAATTTGATACTGCTTTAAAATGGGTCAAATGGTGACTTTTGTCTCAATAAAAATATGTATAGTAAAAAAAAAGTCATTGTGGTTATGTTACAAAAAAGGATTTAAATGGACAAAAGAGAGAACAAATCATAATTTAGATTTGAACATCCTATGATACAAGAAAAACAATTTAAAATCAAAGCTTTCTGTTTAAAACATATCATTAAATTTCTTCAAATTCTTGTAAGGTTTACTAAACACAGACAGAAAAATTGAAAACAGAAATTATTAAAATTACCAACATGAAATAAAAAAAAAAGACATCATTACAGATCCAATAGATCCTTATTATATAATACAATATATACAGTCATAAATTCAAAATTTAGTTTTAAAAGAATAAAATCATCAAAGTCAGAATAAGAATAAATTTTCAGAAAAGTGTCTATATACTTGGTCAGAAGCATGTGTACTAAAGACAGTTCCTTACACTAGTTCCAAAAAAAATTGATCTAGTTATATGCTCCAATTTATTCTATGAAATGTTTAAGAAGATATAATTAAAATTTTAAAAGCCATATTTTTACAGAAAAACTGATAGCAATACAAAAATTAGTTCAGAATATCAGGTCAGCATTTATAAAAATATTTAAAAAATTATAGATCAACATCCAACATGAATTAATGAGCATAAATCTCAGCAAATAATTAGAAAATTAAAGCCAATGAAAATTGAAAAGATTGATTTAACAGAACTTGACAAAGCTATTCCAGGAAATGAAGGTTGAATTAACATGAAAAATTAAGTGCTGTTACATTAGCAAATATAAAACAAAAATGCACGTGACAGAGTTCAGCATATATTTCACTAATTTCACTGATCAACAAAAACTAAACAAAGAAGAAAAAGCAAACAATAAAACAACCCCAAACCAACCAACCAAACAAACAAAAAATAAGAATCTGCCAAACAATTTCAGTTTTGAGGCTAGATTACAGTAAGGCATCACTAGTGCATGAAGGTCATTCAATGGTCAACCACTGACTGGTCTGAAGCTGTTTTTAATTTCCTGGAACTAGAAATATGCCCACTGATGGCTGGTAGATTTATGTGTGGCTTAGAGACTGCAATTATTCTTTGGGGATATTATGATTATTTTCTCCCTTGAGCAAAGACAAAAAGCTCAGAAATTTCTTATAACACAACTATATACCAACCATTGCTCTTACATTAGGATGTGTACAGCTTCCCCAACCACAGGAGGTGAGCAGGGCATTCATTAAACTCTTCCTGTGTCTTATATATTTCTGACAACTCTTTTTAGTCTGTCTATACACTATTTTACTGGGGGAAAATAATTTTTCTATTGTTTCTGCAATTGAAGTTTTACAATAGATACTTTAGAAAGGAAACCAAATATATTAACCCAAAGATGATACATCACTGTGTTCAGTACATATAAATATTGCAAAAATTCAATGACAATGATAAAATATGCAGTCAGGACTTGGTGTTTGATAAGAATATATTAAAACTTTTGTAAGGAAGTGATGGTTCTGTGGAAAAAGAATATCAAACTTTTATTTACTGCAATATGTAGAAAGGTACATGTGCTGTTGTCCTTAATGAAATACAAAATTACTGGGTTTATAAGTCAGCACTTTTATAGAAACTGAAAACTACGAGTTGTTTTATTTCTGTGGTTTGGGTCAGAACTCACTGTAAGAAATGTGCATTTCTAACATCATGTGTATGCAAATGTGTGATATAAAAGAAAACTTTCAAAGTGTCTCTAAATTTTCAATTTTTAACCTCAAAACTGTGATGATACTTAAATGATATATTTTCTGGGATATGTCTCGATGTCTTACATTGCAAATGCAGCTTAGCCTTATTCTCCATTGTTAGTTCTCTGCTTTCTGTGTATTTACAGTAACATGGGACCTGTGTTGATCTAAAGTGTAATCCATATAAGTCAAGCTATTTACTCAATGAGAGAAGGTTGGAACTATGTAACAGAAGCTGGAATCTGTTTGAGAACAGAATAAGAAACTTGATGTTCACAGGGAACCTATACTATGGATCTCATTGTTTGTTTGGAGAAAGGAGGAATTACCATGCCTACCATCAGATACTGAGTAGGCAGGGAAGAATAATCCATGAAGTATTATATGTAATTGATGATACAGAGGATTAGAATCATCAGAGAAATTGATAGGAGCAATGTGACACACACCAATAAAAATTTAATTTGGAAAAACAATTAAAGTTTTCCAGAAAATTTTTTATATTATTGCAATATATAGCAAACTTTTAAAACATTCAGCTTTACAAAAATTACAGGAACTTCATAGATCTATAATATGATATATGACATATGATATATGATAATATATGATATGATATATATGATATGTGATATATGAGGATGTATGATATGTCTATATATACTATCATACATATATGTATATATGACATATATGATATATGTAATATATAATTATACATTACATATTATAAATATATATTATATATTATTTATAATATATTATAAATAATATATA
>JANHMN010000015.1:40010499-40035014 GCA_030674055.1 Rhabdomys pumilio
AGAGAGAGAGAGAGAGAGAGAGAGAGAGAGAGAGAGAGAGAGAGAGAGAAAAGGATCATTAATTTTATTTTAGAGAGGTATTTAGAAACAAATAACATTAACCAAAAGTTACATGTGTTTGTTCTTACAGGGTTTTTATGAACTCTTCTGCAGTTATGCTCATTTTTCTAATGATGATGTATGTTGCTTGGATGGTGTCAATGCTGAATCTTCCTATTCTGATACCACATGATTTATTTGCTTTCAGTAGTCAATATAGAGGAGCATATTATACTTTGTACTGTACAGCACTTCTGTGTACACTACAAATGGAAAAAATACACGTTTTGAACATTTCTTTTTAATTCTTAACATTGCACTCTCTGAGATAAACATCTATTTATATACTCTATCTCTATACTTATATTTTTCTCTATAATAGAGAGAGAGTAGAACTTTATAGATTAGAGAGTAGAGGTGCTTCAGTCAAGGCTAATGATCCAAGTTTGGTTCTTAGGGTCCACATGTTAGAAGGAGAAAACAAACTGCAACATTTTCATCACACACACACACACACACACACACACACACACACACACACACACCACAGAGAGAGAGTAAATAAATATATAATATAATATAATATAATATAATATAATAGCAAAACACCTTAATGCTACATACTATTTCCTCTTCCTAACTGTCTCCTAACCCAGACATGCATTTGTTATAGAGTATCAAAAGGTGGACCTAGGCCTTCCACCACACATATAGTAGATGCACAGCTTGTTCTTCATGTGGGTTCCAAACAACTGCAGTGAGGAATACCCTAAAATCTGTTGCATGTATGTGGGATTTGTTTGTCTAGCTGGGCTGCCTTCTCTGGCCTCAGTGGGAGAGGAAGCATCTAGCTTCACAGAGACTTTAAGTACCAGGGTGTGAAGATACCCTGTGGGCCCCATCCACTCATAGAAATGAAGATGGTGGATGGAGGAAGAATTGTGAGATGGACTGCAATTAGTGGGATGTAGATTGAATAAGTAAAAAAAATAAAATTAAATTATTAAAAAGGAGGTAAATGTAAATGGCAGGTAATAGACATTCTGCAATCTTAGTAAAAAATAAAACAGAAATCATTCTTTAGCAAAGGCAAATTATGATTGTCCCTGCCTTGATATTCACTTTAGTTTCAAAAAGCAAGTTTGTAATGGCTCGACCCAATACCTGGCTGTATGAACTTATGACTCTTTTATTTGTATCTCATTTCCGGGTCAAAGCAGCTCCTCCTCTAGATTTCAGTAATATGTCTTTCCAGGTTACCTCCACAGTCATGGTGATGTACCAGGTTACATGTGATTCAATGAATGATGTCACATGCCTGCTAATATGTGCAGCATATGGGTTGAAAAATATTGAAAGAAATAGAGAGAAAGATGTTCTGGGAATGTGTGGAGAACTTGGGAGTAGTCAGTAGAGTAAATAATCAAAATTTATTTTATAAAAGTATGAAAAAATTAAATGTAAAAGATTGACTTCTATCTTACTATAATAACTTCTTATTTTTCATCTTCACTTAGAGATTTGGAAAACATTATTTTTTGGTTAGGTCCATCACCTTCATCTCCTCTAGGTGTCCTCATGATTTAACTACAATCTGAAGTGTTTTGTAATTCTTAAATATTAAAAGCTGTATTTCTAGCTCTGTCCATTGTGAAGCTATTTAAACATTAAAAGAAATCAATGTTTGGCAGTTATCATGCTCTCAATGATAGTCTGCCCTTAAAGGGTATATTTAGACAGATGCCAATAACTTAGGTTTCTTTGTTTCCTGGCTATGATATAAGAAATATAGTTTCCTCACTGGATTCTACTGTGAAGTCTTACTAATGTCCCAAAGTAGCAGAATCAGTTGATTGGGTGGTAAAATGTTTCAGACTATGAAATGAAACAACTCTTTTCTCTTTTAAGTTGATTGTCTTAACATAGTTTTATAATAAACAAAACCTATGTAGTCTATTTCAAGACAGATTTTTGTTCAGCAGCATATTACATGAAACAAGTGAGAAAATAAAGCCAGTAACTACACAGCTGGTCAGGCCAAATCTTTGAGATTCTCATTCAATGAGAGACTCAATATCTTTTTAGTATTTTAGGCTACTCCCAGATACTATATTCTCATGTATGTGAAGCATGTTGAATGACTTTCCAAGTGTTCAATCTTCATTTGCAACTCCTCCTAGCAAGGAAGTCTACTTGCTAGGGTAATATGGATCTATTTTAAAGACATAATTATCTTTACTTCTATCTAATGGGGTAGATGTAAAAGGTGCGTTAAAATGCATTTTATCTTTTTAATTAACCCAGCTGAAACTTTGACCATCTGCATCACATGCTACATTTAACTTATTAAAAAATAAGGACGGATGTGAAATTATGAAACCATGAAACCATTCTGTAGATTTGACTTCACACCAAGCCAAGCTCATTTTATGTTTCTAATTTTAAATATTGACATAGTTTTTCTATTTCTTTTCTTCCAAAAATATTAAGATCAAATAAATAGCATCAAGGAGAGAATGTAGATTATATGAAAATTTTTAAATGTCCAAGGGTATTTTCTTTGTTTCTCAACTATCAAACTGTGCTTACAATGCACTAATAATTGTTCAATATTTTAAAAAAATTTTTTAATTATAACTGTTGTGCTTTTTTATTATCTACATTAATTATACAAAAGGGAGAGTTACATTATGACATTTGATTATATTTATATCATGCACCTTCTTTCTGTTCGTTCTTCATTTTCATACCTTATCTCTCTTCTCCTTCCATCAGCTTCTTTCTCATTCTAAATAATCACCTTTCTTTTTTATTGTCTTTTAATTAAACCCAAATCACATATATAAAAAAACATGAAGTAATTATATAAATATTGTTTATTTTCCTTACCATAAAAATCTCCATTCACATACATTTTTGGCACAATGCCATTATTTCATTCCTTATGGATTAATAAAATTTCATGTTGGGTGAATAATACATTTTTGTTATCCAAATCATCTGTGATTTGAAAGTATTTATAATAATCTCTAATTAAATTGGATGAGATTAAAAGCCAATACACAATTGGCATTGAAATTTAATGAACAGATTCTACTCAATCTCTGACTTTCATTACAGAAAGTGTCTTGGTCAGTGTTCTCTTGCTATGAGATGGCTCCCTGATGCTGGCAATTCTTATAAAATAAATTAATGGGGACTTGCTTACAGATTCAAGGTCTTAATCCATATCATTCATGATCAGCAGGATAGGAACATAGCTGCTGTCAATCAAGCATGGCACTGGGGAAGTAAATGAGGGTTTACATCCTGATGCTTAGAAATCAGAAAACAGAGATAGAGAGACAGAGAGACAGAGACAGAGACAGACAGACAGACAATGACAGTGAGTCACAGATAGACAGACAGAGTGACCAAGAGAGACAGACAGAGAGTGAAAAAAAGAGTGACAGATACACAGAGGTTATCTCTCTTTCTCTGTCTGTCTTTATCACACACACACACACTCACACACACACACACACACACACACACACACACACACACACACAGAGAGAGAGAGAGAGAGAGAGAGAGAGAGAAAGAGTGAGACTAGTTTTGTCATACATAATCTTTAAAAAATTCAGAGTCCAAGCCTAGTGACACATCCTATTTAACAAGACCACATCTCCTAATACTTCCTTTAAAGTATCATTAACTGGGGACAAAGCATGAAGACATATGGGCCTTTGGGAAGGGTGACAATCTCATTCAAATCACCACAGTAATATAGATTGAGGAGACATTTCTGAAATAAAGTGTGATGAAAGGCATGAAAATAGGTATGAAAAGACTGAGAAAAATCATTAGGTAAATATTGAAAACAGCCAAAAGACATTTTTCTAGCTTGTATACTATACCAAATTCCTAGAAATGTGTAAATATGCATGAAATGCTAGCACTTGGGTGGTAGATGAAGGGAGATCAGAATTTCAAGGGAATCATCAGCTATTAAATAAATTTGGGGCCAGCATGAAATACAAGAATCTCTTAAAAAAAAACAAAACAAAACCAGTATTCAATAGATTTTTGCTTTTACTGTTCTATTTTCAATAAAGTTTTGTTTGTTTGTTTGTTTTACTTGAATATCTTTTATTTATTGTTTTACTTTAAGGAATTATGTATATTCTGCAAAAACATTATTTTGTCTTTTATTATGGCTTTATTTGACTTTAAAACACCCTCAGTCACATGGAAAATGGAGAATGAGATTGACAAGAAGATTCCAAATGAAATGGAACTTTAACTGTGACATGTATTAGTTTCTTTTTAGTTTCATAAACATTTCTTCTATTCTTACATGAGTGTCCTTGTGTGTGTATATGTGTATGTTGATTTGTTTATTTATATAAGCTCATGCATTTAATAGCACTTTCATGAAGAAAAAGGGCAATTTTTGAATCCTGGTTCTCTTGACCCTGTGGATTTCAGAGTTAGAACTCAAGTTCTACATATTGACAACAAGGACCCTTATTCACTGTACTATCTCACAAATCAAAGAATATGAGTATTTAATGAATTAAAGTTGGTGAATTTGTTTGGCTTCAAGTAAGTCAAGAATTTGAAATAAGAGGAAAAATAAAGAAAATCTCCCTGGAAGTTAGATGCAAATAATTCATATAGAAATTTATTAAAATACTTGTTTTTTATTGGATATTTTATTAATTACATTTCAGATATCATCCCCTTTTCTCATTCTCCCCACTCCCAGGAACTCTCTGTCCCATCTTCCCCTCCTTTTTGCTTTTATACACTTTTAATTACATGCAAGTACTAAGAACAGTTCTAGGTTGAGAAAATAGCAATACAATAGATGCAAATAGTCAAGGAACAAGAAAACAATAAACAAAAATAGTCAATGAACAAGCAAAGTTCCATGAACACTCCTGTGATCACTGTTTTTAAGGGCTTATCAGGATAACCTAAATATCTGAGCCTACTGCACTGTCCTAGCCCAAATTCAATTTTATATCTGAAGCCTACTTCCTTGTTCTAGCCTAAAATTTAGATTCCTGCCTGACATTTTTTGTTTTCTTCTAATGTCAGATTTTTGCCTCAAGCCCAGTTCCTTGTCCATGGCCAATATTGTATTCCTTTCAAGCCGCCCATTTCCTTGTCCTTGGCCCATGTCAGATTCTTACAAAGCAGCCCCAAAAGCTTTCTGCCTCTCACTCTTTTATTTTATTTCAAAACAAACCTGAGCCTGTCTTAGGTCATTCTGCCAAGAATGCCTTCTTTACTAGTCATGGAATATGCATTGTCTAAATCAATGCACTTCTGTCTTAGGTTGGTAAGGCTCTGTGCAAAATCTTTACTGTCCTTGACTTGCCACCCTGTTAATTTAATAATTTTGCCTGGGAGTTCATTTTTATTTTCAAACTATGTAATTTGGCTGCAAACGTGTTAATGTTGTTAAAGACAAGCTTTAACACAATGACAGGTATAAAAGTATTCCCAGAACAAAAAGAGCTAGCATGATCAAGGTTTATGCCATTCTTGAAGTTTGACCAAAATAAAAATAATGACCTCAGGCCATGCATAATTTTATCTGCAGTATCTACTGCATCAAATATCAGCAGAGCAGCATTCTTTAAATTCTTAAGCTTAATATGCAAAGTTAAAACACTCAAAGAGTTATGAGAATTATGCCAAACACACTGCAAGTGTCTATAAACCTTTTCCTAATTATAACGACTACCACTGTAAATTTTAGAACTAACATGAATCCAATGGTATTTGGCATGACACTCAAGAAGACTCCTCACGCTTAAACTCTGAACCACCTTCCAATAATTTGAATAGGATAAAGAGCATCAATCTATTGTTCCAGATGCCTATCTAAATTCTCTTGCATATTCAAAACAATAGTAACATTTTTTTGGTAAATGATTAACATAAGTAGCTATCTAAACTTGTGTCAAAGCAATTGCAGAAGCAATGATGTTAGCAATTAATGTAACTAAAGCTGTTATACCAGCAATAATCAAGCACACTACCCTCTTGCTTCTGCTTAAAGCCTGACTCACTTCTTCCAGTACTTGCAAGAATACCAAGGTTCTGTGATATTCTGGGCAATTAAAAAAAAATAGCTGATTGATAGACCTCCATAACAGACATGATGGATTTGAAGACACTAACACAATTAGAAAGTGTACAATCAATGCAACTTACATTGCATACTGTACAAGAAATAAAAGTAATGTAATTTTAACTTGACAACTAAAAGAGCCTTAACACATGTGCTAATACCTGTTTGAAATCCAGATCCTGACCCAACTTTATTTTTTTACTAACAGCATCATAGAAAACTGCAGCTAACTTCTAAATGTGTATCTGAAAATCTCCAGGACCAACCTTCGAAATGAAGACTGTTACGTCAATTATTAGATTGATTTCTAGACCAGTCCATGATTGAGTCCGAATAACTGGCCACAACTAAGAAAAATACAAGAGTCATTATAACTTATCTTTTTGATTCTCTGTTCCACAAAGTCTAAAAGCTTGAAGCAAGGCAGCTTGTCCCATCTGGGGTACAGATAAGCAAAAGTAGGATGGGAATTTATGTCCAATGCAGCTTCCCAGTCACCATTTTCAGAGCACTCAGCAAGCTCACAGGTCAGTGTGGTTTTGAGTTTTGGCATTGGCATGTCTCACTCATCGATCTGGCAGCCACCATGCTCCTTCATCATCCTGCAGAAAAAAAAACACAAACATTCCTTATTCCTCATATTAAACACCTGATCAGGATCATGCCATATACCAGTAAATAGATCCTTCCTTTTCACCTATGCATAAGTATGCCTAGTTGTAGAGTACCATAGACATACAACAGAAAGTTCTTCGGCATTCAAAAAAAAATTTTTTTTAAAAAATTTAAAATAAAAAAAAACCCATGATTTAAATAAATTTGTGGTGTACGGTGATATACCTCTCCCTATTTTATTTTATGAGGATATTGTTTTAAAGTTTCATGAGCCCCTTCCACAGTCTCTTGTCCTTGAAAATTATATGAAATCTCAGTAATAAGGGTTACATTAAATTGCTCACAAAAAAATCTCATATGTTAGACTGTGATAGCCAGTTCTATTATCTGTGTTATTTTTTTTAATGTTATGGGATAATTTATTTATATACATTTCAGATGGTATCCCCTTTCCCCATCCCTTCCCAGAAACACCCTATCCCAACGGCCTCCTCCTCCTTCTGTGAGGGTGTGGCCCCAACCATGCACCCACTCCCAACTCATTGCCCTCAAATTCCCCCACACTAAGACACCCAGCCTTCACAGGAACCAAGGCCCTTCTCTTCCACTGATGCCTGACAAGGCCATCTTCCACTACATATACAGCTGGAGCCATGGGTCCCTCCATTTATGTTCCCAGGGTAGCTGTTTAGATCCTGGGAGCTCTTTTTGGTTGGTATTGTCACTCTTCCCTTGGGGCCACAAGCCCATTCAACTCCTTCAGTCTTCTCTTTAACTCCACCTTTGGGGACCCTGTGATCAGTTCAATTGTTAGCTGTGAGCATCTACCCCTGTATATGTCAGGTTCTTGGAGAGCTTCTCAGGAGACAGGTTTATCAGGCTCCTGTCAGCATGAACTTCCTGACATCCACAACAGTGTTTGCATTTGGTGATTTCACCTGGGAGAGATCCCCAGGCAGAGTAGTCTCTGAACCTTCCTTCCTCCAGTCACTGCTCCACATTTTGTCTCCTTATTTGCTCCTGTAAGTATTTTGTTTCTCCTTCTAATAAGGACCAAAGTATCCACAATTTGGTCTTTCTTCTTAAGCTTCATGTGGCCTATGAGTTACATCTTGGGTATTGTGAGCTTATGGGCTAATATCCACTTATCAGTGAGTACATACCAAGTGTCTTCTTTTGTAACTGGGTTACCACACTCAGGATGATATTTTCTAGTTCAATCCATTTGCCTAAGAATTTCTCGAATTCATTGTTTTTAATAGCTGAGTAGTACACCATTGTGTAAATGTACCACATTTTCTGTATCCATTCCTCTGTTGAAGGAAATCTGGGATTTTTTACAGTTTCTGGCTATTATAAATAAGGCTGCTGTGAACATAGTGGAGCATATGTCCTTGTTATATGTTGGAGCATCTTTTGAGTATGTGTCCAGGAGTGATATAGCTCAATCCTCAGGTAATACTATGTCTAATTTTCTGAGGAACTGTCAGACGGATTTCCAGAGTGGTTGTATCAGCTTACAATCCCACCAACAATGGAGTAGCATTCCTCTTTCTCCAGATCCTTGCCAGCATCTGCTGTCATGTGAGTTTTTAATCTTAGCCATTCTG
This sequence comes from Rhabdomys pumilio, assembly GCA_030674055.1. Classification (NCBI taxonomy): domain Eukaryota; kingdom Metazoa; phylum Chordata; class Mammalia; order Rodentia; family Muridae; genus Rhabdomys; species Rhabdomys pumilio. The sequence continues at coordinate 40,018,891 of JANHMN010000015.1, forward strand.
ACTGGTGTGAGGTGGAATTCTCAGGTTTGTTTTGATTTGCATTTCCCTGATGACTGAAGATGTTGAACATTTCTTTAGGTGCTTCATGGCCATTCAATATTCCTCAGCTGAAAATTGTTTGTTGAGCTCTGTACACCATTTTATTAGGGTTATTTAATTATATAAAGTCTAATTTCTTGAGTTCTTTGTATATTTTGAATATTAGCCTTCTATCAGATATAAGATTGGAAAAGATCTTTTTTCAATCTGTTGGTTGCCAGTTTGTCCTATTGACAGTATCCCTTGTCTTACAGAATCCTTTGCAATTTTATGAGGTCTCATTTGTCAATCTAGATGTTAGAGCATAAGACATTGGTATCCTGTTCAGGAACTTTTCCCCTGTACCCATGTGTTGAAGACTCTTCTCCACTTTCTCTTCTATTAGTTTCAGTGTATTTGATTTTATGTGGAGGGTCTTGATTCACTTGGACTTGAGTTTTGTACAAGTAGATAGGAATGAATTGATTTGCATTCTTCTATATGTTGAACTCAAGTTGCACCAGTACCATTGTTAAAAATACTATTTTGTTTTTCCCCACTGAATGGTTTTAGTTTCTTTGTCAAAGATCACGTGACCATAGGTATGTGGGTTCATTTCTGGGTCTTCAATTCTATTCCATTGATATTTTTGCCTATCTCTCTACCAATATCATGAAGTTTTCAATCACTGGTATGTAGTTTTCTGTAGTACAGCTTGAGGTCAAGGATGGTGATTCATCCAGAAAAACTTTTATTGCTGTGAATAGCTTTCCCTATACTGTGATTTTTTTTAATTTAATTTAATTCCAAATGATTTTGAGAATTGCTCTTTCTAACTTTGTGAAGAATTTAGTTGAAATTTTGATGAGGATTGTATTAAATCTATAGATTGCTTTCAGTGAAATGGCCATTTTTACTTAAATTAATCCTGCCAATCCATTAATGGTAAAATCAACGGAAAGCCCTCATACAAATGGAAACTGAACAATGCTCTACTTCATGAAAATGAAGACACATCATACCAAAACTTATGGGACACAATGAAAGCATTGCTAAGAGGAAAACTCATAGTTCTAACTGACTACAAAAAGAAACTGGAGAGAGCACACAATAGCAGCTTGACAGCAAACCTGAAAGCTCTAGAACAAAAAGAACTTTCTATCTTCTGAGATCTTCTTCGATTTCTTTCTTCAGGTACTTGAAGTTCTTGTCTTACAGATTTGTCACTTGCTTGGTTAAATTCATACCAAGGTATTTTATATTATTGATGAGTATTGTGAAGGGTGTTTATTCTCTAATGTCTTTCTCAGCCTATTTATCCTTTAATTTTAAAAAAGGCTACTTATTTGTTTGAGTTAATTTCATATCCAGTCACTTTGCTGAAATTGTTTATCAGATTTAGGAGTTCTCTGGTGGAAGTTTTTGTGTAACTTAACTATACTATCATATCATCTGAAAATAGTGATATTTGACTTCTCCCTTTCCAATTTGTGTCCTATTTGTCTCCTTTTGTTGCCTAACTGCTCTGGCTAGGACTTTGAGTACTATATTGAATAGGTAGGGAGAGAGTGGGCAGCCTTGTCTAATACCTTATTTTAGTGGGATTACTTCAAGTTTCTCTCCATTTAGTTTGATGTTGGCTGCTGGTTTACTCTATATTGCTTTTACTATATTTAGGTATAGGCCTTGGAGTCCTGTTTTTTTCAAGACTTTTACCATGAAGCCATGTTGAATTTTGTCAAATGCTTTCTGAACTTCTAGTGAGGTGATCATATGTATGTTTTCTTTGAGTACATTTATTTAGTGTATTATGTTGATGAATTTCCATATGTTGAACCATCTTTGTATTCCTGAGATAAAGCATACTTGATCATGATGGATGATTGTTTTGATGTGCTCTTAGATTTGGTCTGTGAAAATTTTATTGTGTATTTTTGCATTGATATTCATAAGAGAGACTGCTCTGAAATGCTCTTTAATGGATCTTTGTGTGTGGTTTAGGTATAAGTGTAATTGCGGCTTCATAGAACAAATTGTCTAGTGTTCCTTCTGTTTCTATTTTGTGGAATAGTTCTTAGAGAGTTGGTATGATGTCTTCTTGGAGGTCTGATATAGTTCTGCACTAAAACCGTCTTGTCCTGGGATTTTTTTTTTTTTTTTTGTAAGAAGCCTTTTAATGACTGCTGCTATTTCTTTACGGGTTATAGGACTATTTTCATGTTTTATTTGATCCTGACTTAACTTTAGTACCTGATATCTGTCTAGAAAATTGTCCATTTTATGCAAATTTTCCAGTTTTGTTGAGTAGGTTTTTCTAGTATAATCTAATGATTTTTTTGAATTTGCTTGGTTTCTGTTGTTATGTCTCCCTTTTCAGTTTTGATTTTATTAATTTGGATACTGTCTCTGTGCTCTCTGGTTAGTCTGGCTAAGGGTTTAATCTATATTGTTGATTTCTCCAAAGAACCAGCTCCTGGTTTTGTTGTTCTTTGTGTAGATCTTTTTGTTTCTACTTGGTTGATTTCAGCCCTGAGTTTGATTATTTCCTGCTATCTACTCCTCTTGAGTGTATTTGCTTCTCTTTGTTCTAGAGCTTTCAGGTGTGCTGTCAAGCTGCTATTGTGTGCTCTCTCCAGTTTCTTTTTGTAGGCAGTTAGAGCTATGAGTTTTCCTCTTAGCAATGTTTTCATTGTGTCCCATAAGTTTTGGTATAATATGTCTTCATTTTCATGAAGTAGAGCATTGTTCAGTTTCCATTTGTATGTGAGCTTTCCATTGTTTTTATCATTATTGAATATCACCCTTAATCTGTGGTGATTTCATAGGATGCATGGGATTATTTCAATTTTGTTGAGTCTTTTGAGGCCTATTTTGTGTCCAATTATATGGTTGATTTTGAAGACGGTACCATGAAGTGCTGAGAAGATATATTCTTTTGTTTTTGGATGAAATGTTCTATAGATATCTGCCAAATCCATTTGCTTCAGAACTTCTCTTAGTTTCTCTGTGTCTCTGTTTATATTCTGTTTCAATGATCTGTCCATTGCTGATAGTGGGGTGTTGATGTCTCCCACTATTATTGTGTGAAGTGCAATGTGTGCTTTGAGCTTTAGTAAAGTTTCTTTTATGAATGTGGTTGCCCTTGCATTTGGAGCATAAATTTTTAGAATTGAGATTTCATCTTGGTTGTTTTTTTCTTTTAAAGAGTATGAAGTGCACTTTCTTTTTTTTTTCTTTTTTCTTTCTTTTTTTTTGATAACTTTTGGTTGAAAGTTGATTTTATTCAATATTAGAATGGCTATTCCAGCTTCTTTCTTGGTACCATTTGCTTGGAAAATTGTTTTCCAGCCTTTTATTCTGAGGTAGTGTCTGTCTTTGTCACTGAGGTGTGCTTCCTGTATGCAACAAAATGTTGGGTCCTGTTTATGTGCCCAGTCCGTTAGTCTATGTCTTTTTATTGGGGAATTGAGTCCATTGATGTTACGAGATATTAAGGAAAAGTGATTGCTGCTTCCTGTTATTTTTCTTATTAGAAGAGGATTTATGTTTTTGTGGCTACCTTTTTTAGGGGGGTTGTTGGAACAAAATTACTTTCTTGGATTTTCTATGTGATAATTTTCCTCCTTGTTTTGGAGGTTTCCTTCTATTATTCTTTGTAGGGCTGTAGGGATTTGTGAAAAGATCTTGTATAAATTTGGATTTGTCATGGAATATCTTGGTTTGTTGGAATAAGATTACTTCCTTGCTTTTTCTAGGTTATAATTTCCTTCTTTGTGTTAGAGTTATCCCTCTATTATCCTTTGTAGGGGTGGAATTGTGTAAAAATATTGTGTAAATTTGATTTTGTCATGCAGTATCTTAGTTTCTCTATTTATGATAATTGAAAGTTAGATACAAATAATTTGTATAGAAATTAATTAAAATACTTGTTTTAATTATTATTTTCATATTCTTTTCTAATTTCCTTCCTCAAACATGGAAACTAATTGAGAGAATAAATTAAATTCATAATGGTCATAGTCTGTTAACATATAAGTAAACATAGACAATTTGGTATTTATTTGGATATACCTTACATTCATATTTTTTCTATACTATATTTCCTATTATACCATAGTAAAATAATATTTGGTACAAGATGAATCTTGTATATTCTTATATTCATATGGTTTTCTAAATGTATAAAAGTGATAGAATATAATTAGTTCTTAAAATAATTAAAAATCATTTGTTCATTTCTAAGTAACAGTATAAACGCTGATCATTTAGTCTAGCTGGTTTTTTTTTAATTATTTAAACAGTTTATTCTCTTTAAAATTTACATTTGTCTTCTATTGTCTTTTTATTATTTTTCTTTCTTTCAATTATTTCAAAAACATGAAAGCCTAAGAAAGATATACCACTGGATTGAAAGGGATGTAAACATTGTAGAGGAATTTTAATCCAGCAATATGGCTACTCTTGCAAGGATTTATATCCAAAGACTATGTGATCCAGCTGGAATGCAGACATCCCTTTAGCTCATACATTTAATTTCTCTGGGTAGAATACAGAAATGCTTTTTGTACACACCTCACACCCAAAAACAATATGAAATTGAGGGGCAGACCAAATGATCATCCAGAGAAAGATTTTACAGAATTAGTCAAAAATAGGAAACACTCAATTCTCATGCCAATAGACAGGGGGAAAATAACTACTTAAAAACAGTACAGGGAGAGAATGGGTTGAGTTTCATGCGCTTATGCAATACTGTTCCATTCCATTCTGTTCATGCAGTCAGTGCACTTCAGTGCCTGGCATTCAGAGGCACCTTTTTTTTTTTTAAAGCAGAGCAATTCAATCAGAAGGCAAAAGAAACCAGTCTGAATTAATTAGCTTGGAGAGGAGTTGGAACTAGGATCAGTGAGTTGAACCAGGAAGCCAGAGTTTAGAAAGAACTAAAAAGAGTTAATTTATTGAATGATAAGTTTCAGAGGCTCAGATTTTCTAGGCCTAGTTTAGCAAACAGCAGCTGAAAGCTGCTTCAAGATTCAGGCCTACAGAAGATTAGATTGTTCGGAAACAAGAAGCTTCCTAGACTAAGCCTAGGTTTAATTAAATAGAAACATTCTGGTGTCAACCCAAGCAGTATATTCATAGATCTTAGTTACAGCTCTTGTCTCTTCAATTCACCTGAAGAAATAAATGAGACATTTACAAAACATGACTTAGATATTATTTTTACTTATAGAAGAGAATATTAAGGGTGATAGCCTTAGCACTTTCCAAAGTGTCTAAAATGAAAAGAAGTGAAAATACTTACAAAAGGTATGAAATAATTTTGTTCTTTAGTGAGTATTTTTTTGAAGCCAAAGACTATCAGGACATAGTTGCACTGAAAAGAGCAGTATAACAAATATTGCACAGAGATAGGGTGAGAACGGTGACTTTATCTCTACTTATTTTACCTCTGATAACTTTGCCTACATGATGCTCTTCTGATGATTCTAATTATTTTCTTGGTAGAAATTTATTATGAAGATCAGAGAGAGAACACTTGGTAATATATGTCTGAATACAGTTAAAGTTCTAATGGAGTTATGATATATTTGTTATTCTGTGATGACAATGGAACTTGAAAGATGGAGCTTAATAATGAGCCAGATGAAAGTCTCATGCAACATCCAAATTTATTCATAGAATCAGACATTTTTTCCCCTGAGGATTGAGGAAAGCCTATATCTCCACACACACACAAATCTTTTTTTCCAAAGATGCACTTAAACAAATAATAGTAACCAGCTGGGTGTAATGAATAATCTGAAGTAAACTCACTCTTGTCTGATACAATTGAACATAAAAGCATATTGCAAGAACAAATTACGTTATAGAAAAACAGAGTTTATAAAACTCATTTCTTGTTTACTTGGACTTTTCTCTCAAGGTCTAAGAAATTTCTTCACACAGCTTCATTCATGGACCATGTTCTGACATCTCACCCTTCTTAATTTTTTTAGTAACAGGATATCCAGAACAGGTTGAATTTGAGATTTTGTACATAAATGTAATCATTCTTTGATACATGAGTATTATAAGTATTATCGTATTATAAGCAAGTAAATTAAAATGTTAGAAAAGTGAAACTATTGCATGGTATACTGAAAACCAAGAACAGAGCTCTAAACTACATTTACTAGTATTAGTTATGTTATTACACTTATCAGAAAAATCTACATAATAACTTTAAAAAGTCAAATATGATTAGTAGTTCTTGTATTATAGAGGATGTAAATCCATATTTGACCTTAATAAGAATACAAATGTTATGATGCTTTATACAAATATGAAGTAATTTAAATCCCATGAAAAAATTAAATGCATTGAAAGAAACAGAGCTCTAAGTCCAGTGATAAACAGAGTCACTAGTAATAGAACTTTGTCCTTGGAGCATAAGACTTAACTTGGCCCTTAATAGGCAGACTCGATTTCCAATGATGTGGTCAATATTTATTTTTTCCTTTTTTTTTTTTGCTCTAACATAATATTTTTATTTATTAATTGAGAATTTCATGTGATTCACTCCAATTACACTCACTTTCCAGTTCTCACATGTCTAACACTACACCCTTGTGTCTGAGAAAAAGAGAAAGAAAGAGAGAGAGAGAATGAGAAAGAAAGAGGAAGGAGAAAGAAGAACAAGAAAAAGGAAAGGGAAGAAGAAGAAGGAGGAGAAGGAGGAGGAGGATGGTCCCCAATCATACTACACACTACAGACATTAACACAGTCTTCAGTTGTAATATGGGCCACAGACAATATTATGGCCTTTGGCAGCAGCATGGTTCATGGAACTCAATATGATCTCCAGTGACATCTATCTGGCTTTCAGTGGACACATGAACCAAGAATAATTTTTGTCTCTCTTTAACTGGAGTTTAGCTATTTTCTGGTGACTTCCATTGTAACCTTGCCCTCTACAGTCATCCTTGGTAGCCCAACACTATGAGCTAGAGATGAGCTCAGAGGAATATACTGTGATTTAATATATCTATCTAGAATGATAGATGCGTAACCCTTCTTAGTTTTCATCTGGGAAAGTTAAAATAGGGAAAGTTAATGCAACCATTTGCTCATTTCCTTCTACAATAATACCAGAAGTTAGACTGTGCATGAGTATGGATCTATTGATAGAAATAATAAGCAGAATCTGAAACAATATTTAAGAGTTTATGAATTAACCATACTAGGTTAATGAAAACAGCAAGTTCAACCTTTCCCTTCTGAAAAAAAAAAGTTTTAATAGATAAATTTCTGGACCATGAAACCCTGCTATGCTTTAGATAAGCTATCCATAAAATAGTTCCTGCCTGTGGAGTGGAAGAAGGTTGAACCGTTTTTCTGATCACAAATTGAGTTTGTATGAGAAAACCCCATAATTTACCAGCTGAATAATGATTTCCTATTTTTCCATAGTAACAAGTGAATGGTATTTCAAAATCAATACAGTTCTGTAACACTCTTACTGGTTTGTAGTTAAGGGTAAGATAATGCTGATAGGATTAAACTCATGAATATTGGAATTGGGGCTTTCTCTAATTTACTGATTGAGCAAGAAGAGTAAGGTTAGATGTTTACTATTTTATTGTCCTAATGGTATAAATAGATAGATCCCAAAGTTTTATCCTCTTGTGCTATATTACCTGTGGGAGACAGTTTATTTAGGAAAATAAGTAAGTTTAAAGGCAGTGAACTATCCATATGATAGTTAAATGCCTGTTTTAGTCTAAATTTAAATTGCTGTACTTTTCTTTCCCCTTGAGATAGTATACAAGGTCCTGTCCAATGCCAACTCTTCTCCCAGAGTTTTAAAATTTAGTGCTTAATAAGGTGTATATTTTGTTTTTGCTGAAATTGCTCATGAAATACAAAGTGAAACTCATGAGGCTGTGTAAACAAATGTCTTTTTCCCTGATGTGCTCTTGCTTGCCTAGGTTGGATAGTTAACTTTTTTCTTAGGCTTTCCTAAGTCTTCATCAAAAAGTGGAAAGAATTTAAAATTATATTAGTTATCAGATTCCTCATACCATACTTCAAGGTCCTTTTAAGGCAATAGGGGATGCATATGTAAAGAAGGCTACAGTAAGGGATCTGAGGGAGTTGTCACCAGCATAACCTCTCTCTCTCTCTCTCTCTCTCTCTCTCTCTCTCTCTCTCTCTCTTATTTATTTAACCTTTTAAGGTTTGATCATCAAGCTTATATTCATTCAAAAAATGAGCCATCTCTTTTTTATGATTAATATATTCTTTTTTCCTCAAGTATTTTAATAATATGCAAATTAATACCCAAATGGCAGAAACTTGAACAGGAATGTCTTCTTTTTCTTTACGTGCCGTGTCTTTTCAATATTCTTTCAGACTTAGTCCCATACTTTTTCATCTCATATTTCTTTTTCTGGAAACCAGTGTTTATAACCACAAACAATGGGCAAGCCATTTCATAGTTGAGATTTCAATACCTGCACTCTTCTTTAAAAACAAATAGAAAAGCAAAAAAAATGATGCACATCTCAGCATAAGGAAAACCCTTCATGTTTTCTGCTCCATTATGATCACACACATCCCATTGTGAGGGTCCCCACCCTGTTACCTCATCACTGACTTCTAGTCCCTGATTTGTGGCACCGCTTGTTTAACCCGCTAGTGGCAGCATGAAACTAAGGAGCAGGACCAAAAAAATATGGCAGATTGAAGCCTTGTGCAGCAGCCACCATTATTCAGAGCATCAGATAATTCAAATTCTGGAGGGTTAAGAAAGGTTACCTGAGTATATCACAATAAGAACAAGCCACACAGAGCAAAAGTGTGTCTTTCATAGAGGTGTGTGAACGACACCGGTGGAAGTAAACTCTCACCTGTCTTTTCTATTTACTACACCTGGGGGAAGAGTGGGAATGAAAGCACATTCCAAGAACCACCCATGTTATGGAAAAACAGAGAGAGCAAGACTCTTGCCTTGTTTACTTGGAGTTTTCTCACAAGGTTTCAGAAATATCCTTTTGTACCTTCATTCACGTTAGTGCTTCAAAGATGGTTTGGCTCCTAAGGAAATCTAATTGATCCACCCCATAGAACTCAAAATAAGTAGACATTAAGCTTGAGCCCAAATTCATTTTCTGGAAGTTTCAAAGACTCATGGAACATAAAAGTAATAATTAAAGTAACAAATTGAATTTTATAGGTATGACTAAAACACTTTCATAAATAGACAACTGAATTCCACTTTTCTTTAAAAAGAGGAGATATTTTCCTGTAGGAGAATGAAAGAAGATTTATCAATAAATAATAATTTCTATGACATAAAATGTAAGAATCACAGATAATTTACAATTTAATGAGAAATAATTACCAATAAAGTATTTTCTCATTATTCTGGATCATGTATTTGTAAACTTATTTCTGATAAAATTTGTCACAACTAACTCAATAAATTGGGATATTTTCAAGATTTTTGCAGATATATAACCATTGTCAAAAGATTTAAGTCTCTCAATATGCATGTTGTCAGTGGAAAGAAAATAAGGTAACCATGATCTGTCTTCATGTTCCAGTCTTTATCCTGTCAGCAAGTGCTCATTCCTTAGTGTATTTACTGTCATATCTTCATATCTACATATTTGGTCTTATTTTAATATTTAAAATAGCCTCTAAGGAAAATGTTAAGTGCCACGATTCCTCATATTAAGAGCTGGCTGTGATAGGTCCAATAGAGACACACATTGTGGTTGTGTCAGTTCAAATAAACTGAATGTCTATTAAATTTTGGACATTGAATATGTTGTCCCCAGCTCGTGGCAAATTGGAAAAGGATTAGGAGATGTGGCCTCGTTGGAGAAAGTGTGTCAGTTGTGCAGGCTTAAGGTTTTAAAAGCCTCCCACCAACTCTGTGTTTCTCTGCTTCTTATTTGTAGACTGTGATTTGAATTTTCAGATGATATTCTAGCAACATGTTATTTACCTGTTACTGTGTTCCTCATCTTTGTGATGATTGACTCCTATCAGTCTGGACCAATAAGTCCTAAATAAATTCTTCCTTTTATAAAATGGATTGGTCATGCTGTTTTTACCAAAGCAATATAATGTAACTAAAATCATATGTATGCTTGGATTCAGCAATAGTCAACTTTCAGGGCTAAGAATTTAATTCTTTTTGGTCAAAAATATTTATTACACAGAAGTTTCAAATAGAAACACATACTAAGGCATAGAATTTGTTTATTTATTGGCAAAATAATCAATGATCAGATACTGGCAGCAGGGTACTCCTATACTTCACCTGAAAGCAATATTAGGTATTTGCTAATTGAGTGTTTGCAGCAACTTTGTAGATGATCATTTTGATGACTGACATGAAGCCTTTTAGTATAGTGGTTCAAGCCTACAACCCAAACACTATGGAGGCTGAGGCAAAACAGACACAAATCTCAATCTAACAGGGATAATTTATTGGATATACAACTCATAACAGAACTGTTCAGTTAGGGATACAAGTCAGAATCAGGAGCTGAGACCCCAGGTCAGAATGCCATAGAGCTTTTAAGCCTGAAATCCACAAATATCTGTGCCAAGTCATTTCTCCAATCAGGGGTTAGGGGTTAGGCACTTCCTTCGAAACATGTCTTTGTAGTACATTTATCCTGTTGCCATTGGTTACGTTACTCAACTGGGGCAGGGTAATTTGCCTAACATTCATTTCACAACTTGCCAAGCAGGTTGTCAGTTACCCGGGAGTTCTTGGGAACTTAAACTGTACTGTTATTGGATCTAAAGTAGGGCAAATGCTTGGAAAGTTTCCAAGATCACCAAAGCATAGAACATAAAAGAATATGCAATCAATTCTGGCATGAGAAAATTTCCTAGTAACAGTACATAAGAAAATTTCTTTGTTAACAATGGAGATGGCTGGCTGGAGGCATAAGGCAAAATGATTACTGTAATATCAGACAGGCAGTGGTTACCCAACCTTAACATTTATATAGTTTCTGATTAACTTAAATAAGTAAAAATTATGTACTTCCAGATCAGGTGTTTAGACCGCCAAGATTGATATTGAGAGTCAAAATCTTTTGGGTTCAGACTTTATCTTAGAGAACCTGACCTAAGGTAGAACTCAAACTAACTAACAGGCCAGAGCCTACCACCAGTTTCCTGGCTACTCTCCAGCAAGACCTGTGCCTAATACCAGTTTTCAGCTTACCCCCCAACAAAACCTGTGCCTAGTACTGGATTCCAGGTTATTTCCCAACAAATCTGCACCCCCAGGTTACAAGACTGCCTCTGGCACTTCACTTTTTAACAACACAATCAGGTGGAAAGCAGAAGTTATTTTTATGATTTGGCTCCCAGCACCAATCACTTATGTTAAAGGCCATAATGGCCCCCAGTTAGATGTGTACTAGTCCTGATACCCCTTTCTTACTTCTAAAAATGTTTGCCTAAAACTAGGCTCAGGGTTCCACCTTCCTGCTGTGCCAGGGTTGGAGGGGAGCCCAAGCTCAAGCTTGATTAAAGAGACTCTAATTGGATTGGATTCGGCTTCTTGGTGGACTTTTGGGGGTTTATGATTGTTTCCTGACACAACAATATGTCAGCAAGTTTGGATTCTTTCAAGGCATCTATTGTCAGCTTTGTGACCATAGATGTTATGATAAAAAGTCACCCACCTTTCACTAGAATTCCCTTAATCTACTTTAAATTCACCTGGGTGTCTCCATCTTGGTAAATAATAGACCCCAGCATGCTGGACTTCTGCAGAATAAGTTGCTTCTTGCTTTTGCATACTATTTGTGTCTGGGATATCCTAATTTGGGGAATCAAGGACCCTTACTGATTTGATTCCTCTTTTATGTTTGAGGGATTCAAATTTATGCTATATAGGGTATCTGACAAAAATTTGCTAATTTACACTTAACATGAAGTCTCAATTTATTTCAACTTAATTCCCCAACTAAATTTCCTAGAGGAACTTCTTGAGAGATTGCATATGAGAAGGGAGAAAAGATATTTTATGCCAAGTATTCACTACAAAGGAAACTTTGTTCTACTTTAATTTTGTACGGCTGTGAAAGGGGTCTTGGTTTTTTTTGGTAGAAGCACTGGCTGGAAGTAGCCCAGAGACCCTGTAAAAGATGGGCATCTATTTCATTACACTGTGCTCCCAGAAATTAGGCTCCAAACATGTAAACACAGTAAATCTAATGGAAGGTTCTGCTTTGGCAGTCTTAAAATTATCACCAGGAAGTTATATTCTGTATCCTCTGAGAAAGAAAGCTATATCTTCTATTTTTAATACTCAGTTGGCTAATACCAATGCAAGCCATTCTCTGGTAAACATTTAATATGTGCTAATTAGGTATATTTTGTCCTTTTTAAATTTATTTATTTATTTATTTATTTATTTATTTATTTATTTATTTATTGGTTTTTCAAGACAAGGTTTCTCTGTGTACCCTAGGCTCTCCTGGAACTCACTCTGTAGACCAGGCTGGCCTCAAACTCAGAAATCCACCTGCATCTGCCTTTCAAGTGCTGGGATTAAAGGCATGCACCACCACAGCCTGGCTATGTTTTGTCTTTTAAAGTAATATATTTTAGATCATATTAGATTTGGATGATGTTTCTTTTACAGTTTAACATAATCATACACACTACTTTCCATTCATCTTGATTACATTAGTACTTAATTTTGCAGTATTTAACTTTTCTAATCAAGAAGATATGAATCTATTGTAATAAAGTTAATTGATAAAGAAAGAAGATCTTTCCAAATTTATTTCAAAGTCTTCTGAAAATACATTGTCAACAAGTCAGATAGAAGAACTCATCGATAGAGCAGCTTACCAGATTTAAATTGTCCTGTCTATCCATCTGTCTTTATAATATTTTCCCTAATGTAGTTTCGTACGTGTAAGGGATATTAAAATAAACAGTCAATAAATACTAATGTACTGCTGTGTCTTTTCTAGTTTATATTCACAGTCACTGTTTTCTTTCATTTCATCATATATATATATATATATATGATATATGACATATATATATATATATATATATATATATGACAATTTAACATTGCCTTTTATATTTTAATCTAGTAAAAACACTATCTTATATATTGATGAATATATAAAAAGTAGCTGCACATATAGTTAATTAACTGCCCATGATAAATGAATCTCATTGAATGAAGCACATCTTGGCTGTAAAAAGTTAATATGTGTCACAAATCACGTGATTGATGTGTGACATAATGATTTTTAGTGAAGTTCAATTATACACAGAATACCTTTGTGAATAATCCTGACTGTTCTGGGTAACAAGGACACAGAGACAGTTTACCAGTGTGCTATTTAGCTCTTATTTCCCTCTTGGCCAAGCATGATTGATTGACCACTGTACTGTGTGCTTCTTTTTTGATTCATGTCTCCACAAGCAGCATATAAATACATTGCTGGGCCAACATTTTTCTTTGTGATGTGACCAGTTGCAACGGAATTACTGGTGTTATTAACTAAATACATGATTCAGCTGAACCATAACTTCTTTAATTCAAATTTCTCAGCCACTGCATATTCTGTCTGTTTACAGAGGTTTATCTTACACTGCTTTTCCTAGTCAGGATTTATAGTTACTTTAGAGTTTCTGTCCTTCAGTTATCCATATGCAACTTAACTTTACTTAGCAGTTTGTGTATGTGTTTATATATATATATATATGCACATCACTCTATTTAAAGATAGATTATTTATAGGTAATAGATACATAACAATAATAATTAAAGAATAATGGGAGGAAGCATAGGCCACAGGATGTAGTAGAGTGTGAAGTGTTGAAAGCAGCAAGGGAGAGGTTCCTTCTATGATTAACAAATGTTCATTAGTAAACAAGTTAACATATATGTATATACCAATATAATTCATATTTGTACCAAATTTGATATTATTTTCATAATAAAAATATAACTTTTCATCGTGAATTAAATTTATGGAATAATTATTCAAATAAACTGTTAAACGTAGTGATTTCAGTGATAATTTCTCTTAAATTTACTATATTTTATGTTGTGAGGTTATTGATATACATTTGCATGTTGTTAAAATAATTTCCCCAAGGTCTTGTTTTGCATATTTAGTATTTATTTCTGTCAAAAATTCATTTTAACTGAAGTGGTAAAGTGGAGCAAATATTTCAGAGTGAATATTGAAAGTGACATTGGTTCCTCCCTACACTCAGCCAGTGATTCAGATATCCATGAATCCAATTATTTAAGCTGCCCTGAGGAAAAGGAAGCCTTTGAATAACTTAGAGTGATTTCTTTGCTTCAGAAAACACTCCTTTACTCCTCTAAATACTTAAATCACTCTATGCTTTTAACCTTTAAAACATTCTAAAGTTGAGTTATCTCAGGTTCCAAGACTCTTTGATTCTATAAATTCACAGAAGAGATATGTCAATGCCCAGTATAACAGAAAATTTGGCCATTAAATTAGAAAGTCATCTTTTTTTCCTTTGAGAGCTTAGAGGTTCAGTGTTTTAACATTTAAAGTCGTTGTGAAGTCAGACAGTCAAGACACTAGTAAAGATTTCACGATTTTCAATATAAAAGGGATCAGGGCAGATATTCCAACTTAACTCTGACTTCTCCCCAGTTAAATGTGATACAATTTCTGTCATAGAAATATTTATTCATGAAGTTATGACCAATATTGTTAGTGTTTTATATTAATTGATATCTTCCAATGATTGTCAGTATCTAATATTTTCCATTTCATAAAATAAGAGCATTTATGACATGACCTTGTGAAACTAAATTAATACAGTAGCCTTATAGGTATAAAAGTAAAGACTTCCAATGTTAATTATCATTGGTGTTTGTTGTTAATGTTGTCACTGTCTTTGTTACATTTACCATTATTATATCCAAAATGAAATTGAATATGAGATAATTGATTTGTCTGTGAAAGCAGTGATGGCCCATGTCTGCCTCTTCCTCCTTAGTTACTGCTTAACTCCATGAATCTATTTCTAACTAAAACAGAAATCACGACAAGATTTGTGGAAACTCTCTGAATCTGAGTTTGGTGTGATAATTCTTTTGAGTTTTTTCTTCTGATTTTATTTACTTCTTAAATATATTCAAAACTCTTATTGTGCTATGGAACTTAAGAAAATTCTATCAATCATAGTTCCTCAATTGAACTATTTTCTACCTGTCTGTCTATCATCTGTCTGTGTTTATCTGTCTGTCTGCTGTCTCTCTTTCTCTTACTCTATCATCTATCATCTGTCTATCTCCATCTATCTGTATCATATATATATGATATATATCATATATATGAATATATATATGATATATATTCATGTATATATCATATATATATTCATATATATATCATGAGTCATTAAGATTGAACAGCAAAGACATTTATTCTATTAGCCATTTTGCCCATTCTGAAAAAATATTTAAAATTAATTGTTTTAAATAAACTATATCAAAATTAAGATTTTTGTACTTTGGCCGGGCGGTGGTGGCGTACCCCTTTAATCCCAGCACTTGGGAGGCAGAGGCAGTCAGATTTCTGAGTTCAAGGCTAGCTTGGTCTAGTGAGTGAGTTCCAGGATAGCCAAAACTACACAGAGAAACCGTGTCTTGAAAAACCAAAAAAAAAAAAAAAAAAAAAAAAAGATTTTTGTACTTTTCATTATAGAAGCTAGTACTAACTTAACCCTATCACTGTTGTTCCCTGAATAGTACTTCTGTAACAAAAGGAAAATATTTATTCTGGAATTCCTAAATGTTGTTTGAACAATTTGCTGTTTTGTTTGTTGTTGTTTGTGTGTGTATGTATTTATGTGTCTCTGTGTGTGTGTGTGTGTGTATATGTATGTTCATTAATATGTGTATATTCATTAATAGCTTGTGTTTATGCAAAAGCTACACATGTATATGATTAAGTAAACATATGTGCTAAAATGCACTTTCATATATATATATGTATATATACATATACATATACATATTTTACATATACATATACATATACATATACATATACATATACATATACAT
>JANHMN010000015.1:40035024-40064637 GCA_030674055.1 Rhabdomys pumilio
TATACATATACATATACATATACATATACATATACATATACATATACGTGTGTGTGTGTGTGTGTGTGTGTGTGTATATGTATGTATATGAATGTCAAAGGACAGTCTTGAATGTTGTTCTTCAGGCACTGTTAACAATTTTTACCTTTTCTTTCTTTTTGTTTATTTCATTTTTTTCAGTTTTCAGGCAAAGTTTTCCTGTACTCATACTTACAAATAGCTTAATGATGGACCAGCAAGTCCCAAACCTTCTGCTTCCTGAGAGTATATATATCTATAGTGGAAAAATTTCCCAGCAAGTTGGGAAAAGTTAAGGTAGGAAGAGTAAGGAGAGGAAGAGGAGGAGCAGAGGGAGGCAGAGATGTAGGAGGATAGAGAACCACGCTTGGACCAAGAACAGTCCTGGGTAACAACTTATCTAGGTTAGTTAATTGGGAAACACCTCCAATTGTGTGGGCATCTTGTTATTGAGCATTACCAAACATATATAGCCTTTGGTTAATCTTTAAGTATTAGAGTCTCATTTCCACTGGGTATCGCGTGGTGCCAGGCATATTCTCAGGCCTAGGCTAGTTAGGAAGATGGTGACTAAGAACAAGCAAGATTGGTAACTGCCATTTTAAATATCTCCCTCAACAAAGTGGCACTCAATTTCAGGAGCAAATTAATTAGAAATTTAAGTCTATTTCACTTGAGAGTAAAAGTTGTATTTTTTGAAAAGAAAGTGAGTGAGTATGCAATGAGTTGAGTCATGTGACTCTTAGCGTGGGGACCCTGAACATAAAAATTGCTTCTCTCCTGTTGTGAGGAAACACAGGTTGCTTTTTGCTAAGAAAAGAAGGAAGTAGCTTACTTCTATGACTCAGAAATTTGAACTGTAAATTCAAATTGAGATTAATTGTTTTTTAAGATAAACTTAGAAACAGTTTTGTCCAGTTCATGTTGGGAATCTTACCTGTGGTTTGGAACAAAAAGGGTAGAGAAAATTTGTCTGTTGTTCTGTGCCTAGACAGGTATACATTATTAGCTTCTCTAAGTCAAGAGAGCTAAATAAATAAGCATCCATTGTGGAGCAGTTACTGTATTAAAAATAAAGTTACAATATAAAGATCATTTGCTTTTAGGAAAGATTTGCAAACAGATTTGTCCGAATCACATGGAGATATTCACCCCCGATATGGAAGTTAGATAGAGAAAATTGTCACTGACTCTAGAGTAGAGAGTACAATGTATAAGTGGAGGCTGTTCTGGAGTACAGAGCCAAACAGATACATGGTATAAAAAAAAACTGCTCTAGGCAGAGGGCTGAACAGAAAGATAATGTAAATCAGATGGATTCAGATTACATAAGATTATATTACCTCACAGAAGATTCAGGTTCTGTCTAACATGGGCCCCACAGGAATTCTGGGTTCATTTTCTGCTTGGCAAAAAAAAGGAAAAGTCTAAGAATAGCCATATACAGTACACTAGTTATTAAATTGATTTTATTTTCAAGATGGGTGTGATGTTTAGTTTTGTGGTTATATTTTTCCTCTGGGAAAGAGGTCAAGATAAAGGTTTTTCTGGTTTCTGGCTCAAGAACATGATGTTTTAGGACAAAGAATTTGTCTATGTGTTTTCAGAAGAGATGATTAAGGTATTTCTACCTCCCAGGATTATATGGATTAGACATGACAGAGGCAGGCCACCAGAAGACTAGATTTCAGAATTCAAACAAACACTTACCTTGATACAAAAATTTGTTTTGAGAATTGTATATTGCAGAATATGCAGTCTTGGTGTATCTACTCACCAAGCAAGCTGAGCAAAGATGCTCAAACCTCTGATGTTCTGGAATTTCAGCTTGATGCAGTGAAGACAGAGACATCAGATGCTTATCAATTTACCTTTTCCCCACTCCTCTTTTAATATCTCAATGCGTAAATTCAGCTTGAAGTGTCGGTGCTCCAATTCCCTGGGCTTAGGGACTGAGGTGGTTAATATTCAGCTGTCCTTCTAGGGAAAAGTAATGGTTTTATTGGAATAGGGAGGAATAGCTAGAATTGATTACATAGCCATAACCTATTGGGTAGAAATCTGTATAATTATTTCTAAGCTGAAGTTATAATTTCTTAAATGGTACAAAATTTATTTTGATTTCAAATTCAAGGGTTTCATTGGTATATTTTCTTCTATTACGTCAAAATTGATGGGTGCAGGACTTAGACCCAGTCCTTTTTTAACTTTTTTTTAAAATTGATCTGAGATGGTTAGCCTATGGGTTAAGGGCCTAGTAACAAATTCATGGCTCTGAGTTTATTGTTAGGTTTTTTTCTAGATTATAATTAGAAATAGCTGAGAGGATTTAACAGACAACAATCTAGATGGCTTCACAATGATAGTTGGTTTTCAAAAACCTCAGAAGTCCACAGAATCGACTTTACAACCAATTCCTTATTAAGGTCATTTGATAAGAGACCTGTCTGCTCCTGACAACTTCCTTGTTTTGGATTCTAAGAAGAAATTAATCATTTTTAAAGTTACTCCAGTTGTGATAATACAGCCACTAGTCAAGAATTTCCTCTTTTCATCTACAGACAAATACTGTCCAGAAAAAGAACACACTTGCGGAATAGTCGGCTAATTATATCTGCCAAGACAGAGTGATCAGTCCTTAAAAATTCTGCTTCACTAGTTCTGTCAGATGATCCTGGGCCAAAAGGCAGAAGACCAGATGTGCCAACATTTTGAAGTAAGGGGCTGTCTAGGTGTTTAGTGGTCTCTATAAATTGGCTAAGTGTTGGAAGCTATGCTTTATGCTTTTCATATCATCAGTTAATTCAGTCATTCTGGATTTCTGACAGGGTTGAAGACTTATAGTCTCATAGCCAACCCAGGCTATTTACTATGAGAGAAAATGTTTGAGCTGACATTCATACTAAAGGCAGGACTTAAGCCAGGTTCAGAATTATGTCTTTTAGTTAGGAGAGGTGAGAGAGGTTCTGTTTAGTTGACAAAAAATAATGGACTGGGTCTTAAGTCTATCTTGTATTTTACTGATACAAATTGGTATAGTTGTGCTCTAACTGTATTTTGAGCGAAAGTTTTTTTTTTGTTTGTTTGTTTTTGTTTTTTTGTTTTACAAGAAGGGTAATATGTAGTGGGAAATTTTCACCACAAGTTGGGAGAAGTAGGGAGAGGAAGAGGAGGAGCAGAGGGAGACAGAGATGTAGGAGGATGGAGAACCACACTTGGATTGAGAGCAGTCCTGGGTAACAACTTATATGTATGTTAGTTAATTGGGAAACACCTCCAATCAAGTGGGCATCTTGTTGTAGAGGATTAACAACCATAAAGCCTTTGGATAATCTAAGCATTAGAGTCTCATTTCTACTGGGCCTGCATGGATTATGGAGTGGTCTGGACTAAACCCAGTCTTGCGGAGACAGCATGGAAGATTGGCAGAGCCATCTCTCATGCTGGTGTCTCATGCATGCCAGGGCAGGCACTTCTGGCCTGCCTGAGCAGGTGACCTGAGCTAAGCAGCAGCAAGAACATAACCCTGCTTGTGGCCTCAGGCCTTGTCTAGTCAGGAAGATGGCAGCTGATTAAGAACAAGCCAGATTGAGAGCCACCATTTTAAACTTTTACTTTTATGGCAACCCATACCTAACTCTACATTCAGTTCTTTTGTTCTGGGTTCAAGATATTTAACTCTGATTTTTATACACACAGGGTAAGCTCATTGCCAATTCACTAAGCTAACATCTTAGCTCCATTTGCTTCTTTTTTGTTTTAGTCACACACAAACAGATACACACACACACACACACACACACACACTTTATATATATACACATATATATGTATATATATATATCACATACTTTATAATATATATGCAAGGCAATGACTTGTTATCTGTGGGCTGCTTACAAATACTGAAATCCACTAGGAGTTTGTCAGAAATGACAAGCGGGATCTCATGGAAATATTTGAAGACGTGTCAATGGCAGTACTTATTTTTAGTGTACAAAAGTTTCTGCTCTGTCCTTACCTCCATTGAAATGCTGAAATCAAGATTATCTTAGATCATTTGGATTCTTAAAATCAACTTACTATTGACACCAATCACACCAACATCTCACCAAAATAAGTGTTAGTATTTGATTAAATAGATGCCTACAGTAGCTTGTTCAGCTTGACATATTGGATGTTATGTCATAGTTTAGTTTTCCATTTGTTATAATTTTGGCACTTGTCATATTTCTTGGATTAGCTTGAAGAATACATCTGAGCTAGTAAAGAGTTAAGAATTTGATGAAACAATATTTAACAATAGCCTTCCATTTCTTAATAAACAGTCTGTTTCTCACAGTCAGATAAATACTAAGTTGTATTTTAGAAAAGAAAAACAGCCTGAGCACAAGTATAATTTGGTGAGATGCAACCACCTGATAGATGGTGACTACAGCATAGTTGTGGATAGTTGGACCATGCTTCCTATGTATGATTCACTATAAGGAACATAGGCTCCATATCATCCTTTTACATTTGGTTACAAGTTGAAAGGTCTAAAACCAATAATTCCTTCTTTACCTAGTTATCTGTTATGTAGTAGAATTCAACCTGATCTAATTATCTGGATTCCATATATATATTGAAGCCTTCCTTTGCAAAGGATGTGGCACTTGATATCATTAAACTATTTACTCTCAAATCTTAGCACAGAGATAACTATGGTTTTCAAAAGTCATTTATTCTTTGATATGATCCAACAATGTAATTCCAGATACCTACCATCAGATAAAATGCTGTTCCTGATACTATGTGAAAGACATTAGGTGAATATGTGAAGAAGCAATGTAAACTATTGAGAAAATGAAATGTTTTGCAATGTTTACTTTTAGATGGGAAATGTTTGGTAAATGAGAATTACTGTTATATATAAAAGTATCTGAAGATATAAGATTTACATGTGAGAATATTGTTGTAAATAATTAAGGGATTCAAAGATTTGAATGTGGAACAATTTTTAAATTAAACAACAATTCTAGAATATCCTGGATTACCAAATTCTCATGCTTCTTAAATTCTTAAAATTGGTGGACTTTCAGAGATCTGGGTAAGATGATGGACTCACAGCTACTTCTATATAATCTGACAATGAAGAATTAGGAGCAAAAAGAACAATCCAAAGATTTATGAAAAAAGAATTGAAGGAAAGAGAGCTCTTTAGTTGTAAAGAAGGTGCTTGACATATCTTAGTACTGTAGTAGAAACAGAAGTGTGCAGTTGGGTTAGATGGTGTTTTTTCTGGGGCAAACACATGACAGAGTGTTTTCCAGAAGCAGAAACAAGCAAAATGATAATTTGCTGAAGCAAAAATGTGAAAGAATATTTTGCAAAAACCAACACAGATAAAAAGCTAATGCAGACTCATTAAGGAATGTTTCACCAAAACACACATAGGTGGAAAGATATTCTGTTAAATCAAGAACATGAAAGGACACATAATGAATGATTCTTTGCTAATAACACAAATGTAGTGGTTCAACTTTCTTTCTTTCTTTCTTTCTTTCTTTCTTTCTTTCTTTCTTTATTTTGGTTTTTCGAGACGGGGTTTCTCTGTGTAGTCCTGGCTGTTCTGGAACTCACTCTGTAGACCAGGCTGGCCTCGAACTCAGAAATCCACCTGCCTCTGCCTTCCAAGTGCTGGGATTAAAGGCATGTGCCACCACCGCCTGTTGTGGTTCAACTTATATCATGTCATTGAGCTCCTTTGTTGGGACTCCATAAAGGAAAACACACCAAAAAACTTCTGGTGGTGTCCCATGCCTTCTAGCCACTACCAAGGACTTGTGCTGATTGAGAGAGCAATGTCAGCTGAGACAAACTCAGGTGGAATTTTGTTAAGATTCACAAGCTGTGACAAGATCAGTGGAGGACATGTGATATTTGGAGGGAGTATAAATAGAACTTAACATGCAGTGATGGAGTCTGGGCTTGGCTTGGAGGCTTGGTGGTAGAACAAACTGTACAATGCTTATTAGTCTTGTGTCTTTGCTGATCTTCCCCTTGTTGAGAGAGGCATAGCTGAGAACTTTTTCTGACATTCCTTTTTGATGATGGTCCTGGCTACTGACTCTTACAGATTTGGCTGAGTCTTGACTGTTCTTACTAGGCTGTACCCAGCTCTACTGAATTGGATTGGTGGTATATCTGTGAAGTGTTTGTAAGTGTATCAAGCTGCTCTTGCTGACCTGTGAACTGAACTGCTAATTTCCTGAAAACACAGATAGGATTTGCTCCAAAGAACCATTTCTAAACAGGTCCACTTGCTGATATCCTTTATTTCCCAATACCTCTGGTGGTTGGTAGACTAAAATAGGATTTAAAGCATTTAAGAACCATCATTAAAAATAGACTTAAAAATTTAAGTCATACAGTGCCACAAACAAGACTATTCTGCAAGATTGGTGTGATGTGAATATGTGGGAAGAGAAAATTCAACAGCAGAATTACCCCAGCTAGAACAGTACAGAGTTGTCTTCCACATTACATTACTTGCCTGGAAAGTAAATTGTGGAACATGTCAGGAAAGTACCTCTCTATGCCATTTTACAGTTGTCACATTAAAAACTGAAGGAGGAAAAGAAGCAGCAGCAGCAGCAGAATGAGAAGGAGGAGGAGGAGAATGAGAAGGAGGAGCAAGAGGAGGGAGAGGAGAAAGAGGAAGAGGAGGAGGAGGAGGAGGAGGAAGAGGAGGAGGAAGAGGAGGAGGAAGAGGAGGAGGAGGAGGAGGAGGAAGAGGAGGAGGAAGAGGAGGAGGAAGAGGAGGAAAAGGAGGAGGAGGAGGAAGAGGAGGAGGAGGAGGAGGAGGAAGAGGAGGAGGAGGAGGAAGAGGAGGAGGAGGAGGAGGAAAAGGAGGAGGAGGAGGAGGAAGAGGAGGAGGAGGAGGAGGAGGAAAAGGAGGAGGAGGAGGAGGAAGAGGAGGAGGAGGAGGAGGAGGAGGAAAAGGAGGAAGAGGAGGAGGAAAAGGAGGAGGAGGAGGAGGAGGAGGAGGAGGAGGAGGAAAAGGAGGAAGAGGGAAAGGAGGAGGAGGAGGAGGAGGGAAAGGAGGAGAAAAAGGAGGGAAAGGAGGAGGAGGGGGAGGAGGAGGAGGGAAAGGAGGAGGGAAACTCTAAGAAGGTTATCAAGATAGCAGATATCTCAGGGTGTCAATGGTCTTACTTCATATTTATTGCAACCAGTACAAACTTAAAGACAGAAATAGAGAACCATCTCCACAAAGTAGTTCTTTGTCCTTCACTTGCATGTCATAGTAGGCATATTCCTGTCCCAGATACATGTTATACACATGGACACATAAGCAAACTCACACACTCACACACACAGAGACACACACACTCACACAGAGGAATGCACATAAACATGCATACATACACACTATGATGAAGTTAATAATGATAAGCAGTAATGATAAATAATAATAAATTAAATTTAAAATTTAAGCGATCAGAGAAAATTATTAATTTACATAATAAAAATTTCAAGCCAGTATTATATATCTCTTCAGTATACCTAAAAGCCAAAAAAAAAAAAAAAAACATGAAATGAAATATTTTGGTTCCTAAACATACTAACAACTGAGAACGTAAGGTCACCTTCTATACTAATGGAGAAAGAGGAAGCTTTCAAGCCAAGACAAAATTAATGTAAAAGCCAACATTGAAGAAAACATATGAAGGAAGATGAAAACATGACATATTCTGGAGTGTACAAGAAAGCATGCATTCTCACTTTCTCAGTTTCCAGGTCACCCATTAGTGTCAGGTATGGGTTCTACCTTATGAGACTTCTGTCAAATTGGATATTGGTTGGTTACTCCAACAAGTTGTGCCACCCTTGCACTAGCATAGTCACTATAGGACACTAGGCATATGCCAAAGGTTTTCTGGCTTTGTTGCTGTTTTCATTTTTCTTCTGGTAGCATATTGAGTACCTTCTTGTGACAAGGACCCCAGAACTTAAGGATGAAGGCTTTATATAGATATCTACTCTACTTCTTCATTTTCAACCAGTCATGTTTTCTGCTGCAACTGGGCCTTGGCATCAACACATGGAAGACTAAGTATTGACTTGATAGTAGCTTGGGTTATTTGAGAATTCCCAATGGACTCCTTGATTAATAATTCAACTAGATATAACCCAATTCAGGTACTAGATATTTCATTTGATGACAGAGGTGGTGAGAGGTCTGCTACTTGATAATTTCATTGAGAAATCATATATGCCATAATTTTAAATGTTTTCCCACTATACTCTTCCACATTAAACTCTTGCGTATCTCTACCTATGTGATCCTTCCATTCCAACATTGCCATCCATCTGTAACTATCTATTTTATTTCCATTTCTTTATGAGATTTATCTATCTCTCTTAGTTGCCTACTTTATACCTAACTTCTGTGAAACATAGATGATAGCTTGGTTATCTAGACTTAACAGCTATTATCCACATATATGTGAGTACATACCATATTGCTCTTTGAGATTCTGGGTTACCTCACTCAGGAAAACTTCCAAGTTCCATCCATTTATCTGTAAATTTCAGGATTTCCTTTTTTTTTTAATCACTGAGTAATACTCCATAGTGTAAAGACTTCATGTTTTCTTTACCCATTCTTCATTGAGGGATATCTATGCTGTTTCCAGTTTCTGGCTATTATGAAATTAGAAGCAATGAACACATTTCAGAAAGTTCCTATGTGGTAGGAAGAACATTGTTTTCACATATTTCTGGAATGGTGTAGCTGGATTTTGAGGTAATTTCCTCTTCATAAGGACCCAATGTACTGATATCCATAGTGGCTATACAAGTGTGCATTCCTATCAACAATGGATGAGTGTTTGCCTTATTATACATTACAAGCATAAACTGTTGTTTATTTTTTCTCTTTTGATCTTAGCAATTCCAACGTATGTAAGATGAAATTTTAAAATGGTTTTGAAACTATAATGGCTAAAGAGTCTGAGCATTAAGTGTTTCTCAGGCTTTCAAGTTATCCATTAAGAATTCTCTCTTTAGATCTGTGCTCTACTTTCTTTAAATTGAGTTATTTGTTTTCTTGATGTGTGGAATTTTGAGTTCTTTATATATTTTGGATATTTGTCTTATATTAGATATGTAGTTAATAAAACCCTTTCCCATTCTGTGGGTTGTCAAACAGCATTTGAATGACACCATTCTTTTTGTTTGTTTGGTTGTTTTTTTTTTTGTTTTGTTTTGTTTTGTTTTTCAAGACAGGGTTTCTCTGTATAGCCCTGGCTGTCCTTGAACTCACTCTGTAGACCAGGCTGGCCCTGAACTCAGAAATCCACCTGCCTCTGCCTCCCAAGTGCTGGAATTAAAGGCATGCGCCACCACTGCCCGGCAAATGACATCATTCTTGCTGTACAAAAAGCTTCTAATTTACATGAGGTAGCATTTATTAATTGACAATATTTATTTTCTATGCTAAGAGTACTCTGTTTAAAAATCTATGGAGGTTTTATATTAAAAATCAATCTGAATTGAAAAACAAATTAAGATGACAACACCTCATGACTCTATGTGTTTCCATCCAGAGATGCAAGTTTGAGTCAACAGATGAGCAACTGTAAATACAATGCATTACTTAAAGTTATCAAAGAGCAGAAATCAAATGATATTTGCAGCATTAATTATGTTAGAAAAGGAAAAAAAGAGAGTAATTCAAATGAATAGCTTAATTTCTTTTTTTTTTTTTTTAAAGATATGTTTAACAGCCTAACCCAATAGAAAAGTGCATGGGAAAAATGAGTTGAGGAGACATCAATCACAGTCTAAGGGTATATTCAAGAAATAGATATGATGTAGGGGAAGTGTCTTAGGAATGAATCCCATGGATTGCTTGTGGGTGCGTAACAATGTGGCCTTTGTGGATATCAGTATGGAGGTTAACAAAACATCTTCTAATTAGTGGCAGGATACAAATGTGTTTAAGTTCCTGTTTTTTTTTTTTTTATTTTATATACCAATAAGAAATCTGCTGAAAAAAAAAGGAAATTGAAAATAAAACTTATTCATAATAGAAATTTTCAGTAAATAAAATATCTAAAAATAAACTGATGTAAGTAAATGGGTGCTATCTAAGACGAAAGCTTTAAGAAGTGAACATTTTTAAAAAAATAATAAGATTCTAGAACATGGAAAGACTAAACAACTAAAATTTTAAAAGACAAAATTACAAAAACTGACCAGGAAGCACAAAAGACACCCCAAAAGCCAAACCAATTTTAGAAGAAAAAATACTATCTCACCACAGATTATAATTTAGAGCTATAGGGACAAAAACATCATGGTTTTGTCAAAAAACTGGGCAGGAAGATGAAAAAACTCTAACATTGTACCCCAAAATAAATTCCCAAGCTATACAAACATAATATTTGATAAATGTGTCAAAAGTACATATTGAGTAAAAATCAAACCCCTCAACAAATAGATCTGAGGAACTGAGTATTCACATTTAAAGAATCGAGCTAGGTACATATCTCCCATAGAACACACAAAAATATCTTTTAATAATAGATCAAAGAAATTAATAAAATTATGAAAAATGGCAGTTTTATAAAGAAAACCTAAGTAAAACACTTTAAAATACAGGCATAGTAGGAATTTCCTCCAAAGGATTACAGGGATTTAGAAAATAAACTTCATATTGATAACTGGGATTACATAAAATTAAACAGCTTCTTTATATCAAAGCAAACAATCCCCAGAGTAAAAAGAAAACCCACAGATGGGGCAAGGTATGTTTGTATTATGTGTCATTAGAGGATGAATATGTAGAATATATACAGAATTGGGAAAAATATACACATACATAATTTTCTCAATGTATGAGATAATTATTGAATAGATTTTAGAAACTCGAATAGCTAATAAACATTTAATGAAATGTCCAACATCATTAGCATCAGGAAAATGCACCTTAAACTAAATTGAAATTCTATCATCCCTTGCATAGAACTACTCATATCAAGGAAAAAAAAAAGACAAATATTGGCAAGGATGTGGGGGAAATAACTCTTTGTTCCTGGGAATGGGTATGCAAACTAGTACTATTATGCGTAATATTTTGAAAATATTACAGAAGTTTCATTAAGAAATAAAGATAGACATTACACAATTCTAAGTAAGGCATTACCCAATGTTACCAGTTCTGGGTGAACAAACACATCGGACTATGTGTTCTACCATAGCAGTCCCTACAGATTTATTTATTGTTTCACTGTTGCTAAGATTTACAACAGATGGAAACATGTAGAAATGCAACAAATCCACACAGTAGCATTTTATTAAGTATCAGAAAAAAAATAATAAATTTTGAAGATTTTGAGAAAATGGGTGGAAGTAGAAAACATTGTTGATTAACCCAGACTCAGAAAGACAAATATCTACGTCTTGTTCAACCTCAATACAAGGACTTTTGCCCTGTCTTGTTGCATCTTATTGTGTCCTGTTTGGATGTCATCTCTATTTTGAAGAGAGGGCAGTAGAGGAGTGCATCTGTGGGACAGGAGAGGTTGGGGTATGTCTTACTTATGACTTCTATTGCTGTGTCAAAACATCATGACTTCCATAAAGCAAGTTATGAAGGAAAATATTTATTCATTTCATACACAGAGATCATTACCCATCATTGGAGGAAGTCAGGACAAGAACCCACGCAAGGCTGGAACTTAAAATTCAGGAGCTGATTAGGAGGCCACAGAGGGTGCTACTTACTGATTTGCTTCTCCTGGCTTTCTCAGTCTATCCTTTTATAGAACTCGGGACTACCAGGTACAATGAGCAGGACTCTCCCCCTTTGGTCATTAATTGAGAAAATGCCCTACATCTGAATCTCACTGAGGCATTTATTTCCTCAACTGAAGGATTCTATCTCTGTGATAACTGTTGCTTGTGTCAAGATGACACAGAGAGGAATGGATAGAGAAAGAAACTGTAGCCAGAAAATATTTTATGAGACAAAAAAAACTATATTCAATAAAAAAGAAAGATATCACACTGTATCTCATCTGAACACTATGTGTTTGTGTCTATGTCTTCATGTGGATATTTGTGTGTGACATGATTTGTTTGTGCTGTTCTTGGAACAAGAGTAGAAACAGTGTAGCAAAGCAAGGAAAGGGGGAAGGGGAGTGGATGAAATACATGTGGCCAGAAAGCAGAGGCAGATCAACTAGAGGAACAAAAGTAAACCATCAAGAAAGATTAGAAGATAAAGTGGGTGGAGAAGGCAGATGAATAGGAACAAAGGATGTATAAAAATGCTACAAAGAAAGCAATTTTTATAGCTACCCTATGACATAGTATAAAAATATTATTTTTTTCTTATTGTCAATGAAAAACTATTTATATAATTTTAGTAGATGTTTGTATCAGTCAGACTGTGTGAAATTCCAATGGCTTAATATTAAAGCACAATCTTTTAAGACATGAAGTCTTAGTTAGGAATACATTATTCATAAAGATTTATGCTAGTTACTTTTAAGTGCCCAAAGATAATCTATCTCTCTCTCTCTGTCTGTCTCTGTCTGTCTCTGTCTCTGTCTCTCTCTCTCTCTCTTTCTCTCTCTGTCTGTCTGTCTCTCTCTGTCTCTCTGTCTTTCTCTCTCTCTGTTGTCTGTATACAACAAGTAAGTGAGGGTGCGAGCTACTGACAAATAATATCAATTATATTGTGATATTGTCTAAGATAAATTGATACTTAATTTTTCAAGAATGTAGGACAACTTAATGATGTAGGATACATCAAATAGAAGATGAAGAAATGACAAGAGAGTTGTTTAGAGGCTGCTAAATTTGAAATCGTTGCATCAAATGGAAGAAGTAAATAACACTGCACCTATTGTCCCAAGTTCAGTAGAGATCTGAGTTGAAATACTGATTCTATTTGTATATATATGATTACAAAATTTATAGGAATAAACTGGACAGATTAAGAGAACACAGTGAGTGGGTGGAAATTAAAGATCAAAGAAATGTACAAGAAAATTATGGTGAAAATATGTGATATAAAATATTGGGAGCAATAATTTTAAGGCATATTGTTCAAAAGATGTTAATGTTAAATGACAAAATTGAGGATGTAGGGAAAGCAGGGTAATATGATATCAATCATTCTATGCGGCACATCCTCATAGAAGCAGGAGGAGGGGGGATGGGATAGGGGGTTTCTGGGGAGGGGAAGGGGAAAGGGAATAGCATCTGAAATGCAAATAAAATATCCAGTTAAAAATGAGAAAAAAAATCTTCATGTATGTTATCCAACATATCTCTACTGTATCATAGAAAGCAATAAAAGCATACATAAAATGTAAAAAATCATATAAATAATCTCTCAATACCTAAAAAAGTTTTTCAAAAGTTAAAAGAGGAAATTCAACAAACTCCTGAATTATATAAATCTTACAACTAAAAGTAGGGAAGCCAGAGAGAGCGGAGAGAGACTTCAGTGAGTATAAGTTTTGCTAACAACTTATAACCCAAATGTTATTTGCAATTGACAGCTTCTGGGAGATGGAAATCATTTTCCCCCATTGAATGACACTGAGTATTTCAACCAGAAGTCAAAGCAAGTTCTATGCTTAGGAGAAACTGGCCAAAACAAAAGGGACTCTATGTGTTTATTGTGCTTTTGCTTAGGTCCTTTTTTTGTTACTGGTGGTGGTGGTGGTGGTTTTGTTTGTGTGATTGAGATATTTTTGGAGAGAGAAGGAGAAAGAGCAAGCAAGCAAGCAAGAGAGAAAGAGAGAAAGAAAGAGGGAGAGAGAGAGTTGACAAAATAGAATAATTCATGTATGTAAAAATATAGTAGACAATAAAGAACAGAAGGAATCCTGAGTCCATGGATCAAATGTTCAATAAATTTGACATCTCATAAGGAACTTTGGTTAGACATTACAGAAGTGTGTGTATATGCATGCGTGTGTGTGTGTGTGTGTGTGTGTGTGTGTGTGTGTGTGTGTGTGTGACAATATTTGTTAAAGAACTATGGGTACTGCTTTGTTAATTGCTGTATTAATTCAATCTTTCATAGTTTCCTTTCCAAATATATCCAATAGCCCATACTCTTCCTATACTAATTAGGTTTTGTTTGTTATGATGAACACCATTACCAAAAACATCTTAAAAAAGAAATGATTAATTTCAGCTTAAAGGTTCCATTCCTTCACTGAGTGATGGCAAGGCAAGAGCTTAAGGCAGGAACTGAAGTAGAACTTGGGAGGAAGAGTGCTTTCTGGATTGCTCTCCACCAATCTCTCAGCCTACTTGTATTAATTTGCTCATATATTACCTCCTGATTACTGTTTATACTCCTTCCTCCACTTCCTGGACCTCTCTTATCACATTCCCTGTCCCCAGATCCACTCGTTCTCCTTGACCTTCAGATAACACTAGACCTCACAAGGATATCAAACATAGCATATCAAGTCACAATAATAAAAACATATATGAGGCATCCCAGTAGGAGGGAAATGGTCTTAAAAGTAGGCAAAATAGTCAGAGACAGTTCTCACTCTCAGTGTTAGAAGTCCCACAAGAAGACAAAGCTACACAAACATAACATATGTTCAGAGGGCCTAGAAAGGTCCCATATAGCTTCCCTTGTTGTCGATTCAGTATCAGTTATCCCCTTTGTTCCAAGGTTAGTTGATTTTGTAGACTTTCATGTGATGTCCTTGACCCCTCTTGCTCCTACAGTCCTTCCTCCTCCTCTTCAAAGTATTGGGAGTGGTCAGCCTAATGTGTGGCAGTGGATCTCTGCATTTATTTCCATCAGTTTGAGCCTACATTTAATACAACGCAGAAATAACTTCTTGAGGCTGACAATGCTCTCAGAGGACTGGGACTTCCCATGGACACTGATAATAATAATAATAATAATAATAATAAAAAAATACCCTACAGCTTCGCCTACAGGTGAATGCAATGGGGGCGTTTTCTCACTTCAGATTTCCTCTAAATGATTCTAGTTTGTGTCTATTTAAAAACAAACAAACAAAAAACAAAACAAAACAAAACAACCAAAACCAGCCAGCAAACAATATACAAATAAAAAAAAAAAAGTCCCGCAAATAATGTAGAGATCTGGATAGGTTATGCCAGTTAAATTCTTCTGTATAGAAATGTTATGGATGTCAAAAGCTCATTGATGGGCACTTTTTATTAGACCGTTAATCCTACAATCAGAACTTGCATCTTCTATGAAAGGATAATTGAATCATAATTTAAATGTATATCAAACTTCTAGAAAGTTGGAGAAACACTATGTGGTTAAGAAGCCTTGGTTCATTTACAGTATGTTCGTGTTTGTTGTTCATCACACATGTGTAATGCTTAGAAATGTATTCAACTATGACTCCATTATTCCAGCAGCCTCTATTGAAGTCCAAAGGAACATGCACTAACATGCAGAGACATAGGCACACATATACACAAATAAAAAATAAATAAATATCCTAAAAGTAAAAAAATGGGAATTTGGGAAACTATTACTTCATTATTTACAGGTAGATTTTTACAATAATTATTATATATTACCAAAAAAATATTAAATGAATACTTACTAAAGAATATGTATTAGGTATCAGATATATATATATATATATATATATATATATATATATATATACACTATGCTACACCATTTCTTTATTTTATTTAGTCAATAAAATCTAAAATAGTAACATTGGAAAAATACTGATCAAAATGAATTAAAAAAACTGATTAGTCAAAATTTTAAAATTCTACCTTTCACAGACTTATTTGGAGTAAAGTAATTAGAATAAATATTCAGGATCGATAAACTAAATTCAATATGTTACAATGTTTCTATTTATTTATAAGATTGTAAATGAATCTGTTATCAGGAAGGAATAGGCAGTTAATGCCATCTTGTTGTCCAATTATTATAGTTTTGGAAATTGCTGGCTTCTATTTGGTGCCTGCATAATTCTGTCTATTCAGGTAAATAAGAGTTAATAGCCAGACTGTGAATTTGCCATAGTAGATAATTAGTGTAATCTGTTATGTATGAAAGCTAAGCTGGCAAAACTGTTTTTAATAATGCCCATGGTGTCAAATCACCAATTTCTCATTGTGGCTGCAAAATGCACAGATGGGAAAAGACTTACTCCTCATTTGTAATTTATCTGCTTTTCCTAAAGAGCCTACTTAAATATTCTTTTATTACAGCATTCAGAATAACAATAAAATTGACTGACTGAAATATCTCATTTCAAAATGACATATCCCTTTCTTATTCATCATTATTATCAACACTCAATGCACTGATTTTCCATAACTTTCCTCCCATTTTTATATCAACTGTACATTTTTTTTAGTGGAATGTAGTCAGTAAAAGAACAAGGCTATACAAATTAATGTCTTTACAAAACAAAACAATCATATTCTTACTCTGATATAACATGTGGCATAGCATTACATTCTTTGTACTAGTTTATTATAAAATGATACATATAGTAATATTAATGTAACACTATTTATGTTGTTTATAATTTATACATATAATCTATTTGTGAATTATAGGTGTAAAGAAGCTCCTTGTTGAAGTATAAAAGACATGCATGGTAACTGTTAGCTTGCTTTAGAAAAAAACTCAAAAACATTACTTTATATGAAATAAACCTTTGTTTTGTAAAGAACCTTAATGAAGCCCTCAGTAAAGGAGAAGCCAGAAAATGCTCTTCAGAAACTTCCCACATAACAATGTGTCATCCTTCATGCTTATGATGAGTTTGATGTTATCTGTTTGTAGGTACAATATGTAATAGGAAATAAACTGACACATTTTATACTAGCAATTATGGATAATTTAAATTAATAACTACCTTTACTCTCTACATTTATGAACATTTTGGGATATATTCATACAAAATATTGATTTTATATAGTTACAATTTTGATGTAGCCTATTACATATTATATATTATATATATTTGTCATGTCATATTTACTATTGTATTACTTTCATTTGAAAAAAAATATTTAATTTGGACTACCATACTGTCTCTTCCTCTCTCTCCCTCTCTCTTCCTCTCTCTCTCTCTCTTCCTCTCTCTCTCTCTCTCTCTCTCTCTCTCTCTCTCTCTCTCTTTCTCTCTCTCTCTCATCCTCAGTATATACTAATTTTGTGGAAAAATTATCCCAAATACAAATATGGAAAATCAATTTATGTTGTATTATTTAATTAATCTTAAATTGGGAGTTCTACCCCACCTTTGATCATTTAGTTCTCTGATAAAATACATGCAACTTTTATATTTATCATGACCCTTTAAAGCCCTAGAACTGGTCAGATATCTATCCTTTATGCATTTTGTCTACTTCCCTATCAACAACCCTGAGTTATAATTTACTATGTCCCATCTGAGCTGCTCTTAACTCCAAGTGTTCAGTCCTCATGGCTCTCTTCATGACTCACTACCCCATGGAGTATTCTCTTTACTTTCCTCTTTGTGGTCCTCCTCAGACAGCAAGCCTGGGAACAGAAACTCCACCTACCATGATTCTACGCTACCATAGGCTGTCAGCATTTTTATTCAATCAATAGTTTTAGACTAAAGAACAAGGTCACATCACATAGCATTACTTGTGTACATGCAGATTCTCTGGTCCCTTGGAGGAACCAGGCCTTTGGGGGCTAGTATTTAGCATTACAATATATAGGAAAAAGGTATTTACATTTTATGGATATTATTAGAGTTTTTTCTTATATAAAGAGTTTGTAAGTAGGATGCTATCTTCAGGTTACTCTTTTGTTGATGATAATAATGTCCTTG
This sequence comes from Rhabdomys pumilio, assembly GCA_030674055.1. NCBI lineage: Eukaryota > Metazoa > Chordata > Mammalia > Rodentia > Muridae > Rhabdomys > Rhabdomys pumilio. The sequence goes on from JANHMN010000015.1 coordinate 40,052,901, forward strand.
TCATTGCTCAGTGTTTTGAGTAATATAGGGATGGAATAAGGCAGGAATTCAGAAAGAGATAAAGAAATACTGGCAGGTGGAGGGAAAGAAGAAATGAAGGTTAAGAAATTGAGAATGTAATTACTGAGGGTTAAGAAAGTGGGGATACAATTACTGGGGACAAATAAATCTATGAACTATGAAAGGAAAGAAGAACACATACATACTAACACAGATTCTGAATTTGGATCCTTTCCTGATGTTATGCTTCATAGAACATTGGTAAAAATCATGGAGGAAGCACCACTTAAGCTACCTGGATCTGAAATTTGTATAAAATGTAGTTCTATGGGCCGGTGATCAAGTTAGAGAAAGAGCCAGGAAGCACAGTTTTCTTATGGTTTCTGCTTGAGTTCATAAAACAATGTCCCACAGTGAAGGTCTGTGAACTGGAAGATGAAATAAGCACCTTTATTCTCGGTTGCTTTTGGTCAGTGTTTTATCACAGCACCAGAGACGAAGTTGGAAGACACAAGAATATCTGAAGAAGCTGCCCTTGGATATTATAAGATGTGTTGCTTATTTAAAGAATTTTTATCTAGACCGAGCTCACTGTTGCTTTTTCTGAAATGTGTTAAAATGGATTCTAGATCATAATATTTGGTTTTCTTTTCTTTTGGAAGTAATATGTTAATTTACTGAAGTATGATGTTTTAGATTTTTTGTCTTTAAAACTATCTTATTAATTTAGAAATGAGCATCTTAAAGACAATATATAATTTGCAAATCCTTTGATGCAGCATTTATGTTTGTATTTTAATTAGTTTATTCCTATTAAGTCATACTTAAATTATTATTTATACAAAAGGATTCAAAGTTACATGTTAATTTTAAAACGTTTATCTTTTGTTTGTTCTAGGTGTTCTTGATCTAACTATTTTCTGTGGCCTCTAATGTGTTATTATACTACTTTTATAATTTATTGATTATGTAATATATATCTTCTGATAAATGTTAACATATATATCTTTTGAAAATATATAAGATTATATAATTATATATGATATACACTATATAAAATTTTACTGCTGCTGTTATTTTATACTTTTAAAAGAAATATATAGAAACTGCAGAGATGGCTCAACTACTAAGAAGACTCTTTCAGAGGACTTGTGTTAGGTTACTAGAGTGCACAATGGGTGGCTGACAACTACTTGTCCCTCAATTTCCAGTTCATCTGACTCCCAATTCAGGTGACTTAACTATTTCTTCAGTATTCATTTATAATCACAGCATACATCGTTATATTTTTGGCTTTACTGTTAATCATGGTATTAAAAATTCAAAATAAATTTGTTCCATGTGTATTATTTCTTTGTCTTTTTAAATTTCTTCTTCTGATCTTTTCTCCTTAGAGAATATCTATAAGTTATTCTCATAGCAGTACTTCTCAGTCTTCCTATTTTTGCTATACTTTCATAAAATCCTAGGGTTCTGGTGATGCCCCACAAGAAAAATAGTTTTTTTTTAGTTCACATCTATAATTTTGCTATTATTATGAACTGTAATGTAAACCTGGTATGCAGGATATCTGATTTACCATTCCCAATGGGGTCTGAACCCCAAGATTCACAGATTGAGAACCACTGTTAGAGAAAGTCTCCTGGCAACAAATTATTTCATTTTCCCTTTATCTGAGAATGCTTTGGACTCCTCTCTTGACTGTAGAATATTTCTCATGCCCTTGACATTTCTTGTTGACAGTTACTTTCTTTAATCATGTGGAAAATAATGTGTCATGAGCTCCTGGACTTCCTGTTATAAGGGGAAAAATCATGTTTTCTGAACTATTTTTTTCTCTCTCACCAGTGAGCCAAAATTTTCTCTGGATATTTTCTACCTTTTTTTCTTTATCAGATTTTAAGTTGATTTTGAGGTTTCATTCTAAATATTTCTCTGGGTATAACCTGTTTGAAGTCCCTTCATATTTACACTGGTAAATTAATAGTTTTGACCTAATGTGGATTGTTCTAACCGTTACTGTTTTTATTTCATTATTAGCATTGGCATCTTTCTCATGTCCTCTCAAGAGTGTCATGATGAAAATGTAGAATCTGTAGAGTTCTTTGAGTACCTAACTTTCTGTTTTTAGTTTATTTTCTCTGACTTATTTTGATGAATACATATTATGTTTCTTCCAGGTCATTGATTCTTACATTTGTTTATTTGTTTTGTTTTGTTTTGTTTTTTTTTTTGATTAATTAATTCAGTTATATTTTATTTTGTTATTTTACTATTTTTAAACATTGCATTTGAGCCGAAAAACCTTTGGTTTCTTTGTTGGTGTACATTACTTACTTCCAAGTCTATTTTTTTTTAATTTGAGCATTATAATTACCAATTAAATCATTTTGACAATTCCTGTTAATGATATTTAGGATAATACTAAAAGGTTTTTGTAATTCAATTTATTTTTAAATTTCTTAAAATGTTCATATATGCCAATGTATATATTTCAAATATATACATATATTTCACACATACCCACATATATACATGTATTATATATATATATATATATATATATATATATATATATATATTCATATATTTCACACACACACATATATATGTATGTATATATATATAGTATTTTGATCACATCAGATCCAAAGTTTTGCACTTCTGTTCTCCCTGAATCCCTTGAAACATATTCTTCTCTCAATTATATGTTTTCTTTTGGCTTAAAAAATAATCCTTTGAGTCCAGTTGGTGCTTCCCATATGAATGTGGTTATAGGCTCATTCACTAGAACACATAGAGTCTACTATTAGCTACATCACACCCTTTTATCATAAAACTGGTCTTCACTCTTTCAGAAATTGTCACCTATCAGTAACTCCTCAGTGTTTGGGAATTTTGAAGCTCTCTCCTAATCATAGTGGAAATTTTGACTGTCTCAATCTTAAATAGGTCTCTTATAGGTAATTCTTTCCATGGTAGAGATAACATCACCAGAAGAGAAAGAGGATATAGAAATATGTAAAAGCAGAGAACTAGGAAGACTACAGCCAAATGCTGTCTTGTATTCATGACATGGCTGTCAGACTTATGATTTAACATCAGATTATAATAGAAAGAGATAAGTCAAATGATATGTTTTTGAATATGAGTATGATGAGGCATAGAGACTAAGAGAGTGAAGAAAATAATGAGAAGGTTAAATCAAAAAATATATATATATGAAAATGCCCGACAAACTTTTAATTTGTTATGAAATAAATGTTCCTTTACAATATTCTTAAAACCACAGATAATATATTTTATAAACTTAACTCAGTTGTTATTCATTCTATCTAGGCATCCAGGTAATAAATTTCTGGACATATGTTTCCAATCTTTATGCACAAGTAATTTTATCTATTTACAATTGATGCACACATGGAAAAAGGGAACACTGAGCCCATGTTTTGAACGATGAAGAAGATGATCTCAGTTGATGTTGATAAAGATGCAAACTACAATCATTGTCTGGTGTTTGAAAGGAGGCACCTGGGCCCAGGTGATATATGAAGTCACATGTAAATCAGTTTTTGATGGATATTCTTTCTGATACACTGTATTATACCATATCATTTTACTAAATCTGTGCTCACATACTTGATATTTGGAGTTGTTATCATAAAAAATTTCCTAATATTTTAATGAAGAAGATAAAACCTTCTGTAACTCTTAAACTAATATATACATATATATATATCAAAACAAAGTTCTATCTCACTATGTGTGAGTGTGTGACTAGGGGTGGGAGATATTAATGCTACCATTATGGATTCAAGATGGATACATGGATGAATGGTTGTTATAGAAATGTTTAATCTAAATTGACAACCCAGGCTTTATACCTTGCCTTTGAACGTTCAGTTCTTAGATTAAAAAAAAAAAACACACACACACACAATGTTTTTATTTACAGCAAGCCTTAAATAGCACAAGAGCTGGGAAGATATCTACCAACTATCTTATTAGAATCAAGTTTTCTGTCAATAATCCAGAGTTATTACTTACAATGTTTCATCTGGGCTACTCTTAATTCCAATTGACAAGCCCTCAGGACCATGTTCTCTTGAACTCACCAAAGTCTCCGCAGCTTCTTATCCATTCACCTTCTTCTCCCCTTTGTCTCTCTACCTCCAAACAAGTCACTTCAAAACCACCTATCTCTAATATTTCCAGTGATTGGCTATAGCCCATTTTATTTAAACCAGAATTTTAAATCAACGAACAAGGTACATGTAAAGTCACTCTTAGGCCTAGACCTTCAGGTATAGAATTTAACGTTACAATATATAGCAATAGACCAAACCTCAATAAGTAGTCCTTTCTTTAATTGAATTACTGTCAATTGCATTCAGTGGTAGTTTTAAGTGAAACACACTGACTGGCACTGATTACACCTTTACTAGAACATAAATCTTTATGTGTTTTATGACTACTTACTGGAGAAAAAAACATACTTATTTTATCTCAGTCAAATGAAAAAAGCCAGAATGCTAAAATTCATGTGCAGTGAACAGTAATATTAATTCAGCTGTTGTTTTACTCCAACATGGGTCAATGCTTCTGTGATCTGTACTAATAACATTTGAAAGGGCCAGATCTACTGAATATTATGTAGAACTTAACATGGATTTTGTTAAGTTATGACATCATGTTGATCAGTTAGGGTGAGTCAGAGGCAGCCTCTATACTCCAGGCTCAATCACAAACTCTCAATTCTGAGGCAGGAAAACAGACTTTAAGAAATGCAAAATATGGACTATGAGGGAATCTGCTTAAAGCTAGTGGTCTGGGTATGACAGAAACTTCCTGTCAAATTAAAAATCAAATTTCTACTTATTCATTACCTTTGCTGCACAGAAGAAAGTAATATCTGTTCAGTTATGTGAAATCTGAAAGTGCTAAATATGAATGAAAACCTTTTTCTGCATGGAGTTGACTTTTTAATCACCTGATTTTAATTCAATATTCATCAATATGTATAATTGGAAATCTGTTAAAAGATTGAAAGGAATCATGAAAATGTATATATATATATATATTACATATATATGTAATATATATGTAATATATATATATAACAGTTTTATATATAAATATATACATTACTTTAAAATACAAATATAAATTAAAAGAATGGGGGGAAAATAAGTAGGAACAAGTCTTTTTACATATCAGTTCTTTGTTTGTATGTGTGTGAAATACTGTGCATAGCATATCAGTGTTCTCCATACTTTAACCATGGTGATGAGCTTGTTTCATTGATCTGCTCCTCATCAACTGTGAATCTGATCTGCCCCATTGGCAAGCTGTCATTGACAACAGGCTCTTATTAGTATACTGAGTGGCAAATGCTTCTTTGTCAAAAATTGTACCATTCAATCTTTCAGTCTGCCCACTTGAAAATGAATTTGATCCTTTTCTCTACCTAGAATTCTTGTTGTCATTTCAATGCAACGGTAAGCATCATGGTTTTTTTTTTTTCTGCACTTGGTTCATAAAATAGAATCATTTTTCTATTCAAGCAAGCAAACAAACAAATAGGCATAGGAGACTTGAAGTAGGTATGACGTCTATTTATTTATTTTAGTCTTGTAAGCAGTTTGTCTAAAGTTGCCAAGGATATAGAATTTGTTATTATATTTGATAATTGTATTAAGATAACATAGAGTTAATCATCTTTGGTCAGTTGTTAATTTATTATTCATTGGAAATGATTTTACCTTTATTCTTAATATCTTTACTTATATAGCAACACATTAGGCTTATTTTACATTTTTATTTATTTTTTTACATTTTGATTCATTACTCTTCTGATTTTTGCTTTTACTATTACTTTTCTTTGTTTGTCTTTGCTACTTTGAGAATATCTACTTTAATTGGAAATGTGAGTTAGCCTGTTTTTACCCTTGTTTAATTTGGTTATAAGCTGTTAATTTTCCCCTTTATTCCTGTCTTATATATAGCATCCTGTCCACAGTTTTCCCTCTTCTATGCTCCAGTCTCTCCTTTCCTTTCATTCCACTCCACACCCACCCCACCCCTACTCTGCTTCCCTTTAGAAAACAGCAGGCCTCTCAAGAACATGAACCAAACAGTGAAGAGTAAGTTACAATAATAGCAGAAACATATCATTGACTCAAGTCTGGATAAGGCCATCCAGTATGAGGAAAAGGATCTTATAAGTAAGCAAAAAGAGTGAGGGACAGGCACTGTTCACACTGCTAGAATTTCTATAAGAACACCAAGCTACTCAGCCATAATATATATGCAGTAGATCTGTCAGTCTCTGACAGGCTCCCCGATCTTTCTGAGTCTGCATAAGTCCTGGTCAATTCATTTGTAGACCTAGATCTTATGGTGTGTTCCCGATCCCTTGATCTTTTTGTTTCCTATGACCCTTAATCCCCCTCCTCCACAGGACTCCTCAAGCTCTACTTAATGTTTGGCTCTGGGACTCTGTAACTGCTAACATCAGTAGCTGGATAAATTCTCTTTGATCATTTTGATGACAATTCTGTAGGATATTGTTCCAAGACACTGCAGACAGGACAAATTTGAGGTCAAAGTTTCTGTGACTGGGTTGATGTCTCCATCTTTCATTGAGATCTAGCCTGATTACTGAATATCATTCCATGGAGTTTTCCTTGCACTAGATTTCCATATCTGACAGAGGGCTAATATCCAAAATATATAAACGACTAAAGAAAACAGACATCAGCAAACTATAGAATCCAATAAAAAATGGGGTGCATATCTAAACAGAATTCTCAACAGAGGAATCTCAGATGGAAAAAAAAGCACTTAAGCAAAATGTTCAACATCCTTAGCCATCAGGGGACTATAAATCAAAATGACTGTGAGAGTCTGTCTTACACTGTCAGAATGGCTAAGATCAAAAACCCATGTGACAGCTTATGCTGGGAAGAGAGTGGAGCAAGGGGACCACTCCTCTACTGTATGTGGGAGGAAATCCCCCCACAGCCACTTTGGAAGTCAACACAGCAGTTCAGGAGTCAAGCTGTTCATTTTATCAGTAATAATGCCATGGTTTTTATTTCCTATTATTTTTCCAATGGTATTTATATTACATTTTTCTAACTTTTTCATATATATATATTATATATATATGAAAAATATTATATATATATATATAATATTTATTTTCCATTATTCTCTGATATCCACTTCTCACTTCTATTGAGTTATTTCTTCCAAGTAGTCCTTTTTCTACTTTCACATTTGTTCAAGTAGCCACAACAGCTTATTTCAATACTCTCGTCACATTCAGAGGATAACACTTAGCAGATAACTCTCCTCCTTTGGCTCTTACAAGATTATCAGGCTCAGTTACATAGTATTCCCTGGTTATCAAACAGGGTTATAGTTGTTGTATTTGAATTAAAAGTCATTTATTCTTAATAATTTGACTAGTTATGAATCTCTTCACTAACCATTGTCCATCGTAAGAAAGTTTTCTGAGCACAGTTGAAAGCAAGATAGGTCAAATGAATAAACACATAAGTATATAGAAGGTGATTTGTAGTATGTCTACACATCCATTTAGCAAAAGAACAGTAGTAGGTTTTTCATCTATGGCTTTGAACTCCATAGCAGACCAGGTTAAATAGCACCAGACATCTATTGCTTCCCACAAAGTGAGCATCAAATCCAATTAGATAAATCTCCAAACAGATATGTGACTGTTGTACCAGAAAGCATTATCAGCCCTGGAAGTTCTTTATTTTAATATAAGGTGTCTACTGCTATTTTAACCAAATGATGGCTTTTTTCATCAGTAGCCCATATGAAGCATTTGTCATTGAATGCTAACCAGTAGGGCAGAGGCATTTAATTATGTCCTAGCTTGATTTGTCCAAATATGTGTTATTTTCAGCAAATGGTCTTATCATTTATTTCTATTGGTCCACCAAGAAAAATGTAAATAGTTACCAGGGTCTCCTGGCCAACTTAGATTTGATACAGATGAACTCTTTTCTCTTTCTTTTATTTTTAATTGGATATTTTATTTACATTTCAGATGCCATCCCCTTTCCCCAATTCCCTTCCCTAGAAAATCCCTATCCCATGCCCCCTTTTCCTTTTTGCTTTTATATAATTTTTAAAATGTTAATCAAAGGCTTTATAAGTTTGGTAATGTTCAATCAGAAGTGTAACCCAATATCGAACCTAGATATATCAACTATCTTTGAATGGTGGAGACACATGAACACCTGCCTCCATGTCCCCCCTCTCTTTCTCTCTCTTCCTCTCTCTCATCACCTAGCTTCTCTTCTCCTTGTTCTCTTCCTCTCCTTACTCCTTCTCTTCCCCTCATCTTAGCTTCTCCTACATATCACCCTTCCTCTTAAAATAAAATTTTTCTCTCAAAATACAATTAGAGCATAATTATACCAATGTGTACCAGTGAGGTACAAGATAGTCCTAATATCCAGTCCATCATTTTGTTGACTAACCAGAACCTCTGTCATCTCTCCTAACTAAAACACTTAGTTCTAAACCTGGCTTTTTTCTTGGCTTTAGAATAAATGTCAGCTGAAAACCATCCACTCAAATCTTTTCTCTCAAAGTAAATAGCCAGGATTGGCTATGAGACTATAAGTTTTCAACCCCATCAGAAATCCAGAATGACTGAGTTAACTGAAATTATGTGAAGCACAAAGCATAGCTTCTAAATCTTAGCCAATTTATAGAGACTGCTGAACACCTGAACAGTACCTATACTACAGAACGTTGGAGCATCTGATCTTCAGCCTTCTGGCCCAGAGTCATCTGATGGACCTTAGTGATGCAGAATTATTAAGGGCTGATCACTCAGTCTAGGCAGATATAATCAGTCGACTATTCTGCAAGTGTGTCCTTTTCTGGACAGTAATTTGTCTGTAGATGGAAAGAGTCTAAGATCAAAAACTCAGGTGATAGTAGATGCTGGCAAGGATGTGGAGACAAAGGAACACTCCTCCATTGTTGGTGGGGTTGCAAGCTGGTACATCCACTCTGGAAATCAGTCTGGTGCTTCCTCAGAAAATTGGACATAACACTACCTGGGGACCCAGCTATGCCACTCCTGAGCATATATCCAAAAAATGCTCCAACATATAACAAGGATATATGCTCCACTATGTTCATAGCAGCCTTATTTATAATAGCCAGAAGCTGGAAAGAACCCAGATGACCTTCAACAGAGGAATGGATACAAAAAATTGTAGTACATTTACACAATGGAATATTATTCAGTTATTAAAAATAATGAATTCAAGAAATTCTTAGGTAAATGGATGGAACTAGAAAATATTATCCTGAGTGAGGTAACCCAATCACAAAAGAACATACGTAGTATGCACTCACTGATAAGCGGATATTAACCCAAAAGTTTGAAACAACAAAGATTCAACTAACAGACCACATGAAGCTTATGAAGAATGAAGAACAAGTATGGATGCCTAGGTCTTACTTAGAAGGAATAACAAAATACCCAAGAGAGTAAATTTGAAGACCAAGTATGGGACAGAAACTGAAGGGGAGGTTGTCTGGAGACCATTCCACGTGGGTATTCATCCCATGTGCAGTCACCAAAATTAGATGCTGATATGAATAACAGGAGGTGCATGCTGATAGGAGCCTGATAGGGCTGTATCCTTATAGGTCCTCCAGAGTCTGACATACCCAGAGACAGATACTCACAGCTAACCATTGATCTGATCAAGGGTTCCCAATGGAAAAGTTAGAGAGAAGACTGAAGGAGCTGGAAGGGTTTGTGGCCCCATGAGGAGAGCAACAATACTAACCAGCTAGAGCTCTGCAGGGTCTAAACCACCAGCCTAGGAGCACATAGGGAGGGACACATGACTCCAGCTGTATATGTAGGGGAGGATGGCCTTGTTGGGCATAGGTGGGAGAAGAGATCTTTGGTCCCATGAAGGCTGAACACTGAGTGGGGAAGGGGAACCTGAAAGTGGGGAGGTGGGAGTGGGGGTAGGTAGGAGCACACGCTCATAGAAGTAGGAGGAGGGGGTGGGATAAGGAGCTCCTGGGTGGTAGGGGGAATGGGGTAAGGGGGTAAAATTTAAAATGTAAATATAATATCCAATTAAAAAAAGATGAAAAGAAAGAAAAGTTGTTAGAACCAACATCTTTAATAAAATGTCAGGCCTCTTTAAAAAATTATCTTGATACTAAAATTTGTTTTGAGAATTGTATATTGCAGAATACATAGCCTTGGTATATCTACTCATCAGGCAAGCTGAGCAGACCTGTTTATTGCTAGTGTGTTTTCCATATTTTATTTAGAAATAGCTGAGAGGAGTTAACAGACAACAGTCCAGATTACCTTACATGGATAGTTGGTTTTCAAAACATTAGAAGTCCTCAGAATTGAAGTTACAAACATTTCTGTAGTAATGTTCATTTTGATTAGAGACCTGTCTGCTCCTGAACTGCTTCCTGTGTTGGATCCTAAGAAGAAATTGAGCATCTTAGGAGTTACTCCAGTTGTGGTGAGACAGCCATTAGGCAAGAACTCTTTTTTCTATACTACATGACAATCTTCTATGTTGGGTGTGTTTGATAATGGTGGTTAGAGGTGGAAGATGACTTTTGAATGCCTTCCTTCTCTTCAATTTCAACAATATCCCAGGTGTCCACCACCCTCCCCTACCTGATTTTAATCCTTTCATCTTTTTACTTTTATAACGTTTTTTCAATTAAGTGATTATTTTTGTATATTTGTGTAAGTGTATGCTACATGATATCAAATTCTCACAAAGGGTAGAGGAGGGGATCAGATACTCCTAGAGTTAAAGACACAAGCATTGTCAGTGTTAGCAAAATCTTGGGTCCTCATACACACTAAGACATCTCTCCAGCCTATCTCTTCTGATATTTTTTAAGAAGTATCCTTCTTAAAAGGGGGCATGGGATAGGGGTTTTCTAGGGAGAGGAAATGGGGAAAGGGGATGACATCTGAAATGTAAATAAAATATCCAATAAAAAAATAGTAAAAAAAAAAAGAAAAAAAAGGAATATCCTTCTTTCTCCATAATATTTAAAAGTTGAATTTCACCAAGACTGCATCTCAGATACTTATGTTTAAGATCCTGCTATACCTGCATTGAACACATTCATTCTTCATGATAAATTTGTGGCATTTTTGGAGATTATTTTATAGTGCTTTGTTTGTACATTTTTTACCCTGTTTATATATATATATATATATATATATATATATATATATATATATATATATACAATTTTGCAATTTCTCCATCTATTGCTGGGCATGTGGTCTACCTTTCAGTGTTGTTTGTTAGGGGAACAGATTCCACAGACAGGCAATAGCTTAAGTTGTTGTGGGACCCATATAAAGACAAAGCTGTACAACTGCTACATAAATGCTGGCAGCTAGTCCTGCAGAGACTTGATACTCTAGGGATGGTGATATCCAGGGGAGTCCTAGCCCTCTCAGAGGAGAAGAGAAAGGAAGATGGAGGTGGAGGAGGGATGGATTATTTTAAAGGGGACCTGAAGGGATTCACCAATTGGGGCATAAAATAAAGAAAGAAATTGCTTGGCAATTTCATTTAGATCATTTTGATGTTCTTTGAGTTTTGTTGTGTGTATTTGTGTGCCCATGTGTGTGTGTGTGTGTGTGTGTGTGTGTGTGTGTGTGTGTGTGTGT
>JANHMN010000015.1:40064647-40088951 GCA_030674055.1 Rhabdomys pumilio
TGTGTGTGTGTGTGTGTGTGTGTGTGTGTGTGTGTGTGTGTGTGTGTGTGTGTGAGCGTGTGTGTGCATGCACATGTGTATACTACCTCACTAAGCATTTATTTTTTAGTATACTTTTATCCATTTACCTGGAAACTTTCTATTTTCAAAGGCCGAGTAGGATTCCATGTGTAAACTTACCACATTTTCTTTATCCATGTATGTGTTTAGGGATGTCTTGAAGAGTGAAGTGTGGTGTAACATTTGGGTTATTCTCTGAAGGAGAAGGTGAAACGGGGGTCTCAGCAATCATTTCAGTAAAGAGTTTGAGGAATCTAAAGAATGATCATCTGACAGCATCAACTAGGTTAAATTTCCACCAAAGAAAACAGCATGTGTAAACTTTAATGCTTTGTTTGAATTGGTGTTCAAAATATTTGGTAGCTCCACTTGGCATTTTCATCTTTCAAAGACAGTTTTCCAAGGAGCATTTTCAGACACTCTAACACTAGCATCTTTTGAAAGTCTTCTGTTTCTCCTTAACCTTTTCATTAGTGAATTTGCTATCAATATCTTCTGTAACTAATTGTATTGGAATCAGGCACGTGGTGATTTTGAAGACTTAATCATTATGAGTGGTGACTCTGTGCATTTCACATTTCAGTGTGGCTTTACTTCTGTGTGTCTAAAGGTAGAGAGGATCAATAAATCTTTTGAAGATTTGCATTGGTTTGATAATAATCACTAAAAAGGATCCCATAATAACACAAACATAAAGCTCATAGTTATTTTGGTTTGATGGAAATGTGATTTTACTATTCTCTGAAATTCAGCAACTCAAATTAGTTTTATAAATCTAAAAATAAGTTAATTTATTAGCAGAAATATAGGAGTAAAATATTGGGGATTAGTTTTTCTTTCTTATATCTGAATTCAAATTTCAAATTCTTAAAAGGTTGTTAGCTGATAAATTATTTTTGGTTCTGTTTGGTTTGATTTAATTGATGCATTATCATCCACAACTTCATGAATCTGTATCAAGCCTCCATGTTCCAAGAGAACCCCCAATGAGACATATAATGTATTAAGTAATTATTTGATCATGGACCTACAGAGCCTCTTTTATAAAAGTGAAAAATCTCTCAATATGTTACCTATGATCTATTAATTCAGTGATTTTTAGTTGATCAAGTTCATGGGTACAACATGAAAGATGGACAATTCATGGCTTTCTAGTTAAAATAATGTCAGCTTGAGATCTGAGAGTTTCCTTAATGTGCAGTACGCCAGTTGAAAAATACCAACTTCAATACCAGGCCATGCTATATGCCATGACAGTTAACTATTAGAAATATGCAAAGACTGGAGCACAATGGAAGTATGTGGTGAACAACCATGTGAAATGGTGGGAATAATGTTTAAAGAGTCCAGTAGGACAGTGTGTGAAGTAATATTAAGTATCTCAATAAAAACATGTGCCTGCATATGATCCAAAACATTATGGAGATTTAGGTTTGTGTAATTTATTAAAAGACTACGTCTTTTGCAATAATTGAAAAAAATAAAATACATAATAAAAATAATAAAATAATAAAATAAATAATAAATAATAAAATAAATAAATAAAATAAAAATAATAAGATAAAAAAATAAAAATAAAAAATAATAAAAGAAATGAAATAAAGAAATGGAGGATCAAAACTACCAACTTAAAATTCCTTTACCAATCGCTTAAATAGAACTCGACATCAGGTTGTTACATCATGATCCAAATCTGGAGACTTAACTGTTTTGAGGAAGTAAGGGTCCACTAGAACAGGAGAGTCATTTCTATGAGTGTGTCACACCTTAAGAGTGAGCTGAATTTCCTATTTGCTGGTGGCGTATGTGGTATGCCGATCTTACAAATTATTCTAGGGCTCTGTAAAGGAAAATGTTGTTTCTGTTTGATTACTATTCTCCTTGTTTTCATGGAAAAAGATCTTTAGCATGAGAGTGATTAGTGATTATTAATAGCTATATGTGTGTTTATAGACTCTGTAAGTGTTCTGTGCCCCAAGAAAACTATTTTGCTTTCTGAATATATATATATTTTTGAGTGTCATCTCATACTTTCATGTGGTCTCTTACGATTTACCCAAGACTTTTCCCTATAATTTGACAATTTGGATGTCTTGTACAAGACTTTCAACTATCCTGACAACCTACTATTTGGCGATGTAGAAAGCTATTATTAAAACTAACTATAATTCCTTTATAAATGGAGAACCACAACAGTAAACAACTTTTATTTGTCAATCTGCTCTTCTGTTCAATTTTCTGTGTGCTACCATTACTTCTATAGTAGATTACAACTTATTATTGAATAGGTACACCCCTTCTACTTTGTAAATTTCAAATCCAATAACAATAAACATTTATCTGATCTTTGTGCTCTGGTCCTAAAAGCAAGAATATTAAAATCTTTCCAACTTCCAAAAGGCACAGCCATTTACCCATGTAGATTTGTACTGAATTGAGATATCTCATATTATCCCTAAATGAACATTTACACTGCAGATTATAAAAACATGAAGAATAATAAAGTAAAGTAGTTAAACTTGAACTACTTTGATGATTTATCATGAATTATGTGGCAGGCTTAAGGCAGTCTCCAAGAGACAGAGAGACAATAATCTGTTCAGCTTATCATAAATTCTCCTTTAACAGGCCACATTTTCTTTCAATGTACATTGGCATACACTTGGGGGAAAATCATTTCAAAGAGTAGCTGGCACATCTGCCTTCTTTGAATATCTTGGAATAGAAGCTCCTTGGAGGGAGGACCTATATCTTCTTAGTCTTAAAGGCTTGACACTAAATGAAACTTAAATAAATGTTAAAGCATCATTAGAGCAAACACTTCAACCATTCTTTGTTGTGAACAAGAGGACAGGGGAGTTGGGGACAGCTGGAGCCTACCTGGAAGTCAATACCCCTGTGTCTTTTTGTCAAGCTATAGCCTTAGGGCTTTTCTGTTAAACTGACAATAAAAACTGTTAAATAAACTGACAGGTGTCTCAAGCCAGAAAGAATTGGAAATAAAAAAAAATAGAAATAAAGAAAATAGCCTGTGGGGTAGGAAATTTAAAAAAAATTTGGGCTGTTTTTTTTTTTTTTTTTTTTTTTTATTTTTTTTTTTGCAATGGAGGGTGATGTAGGGGAGTGGGGGAAATTAGTCAATAAGAAAGATTTTTTTAGCTTTGTGGTAAGAGTTAAATAGAGTGATTTAAATTTGTTTTAATGAGTGAAAGTGCTATTTTGAGCAAAGAAGCAAAGAACCAAACTACAGATAAAATGATGATTGCTAAAATGCAAATAGTGTCTTTCAACACAACACAGTCAACAATCAATGCTCAACATGTAATTTTTTAAAAAAAAATACATAAATATTAAAAGCATTTTCTAACACATCTGAAATCTACAGCCATTGTGTGTTTATATATATGTTTTGTCTGGAGTTTAGAACAGCAGGAAAAATCTTGGTTACCAAAATAAAATTAAGGCATGATTTATCAAATACAAGACAAATCTAGAAAGGTCTGAGCATTGAGACAGTGAAAAATAGAAGTCGCCTTCTGTCAGTACAAGGATAAGGCAGGAAGTATATCTTTCTACCATTGCTTCTTTGTGCTGGGTTGTGCTTGCCTGTGTTCTGCAGCAAAATCTCAATAGATTTTTCCCTTTGAAAGACCAAGTCAAAACCAGTACCTGGAAATAAGTTTGCAAAGTTAACTGTATTCTGTACTCATATTTCTTCAATTGAATTGGATGACATACTCGTCTTAGGTCTAAGAGAAAATATCTCCAAATCTGTGACAGTTCTAGGCACTACAGCAGAAGAAAGTGCAGAGGTGATACTGCTGCAAATATATATTGTTAATGAAGTTGAAGGTTCCGGAACAATTTCTAGTTAACTATCATTTTTTCTCTATATGTTGGTATCTCTCATGTTGCTCTTACATCTATCACCCATCATTTATAATCTATCTATATTTATCTCATGCATTTATCTAACTACCTACCTACGTATCACATAATAATTTCCTGGATTCATCAATGAGTCTTCTACTTTGAGACAAAATGATGAGCATTGTATCAGGAATAACTTTCGGTCCTTTATAACTTGGTATTTCTTCTTCTTTTAGGTAGTACTTTCTAAAAGATGGAAAAATGCAGAAAAAGGTTGATATGTTAAGTGTGAAGTTTCAAAGCAAAACTGTACACATTAAGCTATAAGAAGATGTTATCTAATTACATTCTGAAATTTTTTTATATTACATATTCAATTTTGCCACCAAATAAATGTGACCTAGCTATATAAAAAGGCAATATTTCAGTATGTATTTTCTGTGGAGTACCATTCAGTCTGGCATCAACAGAAAATGCTAATGATAAGTGTAATTATCTAATATATATGAATCTAGTAGTACCTGTTTTCTGTTAGAAAATATCTCCTGCTCCTATCAGCAAGTCTATTCTTTCCAGTTAATATTCATTGTCTAGAATGAAGCATCATTAGTGTCAACCACCTGGGCCAGGGGTGCTTTCAACTATTCAAAAGTAATCAAATTTGTTATGAATCAAGATTACTTTTTGGAATCACATCTTAATTAGTAAATAAGAAACCTATATCTTCTTGTGTTTGAAAATATTGCTAAATAGGAAACCGGGCTTATAATGTCATTTAAAAAAGGAGATAAAATGTGTTTCTCAGAAGCCCTTGTGGTTAATAAGTACAATTGAGACTTTGACAAATTTCTCTTGTCAAATAAAGGTAGAATGCATATTCTTCATGTTCCATATATTTTCTGGCAGTTTAATTTTCACATTTGCTGTATCAAACAGCAAAACTCCTTCATCATATTTTGCAATATACATACAGCAGCTTCTGTGCCTTTAGACCACATTTTCTATTGACAGATAAGAGACAAGTGTCCTTGAGATGTTAACAAAAAAGAATTTATAGATCCTTCCTTTTCATTCTTTTATGAACTGAATAGCAACACTAGCAAAGGAAGTGTTTTACCTCTTAGGATCACAGTAAGTACCTGTAGCTCATTAACACATTTTTTTATTAGAAATAGCTATAAATACAAAAAGTCAAATGTTTCCCTGACTGGAGTGTTTGGTGTGAATACAGTAATTAACATTCATGGTATTCTGTATATACATTTGTAATGCAGGGCATTTTCCTATGGCTGTGTGTTCATAATCTTCTAACATTAAAATTCAACAAAGTAAATTGAGCACAATAACAAGAGGAAAATTTCACAGTTCAATTAAGTATCTGTTTATACACTTAGCTTGTTTCCCTTTCTGAAGAAATACTTTAGCATAGATCATATCACAGGGGCTTTACGTTTTAAATGGATCTGATTATACATGAAAAATTGAGTTAGATTTAGTAAATAACTTTTGAATAATAAGCATGATATTTCTAAGTTTTTTGAAAGGACTTACTTTGATAGTGTTTCATGCTTTTCTTCATAAAATCTTAGTTAGTGTTCTATTGCTATGAAGAGACACCGGGGCCATGGTAATTCTTATAACAAAAAATATTTTTAAGTTTAAATTAGCTGTCACCTTAGAGAGTCTGCCAAAGCCTGACAAATACATAGGGAATGCTCACAGCCAACCATTCAGCTGAGCACCAGTTTCTTAATGGGGTCCTCAATGGAGCAGTTAGAGAAAGGACTAAAGGAGGTGAAGAGGTTTGCAACCCCATAGGAAGAACAATAATATCATCCAACCACACCCCCTAGAGCTCCCAGGGATTAAACCACCAACCAAGGAGTATACATGGAGGGACCTATGGCTCCATCTGCATATGTAGAAGAGGATGGCCTTGTAAGGCATCAATGTGTAGAGAGGCCCTAGGTCCTGTGAAGGCTTGATGTTCCAGTGGAAGGAAATTTGAGGTCGGGGAGGTGGGAGCAGGTTGGGGAACACCCTCATAGAAGCAGGGGAGAGAGGATGGGATAGGAGAGTTTGGGGTAGGGAACAAGGAAAGGGTATAAAATTTGAAATATAAATAAAGAAAATATCCAATAAAAATTTTAAAAAGAGATAAAATTTTATCTTGTTCATGATTTCTGAGGTTTAGTCCATGGACATCAAGGCAGATAGGATGACAGACTGAAGGCAGTCATGGTACTGGACAAGGAGCTGAGAATTCTACATCTATTTGCAAGCAACAGGAAGAAAGACTGTGGGCTGGAAAATGCCTTTTGGAAATTTAAAATTCCAACTCTAAAGTTATACATTCTTCAACAAGGCAACATCTAATGTTTTCAAATAGTTCCATTGCCTGGTGACCAAGTGTTCAAATCTATGAGAGTATGAGAGCCTTTCTTACTCAAGCTACAACAGTTTACTCCCAGGACACCATAGGCTTGTAGCCATAGATAGTATAAAGCAAAATATATTTAGTCAAACATCAAAGGTCCTTATAATTTAATACTGTCCCAACACTGTTTAAAAGTCTATTTTTCTGAGATACAAGGCAATCTCTTAGCTATAACCTCTGTAAAGTAAAAATCACAAAAGTATATCTCATAATTTCAACATACAATGGTATACATTCTCAATCCAAAGGGGAGAAAATTTTATCACCACAGTGGTGAAATATTGGACCACAGTAAGAAGGAACCATACAAGGGCAACCCTCAAATCCTGCATTGTCACTTGTGCTGTCATAGCACTGGTCAGATCTTCATCTACTTTCATCTATGTTGACAGCAACATACGTCTTCTCTTGCACTAGTTCTACATGGTGTTGGCAGCTTTCCTTGACAGGTATCTTGTGGCTTTAGCATCTTCAGCCTCTCAGGGTCTAAATGAATTCCTGTCTTACGTTCATATTTTCATGGGCCTTCACACAGGGACACCTCTGGAATATTCTTATACTCAGTACCTTCCCTTAGTGAGATTGAACGGGATTTCTTTATTCTTCACTCCAAACTCCAAAGTCAGAACGAACTGACTGAAATTGTCATGATCAACTGCTTGATGGTGCTGGAGGTTATTCTGGTTATTTTTGTTTTGTTTTGTTTTTTAAAATTACATTGGTTTCATCAGTTTCTGTTGTTTTTCTTCACTGCTTAAAATTTCCTTTAATTGCCTTTATAATTTGGAAACTTAGCTGTGTAGGATCTTGCCCTGAGGGCACCACTCATTATTTTTTTTCCATTTAGCCTCAGACATTTTTGCTTTTGTTTTTCGAGACAGGGTTTCTCTGTGTAGTCCTGGCTGTCCTGGAACTCACTCGGTAGACCAGGCTGGCCTTGAACTCAGAAATCCGCCTGCCTCTGCCTCCCAAGTGCTGGGATTAAAGGCGTGCGCTACCACTGCCCTGCATCAGAATTTTTTTAATTTTTAAAAATCTCTTCGAGCACTGAACACTTTGTTCCATTACACTTTCAAGAGTTCCATTTTTCCTCAAACTTGTACATTTTGTATTTTAGCTTTATCAACTTGTTCCTTTTCATTATACATTTGTACAATAGTGAGTGACCAATAGTAACCACAAAGTCAATCCTGGGAGGTCCTAAAATCTCTTCTGTGAGAGCCATCAATCCAAAACTCTTTAATTTACACACTGCCAAATTTTCAGTACAAGGTCAAAAGTCATCCATATTCTTTGCCAAAATATCACAATCATAATCTTTAGGGAATGTACTAATATTTTTCCATCTGAATTTCCTACAGTTCAAATTGCCCGAAGCCATGTCTTCCAAATTCCTACGAATATGGTACATTATTCCATGCTTAAAGAATTCAACTGTTTTCCCTATCCTAAGTCTCAGGGTCTGCATCCCAACAGCATGGAGCATGATCAGGCTTGTCACAGAAATTCCAAGCTTCCAGGAACCAAATATATTTGAGTCAGTTTTCTTTTACTGTGAAGAAACATTATTATCATGACAACTATTAAGAAGGAAAACACTTAACTGGAGCTTGGTTATAGTTTCAGAGGTTTAGTCCATTGCCATCATAGCAAAGAGCAAGGTAGCTTACAGGCAGACTTGATGCTGGAGAAGTAGCTGAGAGTTCTACATCTGTATCCTCAAACATCAGGAAGAGAGACACAATGGGCTTGAAATGAGCTTTATAAACCTCAAAACTTATCTATAGGGAAACACTTCCTCCAATAGAGCCATACCTCCTGTCAAATACTGCTCTCAAATCGTGTCATTCCCTTGCTACCAAGTAATCAAATCTATGAGTCCATGCAGGTTGTTGTCACTCGAATGACCACAATGAGCTATTGCCGTGCTGTGGTTCCAGTAAAGTACATTAATAGTAGATATAATTCCCAGGCCTAGATAATACCACTCCTCGGATATACTCATTAAGCAGGTACTAGATATAACAGAAGTGGCTAACTAGAGGGGCCCCTCGCTCTCCTGGTGAGTTGAATCCTATGTGCTCTGTTGCTTTTCTAGACAATCCATCCTTTTGACAGACGACACTGGCCCTTTAAGATTCAATCATACTTAATGTCTTTTCTTTTGATAAACTAAATTTAATGGTATCTTCAGCAATAATAAATTAAAGAACTTTTAGTCATGACTTCCCCCCCCCCCCAGTTTTAATCCATCCTCTTGTAACAATTTCCATAGCAGTTCTTATATTAGCTCTCTATTTCTTGACTCAGTAGTTTATTCTCTGGGAAGTTTTTTGAGGTATGAATTTTTGTAAAGACACTTCCTATCAGTTTTATATCATGTTATTGAATGAATGATAATTTGTTCTCTTACTTGAACTCTCCAAATCCTTCAGTTATGTTGGCTGCTTTAAAAACATTTAGAAGTAGTTGATTCACAATCTCCTGAATTTGAATCTTTCTCTTTTCATATTCATAAATGTTTTCCATCATGTTTTTCAGGATTTTTTTTTTACTTCAATAAACCCATTCCTGAAAGGAACACAACATACATTCGTGTTTGTTCCATTATTATAAGATAAAATCCAAACTTTTCTAAAAACCATGAACACTTCTATGAGCATTGCATGTAAATAAAATTTTACTTTTGTGCATATGATACAAATAATGCTTGTGTGCATGTGTGTGTGTGTGTATGTGTCCTCAAAACACTCTTTTGAGCTTCAAAAACCTATGTTTTTTTAAAGGTATCTTTTTTATGTGTATAAATGCCTTAATTTATATATTAGGACCACATATATGCCAGTGAAGAAACCAGAATAGGGTGCTGGGTTCTCCTAAAAATTGAACTACATGTTGGTGATGAGCTATCTAACATGGGTGCTTGGAATGCAGCCTGAATCCCCTATAAGAACAGATAGTTCTCTCAAGTGTTATCGCATTTTTCAACCATCTAACATGTGTTTTAAAAATACATTATGCTCTCCTATGCTTTGATAATTTAACTTATTGTTGTTTCTCATATGAACACTAAGAATTCATTATTTTCTTTTATTTTTTTCGAAAAATCACTTATCACCTCCCAAATCACTCTCCTGTCACTACAGACATGGTATTGTTACCAATCTTGAATTGCCTACAACACTTCCAATACTAATAGAATCATCATCAAGCCACGCCTGGTTCCCTTCTTTTCCTCTAGACTATCTCTTTCCTACTTTCTCTCTCCATCACTGCTGTGCATTCAGAGTGACCTCCTCACACATTTGAGTTCCACAATTTTCCTATGTATGTGACACTACAGAATATATGTTTGAGATTAGGGAAAATTTTTTTTTGAATAAATTTTTTTTTAAAGTCTGGAGTGTCATAAGTCATACATACTGATCAAAATTTTCTTTGAACAAACAATCTTTATTAATTTTAATAATTCATCATTACTTCATTATGAATGGATAAGGTTCTTGGAGCTAAACACCAAGACTTTGGATATTTCTTTCTCTGGATGCTCATCAATTTCAGTGTATATGAGGTTTCTTCTTCCTTGTCAACTTGCTCTAATTTAAGTACCATACAAACACATCTCTAGGTTCTTTTTGAAGTTGTTTCCAGACATATTTAACGAATGGAAAAAATCTTCCTTGAGAGTCATTGTCACTTTTCCATAGGTTGGTGTGCCAGTTAGAATAAAAGGTAAAGGACAGAAGCTGGGCACGTAAAACATGCCTCCTTGCTTTAGGCATGTATATTTGATTAACAGCATCATCTAATTTGAATATTTTTTAAAGAACTAAATAAATGTCTGGGCCTTATGAGTTAACCTTAAAATAAAGCATTTTAGCATTTTTAATTAAGTAAGCATTGTATAATCAATGAACTGACATACTTTCACATAGCAATGCCTTCAACATTAAACAAAACCTCTGCCTTCTGATGACCTTATAAGTTGAAGACAATGATATTCAGAAAGTCAATAGGTCAATAGTAATGGAAAGTGACAAGAACACTAATGTTGATTGCATCAAATCCAAGAGGGACCTTTAAGAACTCATTAGCCCAGGAGTCAGTATGTCTGCTTTTTCCTGATTTACCTATCTGATATTTTAGCCCTCTAGTTTGCTAGACAGTTAACTATTAGAGCTTGATAAAGTGAACATTTGTGTACCATATTTTCAATGGCATAAAACATAAATGAGATTGGTAACTTGGAAATTCCTAACATTAGCTTTCTAAATTATTGTGTATATCAATCAAAGTTCAATCAGTTTCAAAGTAATAATATGTAATTATTTGTTCCACAGGAGTGAAATCCTTTATAGTTTTAGCAGCTATTTATTTAGTCTTGTTGTTGCTATTGTATTCTCATCTGATGCTGGAGCATAAAGGGTAGGCAACTGTTAAAAAAAATGAAGAAATACATGAAAAGCAGCAGAGTCTGCAAACACGCAATCAAAACCTTTGAGAATGGATTGCAGCTCATACTTATGTTGAGTAGCAGAATGTTGGTAGCAGAGTGTTCTGTATAGCCTGGGCATATTTGTCTTGGTGGTAACCACAAACAGCTGACCCATAAAATACATTCCAGAAAAAAAAAAAAAAAAAGAATGCCAATTTTTTTTTACAACTCTACACAAAGTTAGTTTAGCATATGCACAGTATGTATTTCAGCAAGTAAATGACTAATGCTTAATCTCTGCCTTCCAGGTTTCCCCTAGAATCTCCCTTGTGACCTATTGATCAAGAAAAACCTAAGAAGGTGTACTCCGTCTCATAAAGATAATATATTTCAAAATCTCTAGAGTCTACCCTTTCTTCAGTCCATGGCCACATACATTTACTACACCATTCTCGGGCTTACACCAATCTCAGGGTCTGTACCTATTAACAAAGCCACGACTCTGCCTACCACAATATTATTCCTCTATGTGCAATTAATCTATACTAATATTTCAAATAATGATACAAAACAATTTTTAAAACTTGGAATAATTTTCATTCTTTTTCTAGTTGAATCCTATACCTCTTTGATAGTCTGTTGTTCAATGACTAAGATCTAGTGTAATGTGTTACCAGCATATTATTTTAGGTAATAAACGAAAAAGAAAGTGGAAGACTGAGGAAATCTGTGTGCAAATATAACTCGGGGAAATTTTTTAGCCATGTCCTTGTTTTCTGTCACATGCTTTCATAGCTGCTGTTTATAATTGCATTCTTCCACAGTCTATGCCAAACTCTCTTTACTCTAAGAGCATGTGCTATACATATGTAAATGCTAAAATAGTATTGACAATAGCAGTGCAGACTGGATTTTGCTTCATGGTTTTCAAGTTCTTGTCATTTATGGCTATTAGAGTGCTGAATAGAAACCTAGTGGCTCTCTTGAAATACAGATATATTCCTTCTTACCCCACATATGTATGTAAAATATCCTCTGATAGTCAAATGGTGTATATAACTGGTACCACTGTTTCCCCGTCACTTTACCTATCAGTTTGCTGGAAGGAAGTGTCTAATGAGGAGAAGTAACATTACACTTTCTATCTAAAAAACAAAATTCTAATTGTGAAAAATCCTTTTAGAACAAAAACAACTTTGTTTTGAAGATTTTAAAACTGTAGACATGGTAATAACAATATATGAGTGGGTGAAAAGAATAATAAGAAAATTTGCTTTTATTTCTTCTTCTTGACTAATATATCAGTGACATAACATAAGATAAGAAAATATAACATAACATTTTGGTTATCACAACAATCATGTCTTCAAAGTTATCAGTATGGTGGAGAAGACTAACATCTGAATGGTGCTGTTTTTTGTTTTCTAGGTGCAATTAGCACTCTGCATCATTTATTTCTTGATTCTGGAGATAGTCTGAGATTCCCAACTTCCGTCATTTGTAAGGATTTTTTTTTTTTTTTGTATTGCATTGCAATGGTGGTGAAATGCGTTCAGTTTTGAGAAGTAATTCTTATTTAGTACCATGACTAGAGAAAACTAAAGCAATGCATGATCCAGGTATGTGAAGTACCTGGATTGAGTAGAGTATTGTTAGTTCTTATTGTTTCCAGAATGGTCATTCACATATCTCTGGCTATTACTCAAAACACATTGGTGAATTGAAAGCCATATGACTGAGACTACTGTTGTTTCACTTTTGCTAACATGGACAATTTGTTGACCATGATTAGAATCATGAAGTGGATCAATCTTTCTGCCACTTGATTGTTTCAAAAGTCTCCCGCCGAGATCATCTTTTAGAAACTCTTTCACTAAGGACAAATACCTTTATTATTGTGCTTCCTAAGACTTATGCATTCATAGCTATTTCCCTTTCTATTCCCATTTTTTTCTTGTGTACTTTTGGATAGTATTCATTTAGCATAAATAATTATCTGTGACTGAGAGGAAGTGTGAGCCTGTTGAGAGAAGGTGTTAAAACAGAAAAAAAATTAAATGCTACATGTCCTTCTTCAGTAACTTGTTTATGTGTCAGTACCTGCTCTTTTGAACTTTCTGAATCACCATATACGGCTTGTAATTTGTGGACGGAGCTATTTGATGTGTGCATCTGGGTGTACAACAGAGCTTTAGTTTGATTAAATATTCTACTCAGATTCTTTTCTGAACCATCATCAAACTCATAATTTTTATAATATGTTTGTTTTACTGTTTCTCAAGTAGAGTGCACCTATCCACAATGGCATAGCTTTACACTGATACATGGAATCTGTTCAGTGACTGACCAAAGCTACAAATAGACCCATTAACTGTTTCCTGCCTCTAAGGCTGCTGAGTCATGTTGTAACAGAGATGGGCAAACTTCATGGTATCTCGGACATGTTATACAATTTCTTTTATTTCATCCATTATTTAGTATGTCAGCCTTTTGGATAATTAAGAAAGCATGCTAGAATATTACAGTTAAATTAGTGGAAAATGAATACTAAAATTTTTCAATTGAAAATGTAGTACACCCTTCATTTGAGTGTTCTAGCCTTAAAGCCCAGACACAGGCACTTATGCTAATCTTTATAAAGAATATTTAAAAGCACTTTCAACAACTGGAATCATGTTTCTCAGATTTAGTAGGTCCTAGAACATCTGATTTTCATGTGTCTTATAAATATTTCATAACTAGTTGATACTTTAAATTTGTCAGATACTCAATTGTAATGAAAGGCTGAATTTTGGAAAGAAAACTCAAAACAGATTTTTTTTTTTTTACTAAATAGTGAATTTTTTATAACCCTTGGGCAGTAAAATAGATACGTTTTGCAGGAACATGACTCATTCTGACAGTTGTTATCAAGTTTAAGTTAAAAGCATTCAGATAGCACTAACTACACACTAGGTATCAAGAGGCATAATGAGCTCTCTACACAACAAAACCATATCTTGTACGGAAGCTGCAAGTTAACTCATTAAAACACACCTTTTAAAAATCGACTATTCCACTTTATGATCCATAGTCTGCTTAGGTCATAGAGAAACAGGTTGAAAAGGTAGAAAATATTACCACTATGGTCTTTCCTACACATGTCAATAATGTATATCTGTAAAATCCCTGTAGAAATGTAATTTTACCATTTTTTATAGACAGGAGTACTCTTTAGTGAGTCTCATATGCTGTTTCTTACCATAATAATTCTCATTGTACAGAAGACAGTATCAAAATGGGAATCGTCTTCAGTTTCAGAGTGAAACTCACAGCATAGACAATTGTGTATTTCAGAACTAAGATCTAATCAAAAAGCAAGTTCAGAGAATCATCATGTCCATGAACCTCCAGTTATTTTTTTTCTTCTTTAGGCCCTAATATGATCAGTAGACCACCGTGGTATATTGTGTTTCAAAAGCTCATAACAATCCAAAGCAATTGTCCAGGAAACATTGAAAAAATCATTCATTCTCTTATTTACAACCCCACTGGCAAATGTTACGCGTGTCTTTGAAAGAAAAGACTTTATGGTGATGAGAGCATTTAGAAGAGTTCCTGAGTTTTGCCTCAAGCCTTCCATGACTTTGAAAGGATTATGAGTCAATTACTACACCAAATTCATTTTGCTTTTGTGCTTCAGTACAAATGCTGATACACTAGCTCTATGTCATCGTGCCTAGCTTTATATACTTCATTAGATGGGCTCACTTTTATTTGTATTTAAGGTACCAGTTTCAATTATCTTTCCTCCTCAGATTATTGGAAGTAATCACAACCTGTGAGCAGAACTCAAATTATAATTTCTACTAGAGAAAATAAATACAAGTAAAAATGTCTCAACTTACAGGGTAATTATGTCTCCAAATTTTCATCACAAGTTGAAATACAATGAATTTAATACCTTATACCTACTCAGTAACAATACTTAACTTTTAGACTGTCTTACAAATCTTAAATTAGTTTACCATTGGTTAAAAATCATCTAAACCCACATCCTGTTGTGTAATCATGTTGTATAATCATGCTCTATAAGTTTTTTTTTTTTTTAACTCTTCTAAAATGGCTAGAATTCTGTGTCTGGAAAGACAGGCTTGCATTTAAAATTACCCAGTGCTCTTGCCCTGTACCTGAATTAAGCTTGCAGTGTATAAGGCAGGTGACAGCTGCCTGTAACTCCAGACCCAAGAAATACAATTTCTCCTCTGGACAGTGCAGGACTTGTACACATTTGTACATACCCAGTCACAGTAGCACACATATAATATATTAAAAAAAATTATAAAATTTTCATAATTCAGGAAGATTTAATTTGACTAAGAAACATAATGAATCATATTTGCATTTTTTCTAAAAATTAATGTGTAATATTAAATGCTAGAACAATTTTTTGGAATAAAAATTTTTTTGTTTTGTTCTGGAAGTTGTTATTTGGCCTCCATATGAGCCAAAGGCTTTGCATGGATGTTTTCTGTGTCAATTAGAAGAGTATTTTTAGTACATATTTGTTCCACTAGAAACCAACTGAGACTTAGATTTACTCTCTTCAAGATTAACAAAAACTTTGTGAGAAGATGGAATATAGTTTTTGCTTTACTAATATCACTGCTCCAGGATTTAAATTTTGTGTGCATGTTCAAAGTATTATTTATTAAATCATCACAATTAATGACTTTCATTTTTTAGCTTCATGCATACACACACACACACACTCACACACACACACACACATGCACACACGCATGCATGCACACACAAAGAGGAGAAAGAGAGAGAAAGAGAGAGAGATATTTGGTTAGAACAAAAATAAACTTAGTCACATAAGTATTTAATGCAAAGAAATATGAATTCTATAAATGAAGTTCAAGACTTGTAAACTTTTTAGCGAAGGTCATGTCTCCAAGTTTCTTCACCTTTGAAAATAGTTTTCTTTCATTTTTTTCTTACATATGTTTTTCTGTCATGATCCTGTTTAAATTCTCTTTGAGGATTACATATTACTTACAAAATGATTTTCAGTGTGCATTATCATAAAATCACTCATCATTAAAAATTGATTTCCATTAAAAAAAAATACCAGGCTGTATTTCTGATGTTTTTTTGGGAACACATTAACAAAAGTGGCTACCTAGAAGATCCAACATGTCACTTTTAGACCTTAGCTCATGTCACAAACCTTTCTCTACCCATATCCTGAAAAGATAAGGCTGTTTGTTTTTCTCTGAGATATGTCCTCTTAGGTGCCTTCTCTGTACACAGAGTGGTCTGGTCCTACTCAGATTTAATCAATATATCTATCTGATTGTAGGTCATCTTTTGAGCCTCTAAGAATAACTCAGGCTAAAGTATATAATAGTTTATTACTAACGGCAGGAGGTTTCATGTCCATGAAAAATAGTCATCTTAGAATAATTGCAAAATTTACTGAAAGGTCATCTTTTATGTGCTTTCTTTCTTTCTTCTTGGAACTCAATACTTCTTGATTGTGTGATTGATTTATATAATAATCTCTCTAACCTTATAACTTGCAACAAATCTTGTCAGTGCACTTGGTTATAAATGAACAGAGTATTAGTACCTTGACACCAAAATGCCAAACTCTTCCAGATGTGTTTGCTAACATGTTTTTCAATTTATCATTTTCATTTTACTATTTATACTTGGTGAAATATAACCATTCTAACTAAGAAATTGTTTGGGTAAACAGTAAATTCTTCTAAATACCTTTTTGTAACCTCTTGTATAAAATACTTTTGTAATATATATGAGGAAATTACTTTTATTTTCAAGGCAGGTGTATAGTCTTGAATAAATTCTTTAATTTTGTTTTAATTTAATTTCTTGAGCTAATTAAGGTGTGATATAACAGCTTTATTTAATGAAACAATAATTAACATCTCAAAATATCACTGCTGTCTGTATACTTGTACATCTGAGTGATATATTTTGTTGTATCTGTTTTGTGTATTTATCATAGCCATATATTGTAAAATATTAAATAGTCACTTGGATAAATAGATCAGTATCAGATCTTTTTACTGTTGCTATAAATATTTAAAAACTCATGTCATGTAAGCTAGGAAAGTGGACTTACACCTTTGGTTCCAAGATTTGAAAGATGGAGGCCTCCACTGTTTGTTAAGTAAGAGGCCAGTCTTGACTACAATAATTTGTCTCAACGAAACAAAAATTACATACAACATTGAGAGTCAAAACTCTGAAGCCTGGATAATAGTAGAATTACAGGAATAGCACAAACAGTGCGCATCAGGTGAGAACCAAGAACATAACCTTTAAATAATTAATGGAGAATATGTGTTTGGGAGCATTAGGACTTATATTTCATTCAGAATTACTACCCCAAAATATATTCTCATCTCTCATATTTGGAGTGAGTACAAACATGGACTTTACTATATCTTTGGGTGGTGAGAAAGCTTAGTTTGACAAAAGGAGGAAATTCTAATAATAAGATATATTATTTCCTTTAAAATTAACACCTGTAATGTGCATTTTTATAAAAGTAGCATACTAAAGCACCAGAGAAATGAAATGTCACGATACTTAACAGAAGAAAGGGCATGTAATATTTAATACAGGTGTTCTCAGAAGATACACATGGCTAGCAGCATCACGCAACTGCACTGATAACAATTGGTAGGATCAAAGTTTGGGCTATGATCTTAGTATCTCCATGTTTACCAACTGGCCATTGACTGTTAAAGGCTACATCCCAATTTATAGGTGACTAAAAAATCTATGGCAGAAGTAAGTTGAAGCCAAACTTGTGAGAGGAAATTTGGGCATTTGTTGCCTGTATCTAGGAAATGTGTTTAAGCTCCACCAGAAAATACTGTAGATAACCAGAAAATGAGAACTAAAGAAATATAAACCATTCTAGTCCTTTAGATTTATGTGTACAGAAGAGAAAGATTTAGTTAGCCTGAGGCAATGTTAAATGATGGCAAAATACATTTTTAGAATTGTAGCTGTTTAATAGATACCATCAATAACAATAGTATCTTCTTCTCTATGTGATAATTGCTCCTCATTATCTTACTTCTAGAGTGATGTAGGGGGACACAGAAGACAGGTGATCAATAAATACCATGGGGGAACTATATACAAAATATGGTTTCTATGAGACTGTGTATGGATATTTCCCAAAGAAAACAAAAGCACACAGATATACAAGAGCTACAACATGTACATCAGCTACATATGGTTAGATATATGTATATATACATCTATAGACATATATATGTAAGCATTCATATTGTGAGACTTTGCAGTATTGTTTGCAGTCATTAGAACATTGGTTGTTCCTATAGTTATATTTTATGAAATACATTGTACTTTATTTTCTAATTTTTTTTTTACTTATTTACTTTACATCCTGATCACTGCCCCTCCTGGTTACACCCTTCCACAAACTTTCCCCCCAGAACCACTTCCCTTCTTCTCTAAGTGACTGGGGATTCTCCTGGGTATCTTCTCATCCTGGCACTTAAAGTCTCTGTGAAGCTAGGCATTTCCTCTCCCAATGAGGCCAGACAATACTGCCCAACTATGAGTGTTTGCATATGTCTGAGTCAGCTGATAGGTGGAGCCTTTAGGGGACAACTTGCTCCTGTCTGCGAGAGTAACAGAGTATCATTAATAGTGTTAGGAATTGGTGTTTCCCCATGGGATAGTTCTCAAGTTGGGCCATTGCCTCAATCACTGTTCCCTCCTCCTGACCTTCTTTTCTTGTAGACGGGATAAATTTGGGGTTGAATGATTTGTGAGTTGTTTGAACTCTTTATCTTTCTTCCTTAGTGAGGTAACCCAGTCCCCAAACGACATGCATAGTATGTACTCACTCATAAGTGGATATTAGCCATAAAATCCAGGTACCATGCTTTAGTACATAGACCCAAAGAAGCTAAACAAGAAGGAAGGCCCAGCAAGGAACTTTGGATATCACTGAGAATAGAGAATAATATAGTCATAAGATGTAGAAGGAGGGAGGAAACTGAGAGGAAGAGGGAGAGGGGATGGGGAGGGGAATGGAGGGCTCAGGACCAGGTGTAGGGAAGGTCAGGAGAGATGGTCAGATGTTCACGAAAATGAATGGAAATCTGCAACTTTTCAGGGAGTAAGGAGGTTGGAGAATCACAAGGATGAAACAGAAACTTGGGATAAGGGAGGCATCCAAGGATCTATGGGTGTGACCCTAGCTGTGACTCACAGTACTGGGTATATGATTGATTTTTATTACTAAGCCTATGCATTATCTCAGTTAAACTAAAAATATTTATCAACCTCTCTGTCTCTTCATCAACATAGAATCACCTATCCAATCCACCCGCCTCATTTATGCTTTTATATCATTATAGTTACATGCATGTATTAAGGTCAGTTCTAGGTTGAAAGTCTAGCAATAAAATATATACGAATAGTCAAGGAACAAATAAGATGATAAACACAAATAGTCAAAGAAAAAGCAAGGCATTAAACATAATTACAAGAACACTCCAGTGATCACTGATTCTAAAGGATGACTAAAGTATTTGAGCCTATTTCCCTGTCCTAGCCCAAAGTCATTTTCATATCTGAAGCCTACTTTGTTGTTCCAGCCTAAAATTAAATTCCTGTCTGAAATTACTTCTTTGCTGTAGAATAATATTCTGCCTGAGATTATTTCTTTGTTTTAGTCTAAAATTTAGATTCTTACCTGAAATTACTTCTTTGTTCTAGCCTAATGTCAGATTCCTGGCTGAAGCCTACTTCCTTGTCCTTGACCAATGTCATATTCCTGCCAAGCAGCTCATTTCCTTGTCCATGGCCTATATCAGATTCTTGACAAGTAGCCCCAAAGGCTCCCTGCCTTTCCTCCTTTCTTATTTTATTAACAAGACAGAGTCTGTCTTAGCTCCTTCTGCCAAGAATGTCTTCCTTACCCATCATGGAATATCCATTATCAAAAGCAAAGCAATTCTGTCTTAGGTTGGTAAGGCTCTCTGCAGAATCTTTCCTTTCTTTGGCTTGTCAGCCTGTTAATTAAATAACTCTGTCTGGGGATCCATTTTCAGGTCCAAGCCATGTACTTTGGCTGCCAACATGTTGATGTTGTTCAAGACAAGCTTTAACACATTGGCAGGAATAAAAGTATTTCTAGGACAAAAAGGGCTAGCATGATCAAGCTATATATGCTATTTTTAAAGCCTGATCAAAATAGAAATACTGATCTCAGGAAATGGGTAATTTTATCTACAGTATCTACCACATCAATGCTCAATAGAGCAGCTTCTTGATATTCATAAGCTCCCTGTGTATCGTTAAAACATCTTGAGAGGTGTTAGAATTATGCCAAATATACTACAAGTGCTATTAAACTTCTTCCTAATTATAATGACTACTACTGTAAATTATAGAACTAACATGAATCCCATGGTATTTGGTATGACACCCAAGATGCCTCCTTACCCCGAAATTCTGAATTTTCTTCCAGTAATTTGAATAGGACAGGAGCATCAATCAGATATTCCAAATGCCCATCTAAATCCTCTGGTATATTTTTAACACATTAGTAACATTTTTTTGCTAAATGATTAACAAAATTAGCTTTCCTAACTTCTTGTGTCACAGCAATTGTAAAAGCAGTGGTGTAACAATAAATGTAATTGAAGCTGTTATGCCAGCAATAATCAAACACACTACTCTCTTTCTTCTGCTTGAGGCCTGACTCATTTCTTCCAGTACATGCAAGCTATTTTTAGAATACTAAGGTTCTGTGATACTCAGGGCACTAAAACAAAAGCTGGTTGATAGACCTCCATAACTGACATGCTGGATTTCAAAACACAAACACAATTACAAGCTCTAAATCAATGCAACTTACATTAAATACTGTAGAAGAAATAAAAGTTTTTTTGACTTGACAATTAAAAGAGCCTTACCACATGTGCTAACACCTGTTTGAAATCCAGATTCTACCCCAACTTTATCTCTTGCTAACAGAATATCATGGAGAACTGCAACTAATTTACATATATGTCTCTGAAAATGTCCAGAAACAGATTCTAAATGAAGACTGTTATTTCCAATATTGGATTGATTTCTAGACTACTCTATGATTGAGTTTGAATAACTGGTCACATTTAATAAAAAAAACAAGAGGCATTGTAACTGCTCTTTTTTATTCTCTGTTCCACAATGTCTAAGAACTT
The DNA here is from genome assembly GCA_030674055.1 of Rhabdomys pumilio. Classification (NCBI taxonomy): domain Eukaryota; kingdom Metazoa; phylum Chordata; class Mammalia; order Rodentia; family Muridae; genus Rhabdomys; species Rhabdomys pumilio. The sequence goes on from JANHMN010000015.1 coordinate 40,085,700, forward strand.
GAGGCAAGGCATCTTGTCCCATTAGGGGTATAGGTAAGCAATGGTGGGTAGGGAACTTATGTCCAATACAGCTTCTCAGTCACCACTGTCAGGGCACTCAGCAAGCTCACAGGTCAGCATCATTCTTTGCCCTGACATTAGCATGTCTCACTCATCACTCTGGCAGCAACCACACTCCTTCATCATCCTGCAAAAAAACAAAATATGCCCTTTTCACATATGTAATAACTGATCTAGATCATACCTTATGCCAGTAAGTGGAGCCTTCCCTTTCACCTATGCATAATTATGCCTAGTTGTAGAGCGCCATAGACAGCAGGATGTTCCTTGACATCCAATTTTTTTTAAAAAAAAATTTAAAATAAAAAATAAAACATGATTTAAATATATTTGTGGTATACAGGAGTATATCTTCTCTCTTTTTATTTTATAAAGATATTGTTTTAATGTTCCATGGGCCCATTCCAAAGTCTTTTGTCCTTGACAATTGTAAGGAATCCCCATAATATGAGTAACGTTAAATTGCTGATAAAATGTCTTAAATATTTGACTGTCACAGCCAGTTCCATTATTTGTTTTTTGTTTGTTTGTTTGTTTGTTTGTTTGTTTCCTTTTCTTTTTCTTTTTGTTATTGGGTACTTTATTTATCTACATTTCAGATGCTATCCCCTTTTTCCATTCCCCATCTCCAGAAACCTCTTAATCCATCCTCACTCCCCCTATTTCTATGAGGGTGTGCCCCCACCCATCCACCTACTCTCACCTACCCTCCCTCAAATTCCTCCTCACTGGGGCATTCAGTGACACCAATATTTCCACTGGAGAACTCCTAACCTTGATAAACAACTTCAGTAAAGTGGCTGGATATAAAATCAACTTAAACAAATCAGTAGCCTTCCTCTACTAAAAGGATAAGCAGGCTGAGAAAGAAATTCTGGAAATGACACCCTTCACAATAGTCACAAATAATACAAAATATCTTAGTGTAAATCTAAGCAAGTGAAATATCTGTATAACAAGAACTTCAAGTCCTGGAAGAAAGAAATCGAAGAAGGTCTCAGAAGATGGAACAATCTTCCATGTTCATGGATTGGCAGGATTAATATAGTAAAAATGGCCACCTTGCCATGAGCAAGACCCAGAAATGAACCCAAGTACCTAAAGTCGCTTGATCTTTGACAAAGGAGCTAAAACCATACAGAGGAAAAAAGACATCATTTTCAACAGTTTTTCTGGTTGAACTGGAGGTCAGCATGTAAGAAAATGCAAATGGATCCACTCTTATCTACTTGTATAAAACTCAAGCTCAAGTGGATCAAGGACCTACATATAAAACCAGACACACTGAATCTAATAGAAGAGAAAGTGGGTTACAGCCTCTAACAAATGGGCACAGGGGAAAAGTTCCTGAACAGGACACCAATGGCTTATACTCTAATATCAAGAATTGAAAAATGGGGCCTCTTAAAATTACAAAATTTCTGTATGGCAAGGGACACTGTCAATGGGACAAAATGGCCACCAACAGATTGGGAAAAGATGTTTACCAATCTTACATATGATATAGGGCTAATATTCTAAATATACAAAGAACTCACAAATTAAACTTCATACAATCAAATAACCCTGTTAAAAATGGGGTACAGAGCTCAACAAAGAATTTTCAACTGAGGAATATCGAATGGCTGTGAAGCACCTAAAGAAATGTTCCACATCTTTAGTTATCAGGAAAATGCAAATCAAAGCAATCCTGAGATTCTACCTCACACCAGTCAGAATGGCTAAAATTAAAAACTCAGATGACAGCACATGCTGGCGAGAATGTAGAGAAAGAGGAACACTCCTCCATTGTTTGTGGAATTGTAAACTTGTACAACCACTCTGGAAATCGGTATGATATTTCCTCAGAAAATTGGATATAATATTACTTGTGGAACTAGCGATACAACTCCGGGGCATATACCCAAAAGATGCTCCAACATATATCTAGGACACATGCTCGACTATGCTCATAGCAGCTTTATTTATAATAGCCAGAAGCTGGAAAAAACCCAGATGTCCTTCAACAGAGGAATGGATACAGAATATGTGGTACATTTACTCAGCTATTAAAAACAATGAATTCATGAAATTCTTAGGCAAATTGATCGAACTAAAAAATACGATCCTGTGAGGTAACCCAATCACAAAAGAACACACATGATATGCACTCATTGATAAGTGAATGTTAGCTCAAAATCTCACAATACCCAAGACAAAACTCACACTTCGCATGAAGCACAAGAAATAAAGAAACCACAGTGTGGGTGCTTAGGTCCGTCGTAGAAGGAGTAACACAATACTCACAGGAGCAAATAGGAGACAATGTGTGGGGCAGAAGCTGGAGGAGACATCATCTAGAGACCTCCCCACCTGGAGATCCCTCCCAGATGCAATCACTATATGCAAATACTGTTATAGATATCCAGAAGTACATGCTGACAGGAGTCTGACATACCTGTCTCCAAAGAGGCACTGCCAGAGCCTGACATATACAGAGAGGCATATGCACACAGCTTACCATCAAGCTGATCACAAGGTTCCCAGTGTAGGAGTTAGAGAAAAGACTGAAGGAGTTGAAGGGGCTTGTGGCCCCATGTGGAGAGTGACAATACCAACCAACCAGAGCTCCCTGATTCTCAACAGCTAGCATGGGAACACACATGGAGGGACCCGTGTCTCTAGCTCTATTTGTAGAGGAAGATGGACTTGTTGAGCATCAGTGGGAGAGGAGGGCCTTGGTTCCTTGAATGTCTGTTTTCATCCTGAGTACACATGTTGGTATTTTAACACTTGTAGTTTCTAAGTGAAAAGGGCACTTGATCTTCAATGTGATTAAAAGTACTCCTTTGACTAACATTGAGAAGTTACTAGACCATCTGTAAATCACATCTTGAGGAAAAAAGCTTAAAATATTGCTTAGAGATGGAAGTGAAAAACTTTAATTTACTCCAATCTGGAAAAAGAGAAAGACAGAAGGGAAGAAAGAAAAAAGGAAGGAAGGAAGGAAGGAAGGAAGGAAGGAAGGAAGGAAGGAAGAAGGAAGGAAGAAACTAAGAAAGGAAAATGGGATAAAATCTGAGCTGAACTCAGATAAGTATTTCTCATATAATATGAAGGTCCGTTCTAGCTTCCTAGCTTCAGTCCCTCTTTAAGTAGTTGGATACTCTCTCTCTCTCTCTCTCTCTCTCTCTCTCTCTCTCTCTCTCTCTC
>JANHMN010000015.1:40095224-40124783 GCA_030674055.1 Rhabdomys pumilio
ATATATATATATATATATATATATATATATATATATATATATATATAATTTAATCAAGGAATCATTTTAATTTTATAGAAATTACTGATTTCCTCAAACTAGGCTAAAAATAATATGTATTATACTCATTAATTAGAATGTTCTATCAGTATAACCATCTGTTTAAGCCTGTGCATACAACCCATATGAACCCAGTTTTAACTAGACAATGTAATCAGGACAATTATACACATGAAATGTTGATAAAAACCATACTATTATCAGGTGATGTCAGGGGTTATTTTATGCTTGTCAACTGCAGTACTATCTGCCTACTGACGTGTGTGGATATTTATTGTACTTGAAATTGTTACCTATTAAGTTTCAAACACTACCTGCATTTCAAAGTTCATTAAAGACTGTTTGCTTATTCTTTCTTACTTTCTTTTTTCTTTCTTTTTTTTTGTAATAGAAAAGTTAATAGGAACTGCTTGATTATAATTATAAGCGCCATGTATATATTGCTGTGCCCCCAAATATTTATTTAACTTTCTTTCAAAGACAAAATACTAATGACACACAGAGAATAGATACTTATTTAGCTAAAATTTAGCTGAAATCAATTTTAAAGAAAACTGCATTAATATTATTATAAATTGAGGTATTCGTTGCATCTAGAATTAGTAGTGGAAATAAGTTCATGCTATTTATGTATTCTCAGTGAACGGTGTATATATATATATGTATGTATGTATGTATGTATGTATGTATGTATAATTTTGATCCCTATGGTCGTCAGACAATCCTTTATTCTTTAAAGCAGACCACTTTAAGAATGTTATATAGAGTTTGAATGTCCATGAATCACTCAACTATAGAAGTAGATTATAGAAGCAAGAAAGCACTGTGACGTCACTATTTTTTGTTTTCTTTTTTTCCTAGTAGTGTATCCACTCTACCTTCTGTCTTCATTTTTTCTTCATTTTTATGCAGCTTGTCTTTACTATGTTTGTCAATTCTAAGTTGTCTATCAGTAAGACTAAGCCTGATGCAGGAACATATCCTCATTCTTTTGCATTTTAGGTTGACTAATCATGTTTTCTTATTTAATCAACACATTACTTGTTCAGGTTGAATATATATATATATATATATATATATATATATATATATATATTTGTAAAAAAGAAATGAATATAAATCAGATTTATTTTCAAAATAAGCTATGATATAAATTTTCTATTCCACTTCTTTCTTAATTTAATATTTGTAGACTTTGTAGACTTGTTATCTTAAATAAATAATGACAATCACTCACTGTTCAATTAAGCATAGGTTTAACAAATCTTATAAGTTTATAACTGTACCCAGGTTTAAAATTTAAGCTATTTGTGTTGAGTTAATTAAATTTACACAAGCATCTATTTCTTCCACAAAAATATGTTATAATACCAGTTACATGATAATATTAATACACTATCATTATATAATATCTCCAGGAGTGATCAAAATAATACTAAATTCATTCTCTTTTCTATAAGGGATTATTATGTTCTTTTGGCAAATGGCATTTTTATACTTTACTTCACACAAAAATAAGGAGATGGCTCTTGCATGTGGGGTATAGGTCAAAACTATGCTGGCCTCAGATTGATGAACCAAGGATTTAATTTAGATTTGAGTGTCGTACCCTAATGAAATACACCTTAAATGGCCAGTCACCTGAAAATAGCTTATGATCTGGTTTCCTTATGGATCAGTTTCCTCTCCACATTCAGATCAACGCTATTGTTCACCAACAAATAAGTGAATTTGGGAGCATAATTTTCTGTGAATCATTGTTTCATCTGAATATTGTTTTATTGTATAAAATTCTGTATTCTTACTATCTATCTATCTCTATCTGTCTATTTATCTATCTGTATCTGTCTATCTATCTATATATATGACTACATATTTATCCTTTCTCTATCATCTATCTATCTATCTATCTATCTATCTATCTATCTATCTATCTATCTATCATTGATCCACCTGTCCAAATTTATGGAAAATATTCAAAGATTTGTCTCTCTGTTCTTCCTATTTATCTATTTTGCATAGTATTTTCCTGTATTCCTGTGACAAATATGAAATTGCAACTGTGATCATTATAATTACTTAATGTTTCTAAAATTAATGGGAGAGAGTGTATTAAAAGCTCCCATTTACTTAAGATGAAGTTTGAATTATAATAGAGTCTGGTTAAATGTAATTATGATCTCTTAATGACTTCCAATTGATTTTTGTTACGGCTATCACAATTAAAGGGAACATAATTAATCTATTTTACTAAATAAGTAAACCAGAGCATGACCAGTATCAGAGCACTGAAGTAAGATGGGAGTTTTTTTCAGGAGCAAAACCAACAATTATGTTTTACATTTGTAAAAATCTTTAAATATCATTGGAGAATAACTTTTTATTTCACAAATGGAAAACTTAGACAGACGGGTCATACAATTTACTCATAGGCATAGTAAAAAAAATAATAAAAATAATAAAGAATAGAACCCAAAACTTCTTATTCTTTACACTGCTACCTGTTTTAACTTACCATATACTTAGAAATGTCTCTATGTATTTAGAAACTTGTGGAAATGCTTATCTATTTGTTTATTTTTTGATTCTAGAAATGTCACTATGTATTTAATAATTTGCCATTTGACAAATGGCTATAAATAATTGAGAAAGCAATCATATTTTACTATTACTTTCAGCATCATGATTCTCATTGACTAAAGGTTCACCTAAAGGTTTCAAATTACTCATGCCATTTCCAGGCTCTCCCTATGCCTTTGTGTTTATTCTTCCTGTTGTTAGATATCAGGTACTGCTCACCAGTTATGCCTGCCTACTTGCTACCAGGAACCCTGGTGTGCTATTCATGAATTCTAAAAACTGTAAACCCTGATAAATTAAAAAACAAACAAACAAACAAACAAACATGTTGCTTTGTTTTTAATGTCTTATCACACAATAGAAAATTAACTTACTTAGTCTAAAATTGTTACACAGTATTAAATAATGAGATGTGTGAATAGATCAGAAATAGTGCATTTAAAATATAACAGTATTACATCGACTACTACATTGCTTTCATGTGACTATAGCAAAATATGTGTTATAATAGAATAGTATACTGAAAGTGTTATTCCTGGTCTTAGTTTTCAAAATTATGGTCCAGTGACAATGACTTATCATTTTAGGTCTGGCAAAAGTGGCACCTCCTATGAGGAAGGTACAACCGAACAAATTGCCACACACCATGAGCCAAGTAAGCAAATGCATGCAAAACCAGTCTGGGGTCACCTAATTAGTTCTTGCAATAATATCATTGACTTAGAGACATGATATAACAGAAGCAGCACTCTGAGCACCCTGTGTTCAAGACACAGAATTTGGAAGGAATAATTCTCAAAACTGTAGATCATACTTCTTATTCAGCCTAAAATAAAATTATAACTAAAGTTGCTATTTTGAACAAAACTCTTTATAATTATGATATGATGACAGACAGTTGTTACCTGTTATAGTTACCTTTTTTATTTAACTATAAAAATACAGAGAGCTGATTATGTGTTTAAATAACGCTAAAAGGGATTGCTCTGTGTATGGCTAGAGTGAGTAGGGTAAAATTTCTCTTTTGCTATTAAGTGATGGAACTATTCTGTCTTGAGAGTACAGGATAGAAGACATGAGGGAAGTCAAAACAAATTTCTAATCTCTGAGATACAGCATTATCTTTTCTCACTGTTGTTATTTGTGCTCCTCTTTTAGAGATTTCACCTGTTCTTCTGGGAATATTCACACAATTAGATTTTTGGTACATCCCTCATTTTGACAGAAGAACATATTACCTCATACTCTACATAATCAATTCATTCAGTACCTCACAATGAATCTCCTAACATCTATCTATCTGTCTATCTGATATCTATCTATCTATCTATCTATCTATCTATCTATCTATCTGTATGAATATCACCAATCTATTTATCTGGTCTATTCTATTGACTCTGCTTTTTTGGAGAACACTGAATAATACATCAACATCTATACTGTTGCACAGGGTCAACTTTCCAGTGGTTCTGAACATGTACTCCTGAGACTCATAGCATGAACATTGTCTGTGAGCCTAACAGAAATGCTAATTTTGTGGCTCCTACCCAGACCTATTGAAAAACAATGTGGCTTAACAAGTCCTCCAGGTGATTCTAATGAACTATAAATTTTTACAACCATTGTTTTACATGAATTGTATAATTACAAAGAGTCTATATAATTATGTATGAAGGAGTATCCCCTTCAGAATAAATATCCCACCACATTGTCTTAGCTTTACAAAAAATGTATTGACCTCTTCTTTGTTTTCTTATTTTTATAATTCATTATTTTAAAATTTGCAAATTAAAAAAAATCATTATATTTGTCATAAACAGACAATTTTACTTTTAATTTCTTGTTTTAAATATTAGACAAGGTTAAAATAGTTTCTTAATTTTAGACAAGGTTAAAATAGTTTCCTAATTTTAATTAAAGGTATACAGGCATATTTATTATAGATGAATTTAGTAGGTATGTTTAAATTATATATATAAAACATTATATGAATATATATGATATATAAAATATAGTATCATTACTATTTCTATGAGCAATCTATCTTTATTTATTTTAAATTTTAATGTATATATTTTGATTATCTTATTTCCCTAAAGTGAAAATCAGCTATTCAGTAAATAACATTTCAAATACGCAAATAATATTTTGTCATGAAATTAGCCAACAATATTTCTTATAACTTCTACAATCTTTAAAAACATTAATTCCAATTTTCAAAGAACATGTCACATTGATTTGCTTCTTGTAAAATAAGTGGGATATCTTACCATATGTTTTATTATATGCATTGTAGTAATTCATTCATTCTTTGAAGAGAAATTTATAATTTTTTCTTTAATGAAGAATGATGGAGGATCTTAAATATAAATAGCATTTAAAATCACTTGATGAAATATGGTTTAAAAGTTATTGATACAATTATGTGGTCATAAATGCAGTTACCACTCTCATGATTGTCACAGAACAAACCAGGTACTTTTTAATTGGCCAAACTTAAAAGATTCCTTTCAATGATTTATGTTACAAGCTTTACACTGTTAATCAAATACAATGAGTTTGTGTTTTATAATTAAGAAATGAACATTTGATGCTGTAGAGACTTTTGATATCTCTGCAGTCATGGATCTGGAAAACAGCCAAGATGGCCAAAAAAAAATTTTGAGTATAGTATAGGCTTAGGAAGAGTAATAGCATTTTTAAAAATAAAAACTGAGATATCTTTTAAAAATAAAAAAAAAAATTGCTATTTTGCACATTGAATCAAAAGGCAGACAAAGATTAAAATGTGAGTAATATGGTTTGCATTTAATGAGAGAAAGAAAATTTGTACTCACAAGTTACTCTGTCTCATCAACATTGGTTTCTTTCATATGGAGGTGACTGCTTAACAGATTTTGAGTATTTCCCACTTTTCACCTTCTGTGTTTTTCTTCCCATAGTTTTCAGATCTATTATATAAGTACTATGCATGAAAAATAGTTTCTGTGCATTTATTTGGCTGGGAGAATGAGGCTATGTGAAATAATATTTTTATTTACTGTAATTTTACTTCTACTCATTATAAACTGTTACAGTCATTTTATTGACATGATTACAAAGAAGCATTAATCCTTTTGGACTTTATAAGGCATTAACCATCATTAAATGACTTCTGTACTACTTTACTTAGTGAGACTTGGTGGGGGGGAACATAGGAAATTTGCTTCTAAATTTCTTGTTAAGGCCTTGGTGAGAAGGTAATTTCACTGTGAGTGATGTGTAGCCGTCCTGATTTTTGCTTATGGGTAATACGACAAGAAAGAAAAGATCTTTCCAATTTATAGATGTTAGCTGTTAAGCAGGATGTCACTCTAAGTAGAGATAAGGTAGAAAGAGGAAAGTGAGTATGTTTATTGGCTTTGAGCATACATAGGGTGTAGCAATTCCCTCTGAGATAAAACTGTCTTTCTTGGAGATATCTTCAGACATCAGCTGTTAAAGGGAGGAGAAACAACAGGATATTCTTAGAAAAGATGAAACAGTCCAGCCTTCAGGGAAGATGACTAGCTAAGTTTTCAAAATAAACAAATCAAATGCCTCAGGAAGTCGCCGACATTGACCAAATTCAATAGGACCTTCTCTCCCTAAACATGAATAAGAAATAATGAGTGTTGATAGATACTCTCAAGGAATCTGTGCTTCCTGAAGAGAAAAAAATAACAGTTGTGTTATTTTGAAGACTCGGGTACCAGCTAAGATACCTGGAGTAGGCTCAGACCACTGGAGCCACCATCAAAAGAAACTTTCAAACTTCAGCGGCATACAGAGTAGGTAGTGTACTGTGTATCTCTAGTTTTAGTGAGGTGCTATCAATGCTCTTGTGGACTTTGGTGATGCAACTGTTCTTTAATTGCCTTTTCTTCTATAAATAAGTGACTATCCTTATTCCTGTCAGTAACCCATACTCATTGGTTCATTAAGTTAGACTTTGTTGGTCTCTGTACTTCTTTCTAGTAGCAGTTTGCTGTATACACTAACGAGATGTTTCTTCATATCTTACATAGAAAAAAACCAAGTTCTTTATATTTTATGGGCATCTCAAAGAGAGAACTGATAAATGAATACTCCACATTGACTATATGAACATAACCACACAATTAAAGAAACATAACATCCAATGCTATTTTATATCATAAAACATATGGAAAAATGAAGCTGTATAAGTATGGTTAAACTTTCCTCATACTTAGCATATTTTAACTTACTTGCAAGGAATGAAAAAGAAGAAAATAAAGGGTTAATAAAAGTGTTCAACATATTCATTCAAATCTTATTATTTCTATTGTTTTAGTAACTTGTTTTTCACTCTGTGAAGTTATAATGTTCCTGGCCATCAGCTCTTTTTCTTTTGGGACTTTAATATGAAATATTTCAATCATGATTTTGCAAGCTAATCCACATGCTCAACTCTAAGTAAAAACATCCTAATTCAGATATACTGTGCTTTGCAAGAGAAAAAGAATGTTAAAACATCAGGTTACCTTTCTTTTAGGAAACCCCTAGTCTACCTAAGATGTGAAAAACAACTCTTCTATTGCTGAAGGCTCTAGGAAATACAGCTGCCGGCTGGCAACACTATCAAGTGAGTTCATGTGGGGACTGGAAGGTTAACAACAGTCTTTGTAATAGAAATGTAGACAAAAGATAATCCACATTTCTAGCTTTCAAGGGATTCACTGGCAATGGCTGACTGTGAGCTTTCAGCTTTAAATCTAATAAAGTCCTCAGGCAGAGCAATGGTGGGGTTGTTACCTCTGAGAAATAGCAATGTGGTTTTCAGTATATGGAATCAGAGGCTGGGCACACAGAGAGATTTCAAGAGAATCTAAGCTGAAATCAAGATTTATAGTAAGTTCATGGCTCCAGTTTTTATGCATACATTAACATTTCCAGTACGAAGAACTTAAATGAAAATAGTTTAATGACACTGGCTCCCAGTTTTTTTCCAAATCATAAGCTGATCCAGACATTGATGTGTAATTCTGCAACTGTACTTTGTCAAACCAGACGTCTTTTTTTTATTCTAACTCAATTTTCTCCTGAGCTAGCAGTGCCATCACAGGAAGAGCCTCTAATGTAAGTACTACTAATCACGTTAGGCTTAATTTAAATATAAAACAGATATTAACTTGGAAAGAAGATCCTGGAGTGTGCAGAGTTTGAAAAATATGGTGAACTTGAAACATTATTTTCCATTCATATCTCAAGTTACCTTTCTTTTGTTCATCATTTATACTAACTTGAGAATAACACAGTGTTTGTTGAGGAATGCCTCCAGACATTTTATCTAGGAAGAGCTAAACAAATGTGATGTATTTCCTGACCAGGTCTATAAATGCTCTCTGTATATTCTAATATTTGACATCTTTACTTTTCATGGTGACTTTGCCTTGCATGACCTTTCCTCTCATTTTATACTTAAAAAATAAAAACAACAACAAACCAAAAATGAAAAACTGCAACCTCAGATAAATGAGAAAAATACCATAGTTTTATCAAAACTAAAGTTGTTAAAATCTATATTTTGAAAAAGAATGTGTGTGTGTATCTATATATATAAACAAAGCTTAGACCAAACACAAACATCACTAACGCTCCAAGCAGAATAAAACAATACAAATTTTGCAATTTATAGTGATGCAAGATAGATACTGAACTTTTTTAAATGCAACATGTCTCTGCTTATAAGTTTCATTGGCTATATTGATGGTTTAGTGTTGGCTGAGATTTTCAAAACCTACTTATATAAGGGTTCTTAAATGTTTCAATATTTCTTCTAGCTTACCACCCACCAGAGGTAGTGAGGAAAAAAAATGTTAATAGGGTAAATGGGGTATGTAGAATTGCTTATAAATAGTTCTCTGAGCGATTCCAATCTTAGTTTTCAGTAGTCAGGTCCTCTACCAAAACAAAAACACAAATCAGCAGGTGTAGTCCACTGAGCAGTCACCACTCATGAATCAGCAACAGCAGTACAGTCCACAAGAAACTGTGAGGCTCTGCAAATCACTCTAAATTCATGGAAGCGAGACAAAGCAACCAGAATATCACAAGAAATTCATTGGCAAGTTACTCTCTTTGACAAAACCTTTGACAAATTTTGATTTGAAGATCAGCAATGTGATCCAAGGCTAAGCAATATATGAGAGTCGTTTCCAAAGTCTAGTGAGGCAGAGAAAAGCAAAGCCAGGCAAACCAATGCTAGAACCTTTTCTCACTGTCTGTGGGGTCATACTGATAGTTTTCCTAAGCATAATGCATCCTTTCATGTGCCTGTTTTTGCAAAACATTTTTTAGATATTTTATTTATTTACAAGACAGATATCATCCCCTTTCCCCATTTTCCCTCCAAGCCCTCATCCTATACCCCGTCTTTCTTTATGCTTTTATAACATTTTGAATACATGCATGTATTAAGGTCAGTTCTAGGTTGAGGGTCTAATAATATTATAGATGCAAATAGTTGAGGAACAAACAATACAGTGAACACAAATACAAGGAGGAAAATTATACCCTAGAAAGAACAAGAAAGTAATCCTCTTCCAATAAATCCAAAAGAAGATAGCCACACAAACAATGCCACCGCTCATACAAAAATAACAGGAAACACAACAATCTCCTCTCCTTAACATCTCTTAACATCATTGGACTTAATTTCCCAATAAAAAGACATAGGCTAACGGACTGGATACATAAACAGGACCCAGCATTTTGCTACATGAAACCCACCTCAGTGACAAAGACAGACTCTACCTTAGAGTAAAAGGCTGGAAAACAATTTTTCAAGCAAATGATCCTAAGAAACAAGCTGGAGTAACCATTCTAAAATCTCCAGCCCGAGAACACAAAGGGAGGGACTCATGGCTCCATCTGTATAGGTAGTTGAGGTTGGCCTTGTGAGGCATCAGTGGAAGTGGAGGGCCTTGGTGCCTGAAAGTTTGGATTCCCTAGTGTTGGGGAATTTGAGAGCAGGGAGGCTGGAATGGGCAGATAGTAGGAGCACACCCTCATTGAAATAGGAGGAGGGGGGGATGGGATAAGGGGTTTGGGGGGGAAGTGGGAGAGGGGATAACATTGAAAGGTAAATAAATAAAATATTCAATTAAAAAATAGATAATGGGTCTGGTAACTGTAGATGAGCAGTCAAGACTTTTTTTCAACAATTTATTGTGGGGATTTGGGATAATTCTCAAGGACAAGGTATTGTGGAAGAGTCCCATAGAACTTTAAAGGGATTGGTGAGACATACTGTTGCTGAGACAAAGAAAGATGACTACCTGTGAGCTTGCTGAGTGCCCTGACAAGGGTGACTGGGAAGCTGTATTGGACATATGTTCCTGACCCATCTTTGCCTGATTGTATCCCAGATGGGACAAACTGCCTTGCCTCAAGTTTTTAAACTTAGTGGAATAGAGAATCGAAAAGAAAAAATATGTCTCTTGTATTCTTTTTAAAGGTGCCCAGCTGTTAGAACTCAATCATGTACTGGTCCAGAAATCAATCCAATATGGGAAATAACAGTCCACTTTTGGGAGACTGGATCTGGACTTTGTCAGAGACATATTTGTCAGAGACATAGCTGTAGCTTGCTATGATGTTAGGATAGCAAGAGATAATGTTGGGAAAGGATCTGGATTTCAAACAAAGGTCAGTGCATGTTTTAAGGCTCTTTTAGTTCTCATACTAAAATCGGTTTTGTTTCTTCTACAGCACTTATTGTAAGCTGCACTGACTATATAATTTCCAATTATGTTAGTTTGTTGAAACCTGGCATATCTGTCATGGGGGTATATCAACCAGCTTTCATCTCACTGCCCAGAGTATTAGAAAACTTTGATTCTCTGAGAAAAGCTTGAAAGTGCTGAAAGAAGTGAGTTAGGCTTTAAGCAGAAGCAAGAGGGTAGAAGGCTTGATTATTGCTGGTATAACAGCTTTAATTCCATTAATTGCTAGCACCACTGCTTCTGCAATAGCATTGACACATAGAGTTAAGACACCTATTTTTGTTAACCATCTAGCAAAAAAAAAAAAATGTTACAAATGTGTTGAGTACACAAAAGGATTTATTTAGGTATCTAGAACAATGAATGATGCTTTGTAACCCATTCAAATTATCTGAAGGAGGTTCAGGGTTCAAGAGTTAGAAGCCATCTCAAGTGTCATGACAAATATCATTGGAGTAGTGTTACTTTTGAAATTCATGATTGTCATTATAATTAGAAAAAAGTTTAAAGATACCTGTAAGATATTTGGCCTAATCCTAACACCTCTCTGGGTGTGTTAACTTTGCATAGTGAGATTATGAATTTAAAGATTGCTGCTCTCTTGACCTTTGATGTTGCAGATAATGCCAGTAAAATAATGGCCTGAGGTCAGTATTTCCATTTTAGACAAACCTCAGGAATGGCACATATATCTTGATCAGGCTAGCCCTTTTTGTCCTGGGAATAATTTTATTCCTTCCATCGTGTTAAAGCTTATTTATAACAACATCAACATGTTGGCAGCCAAAGTACATGGCTTAAATGTGAAAATGGACCCCCAGACAGAGTTATTAAATTAAGAAGCTGGCAAGCCAAGGACTGGTAAGATTCTGCACAGAGCCTTACCAACCTAAGACATAAGTGCATTGCCTTTGATATTGCATATTCCTCGATGGGTAAGGAAGGCATTCTTGGTAGAATGTTCTAAGACAGGCTCAGTCTTGTTAATGAAATTAAAAAGGGGGAGAGGGCAAGAGCCTTTGGGGCTGCTTGGAAAGAAGCTGACATGGGCCAAGGACAAGGAAATGGGCTGCTTGGCAGGAATATGACATTGGCCATGGACAAGGAAGTAGGCTTCAAGCAGGAATCTGACATTAGACTAGAACAAAGAAGTAATTTCAGGTAGGAGTCTAAATCATAGGCTACAACAAAGAAGTATTCTCAGGCAGGAATCTAAATATTAGGTCAGAACAAAGAAGTAATTTCAGACAGGAAACCTAAATCTTAGGTTAGAACAAGGAAGTAGGCTCCAGACATAAAAAATGACCTTGTACTAGGATAAGGAAGTAGGCTCAGATACTTTAGTTATCCTGATAAGCCTTTAGAAACAGTGATCAAGGGAGTATTCACGTAACTGGGTTTAATGCCTTGCTTCTTCTTTAACTATTTGTGCTTATTGGTAAAACATCTTTTTATGCCTGTCTGGATGAGCAAAATATCCTTTCACTCGTCTACCTCATCAAAACAATATATGACATAACTGAGTTCCCAAAGAAACCAGAAATTATCACTTCATTTTAGTATGCAGTATATAGCCTTAATATGTACTGTATTTCAATTTAATAACATATATACATACATATATATATATATACATATATATATATACACATACATATATATATATATATACACACATACTTACATACATACATATATGTGTGTGAGTTCATTGATTCAAAGATGGAATAATGATATTATTATTTCTAAAATAATCAAAGATTAAAATTTGATTTTCAGTTTGGGTATGATAATATCAATAAGGGATAAAAGGACACATGGTCTTGTTTAAGAAAATAGAAGTAGGTCTAGCACAATGGCTCAGCAGATAAAAAATGACTAATTACAAGCTTCAGGACACATATAAGAAGTTGGGTACAATAGTGTCTATGAGAAATCTAATATGTGGTATCTCTATTGTTGGCAAGTTTACCTAAACTATTATGCTTCAAGTTCAGCAGCAGACACTGGAGTTCAGGTTTACTGTGAGATTATGCTTCCTAGTAATTTCAGTAGATACACCCAAAAGTCTCATTAACATGACCAGCTAACAATAAGCTGAACAAGGATGCCAACAATAGACACAGTAATGTGTCACTAACACATTTCAGCATGTATAACGTATATAACCCACAGAACTCTCTTCACATGTTTTCTCTGATAAATGTATTTAAAGTTATATTCATGTAATATCCTCAAATTTGATGAATTGCTGAGGTAAGTTAAGTTGATTGTCTAATAAAAGATAGATTTTGTATAGCAGGGATTAAGAACATTCAAATGCAAGACAACATTTTATTTTATTTATTTATTTTTTGTTTTGCGTTTTTTGTTTTTTTATTGGATATTTTATTTACATTTCAGATGCCATACCCTTTCTCCATTTCCCCTCCCTAGAAAACCCCTATTCCATCCCCCCTCTTTCTTTTTGCTTCTATACATTTTTTTTATGTTGATTCAAGGTTTTATAAGTTTGGAAATGCTCAATAACAAGATGCCCATATAAACAGAAGTGTAACCCAATACCCAACCTAGATATACCAACTATCTTTGACTGGTGGAGACACATGAAAATCAGGCTCCATCTCTCTCTCTCTCTCTTTCTCTCTCTCTCTCTCCCTCTCTTCTTCAGCTTCTCCTCTCATTCTCCTCCTCTTCCTTCTCCTCTCCTTCCTCTTCCTCTTCCTCTTCTTCGCTCCTCCTACTTATCACACTTCCTGTTAAAGTAAAATTTTTCTCTCAAAATACAATTAGAGCTTAACTATACCAATTTGTGTCAGTAAAAGACAAAATAGACCTAATTCCCAGTTCATCACTCTGTTGACTAACCAGAACCTCTGTCATCTTTTCTAACTAAAACACTTAGTTTTGAACCTGGCTTTTTTTCTTGGCTTTAGAATGAATGGCAGCTGAAAACCATCCTCTCAAATCTTTTCTCTCAAAGTAAATAGCTGAAATTGGCTATGAGACTATAAGTCTTCAACCTCATCAGAAGTCCAGAATGCCTGAGTTAACTGAAATTATGGGAAGCACAAACATAGCCAATTCATAGAGTCCACTGAATGCCTGGACAGTCTCTATACTACAAAACATTGGAGCATCGAATCTTAAGCTTTCTGGCCCAGGATTATCTGTCAGACCTAGTGATGCAAAATTATTAAGGGCTGATTACTCTTTTTGGTAGATATAATCAGTCAACTATTCTGCAAGTGTAGCAAGACAAAATTTTAAATGAGTACTATGCTCTCATTGGTACATACATCCCTAATGCCTTACACAAGTTTTTTTTTTATAGAAGAGCATGTAAAAGTGGCATGATGCAAGTTTAGGTTCAGATGAATCATGTGATTGTACCAATCACAACCTTAGACTACATACTAAAGGAAATAGGCCTTCCCTCTTTCTTCATGTGGGTAATTCCATCATACCATGTATACAGTAATTTTGAGTCAAACATTTCTGTTTCAAAGTTCTGTTTTCACATCTGGCAAGAAGTTTATACAACTTTTCCCTAGACATGGCATATGGTCAGGGAAGACCTAGAAATTATTAAAGTTAATTGGATTTATATGGCATCTGGGTAGTCAGAAATGCTGTGATGGCACTAAATAGCCATTTACCAATGTCACATATGAAAGCATAAAACCACAAAAACTGGGTTCCCTTCAAATATTAAACTGGAGACACTGTGCCCAAGCTAGATCTTCCTGCCATCACTCCAGTCTCTGTCCAATTTTCCTCAACATTACTGTTTCTTTGTTGATTCTGATGATTCTTTATTTTATCCTGAGTCACATTCTAAACAGGTCATACCATCTTCTAATGGAAGTCCAAAAGTTTATGGTTATCATATATACAATAGTGCAAATCGTGCTCTTAAAATTGATTTATAGTTTGAAAATGATGATGAAGACAATGATGATGATGATCATAGAAAGTGTTCCATAGAGAAAACTGTCTCAGTCTTACAGTGTTAGTGTTGTTTGAGTATGGAGTTTATTTATACAAATAAGATTTTACGGTGAATAAGATAAGCAATTGGTCTTTGAATTTTATTCTTGTTTTCTCACAAAGATTTAATTCATCTTAAATAAAATAAATCTCTAATGATTATGGGAAAATAGGAAAACTTTAAATATGGGTAAATATAAATATTTCAGAGTATTATTATTGCATTCTAATAAAAATACAATATAATGTAAAAATTATAAAAAAATTGTTTAATTAAAGAAATTAAAGCATAACAATCAGATTTAGTTGTGACCCTTCTGAGACATTTCCTACTACTTATAATATTTATTGATAATGATTATGATTATGATAATTATGATTATAATAATAATGATAATGATTATGATAGTAGTGAACAGTTTATTCTGGTTTTCATTAATAATTGTGATATATCAAAAAAGCATCTTATTTGTTTACTTTTAATTTATTTTTCATTCATGTATTGTTACATCCCAGCCAGACTTTTTCCTCTGCTTTCCCTCTCAGACTCCCTGCAAACTCTATCAACTCCTCCTTTTTTTTTTCAGGAAGTGGCAGGCCTTGCAGGGAAGTTAAGAAAACAAGAGGTATCAAGTTGCAATAAGACTAGCCACATTTCGTTGTATTAAGGTTGAAGAAGGCAACCCAGTAGAAAGAAAAGAGTCCAAAAGTGGGAAAAGAGGTTTAAGACAGCCCCATTCCAGTGTTAGGAGTCCCACCAAAGACAAAGGCACACAAACTTTACACATTTGATGATGGCCTAGTTACATCCCATGCATATTCCCTGGTTGGTGATTTAGTCTGTGTGAGTAACTATGAGCCGAAGTAACTTGATTTTATGAGTTTTCTTGTGGGGTCCTTGATTTCTCTAGGACTTTCCATCCCTCTTCAGCAGAATTCTGAGCTCTGCCTAATATTTGGCTGTGGGTCTCTATATTTTTTCCAGATGTTATGATAGCAAATATAAGTGACCTCAAAATCCAATCAGGGAAAAACTAATTATTATTCTTGTTGGATACAAGAATAATCTAAAAAAAATCAGTTGCTATCCTTTATACATATATTAACTGAACTGAAAATGAAATCAGGGAAAAACAGCCTTCATAATAGTAATAAATAATACAAAATTTCTTGGGATAAGTCTAAGCAAGGAAAAGACATATATGGCAAGAATTTCAGGTCTTTGGATAAGGACAGTGATGAAGATATCAGGTGGTAGAAAGATCTCCCCTGTTCATTGATTGGTAGAAGTATCATAGCAAAAAATGGCCGTCTTACCAAATGCAATCTACAGAGTCAATGCAAACTCTATCAAAAATCACAACACATTTTTTTTCCAAAACTTGGAAGAACAATACTTAACTTCATATGAAAAAAACAAAACAAAACAAAACAAAACAAAACAGGATAACTAAAATATTCTATTAAAATGAAAGAACTAGAAATATCACCATACCTGACTTCATGCTGTACAACAAATCAATAGTAATGAAAACCTAATAATATTGTAATAAAAACAAACAGATTGATTAATAAATCCAATTAAAGACACAGAAACAAATTCACACACCTTTAGACACCTGATTTTGTGAAAGAATCTAGAATTATGTAATAAAATAAGAATGTATATTCGCAAAATGGAATGTTATTGTTTTAAAAACAATACCTTCTGCCTCTTTCAATAATTATTTTAACACAAACTAGGCAATTATTAGATTAAAAAATCATTCCATGCCAATACTAAGAAGCCTTAAAAATGATAAAGTAAGCATTACATAAAACAATAAATTACATTTTGGGTAACATTTTTAGTAGCTTAGTTTGTACTGTACTTCACAAAAATGCCTTATGTTTAGAAAATTCATTAATATTTAGCAAATGATTTGGTATGTTTGTCTTTTTAAATATTAACAAGTTTGTCTGAGTATCAAAAACAGCATGATAGCACTAAATAGCTTTATTACAAGTGCTACTTATGAGGTTAGCACAAAAAATGAACATCAAACGTCAATTCACTTAAATTCTCAGAATGAATTCATTTTATTTTTTTTAACAAAGAAGAAAATAAATTTTAAACAGTCATTCAAGTATGTACATGAAGAGCAGGCCAGCACGCTGAATTCCAGATAGAGAACCGAGGCAGTCAGTGGCAGCCAAACTAGAGTCATTCTATTTTGTTATGAAGAAGTTCAACCAGGAAACCCCTGAAATGCCTGCCTCCATCCCTCCAAAGCACACAGGAGTATAATATTTTATCTCAGCAGCTTTCGAACACTGGAGCCTGTAGAGAGCCTCACCAAATTCCCTGAAAATAGTATTTCATTCTCAACAGCTCTCATGCCAATATACAGAGTCGGACCAAATACCCTGTCATTTGCATGGGGTAAAATTCTCATCACAATTTTCATTCATTAGAATAGTTGTTATGACTTTTAAGTTCAATGCAGTACAATCCTTCTTTTTTGGCATTTTAAGAATCATTGCCATCTTCACCGCTTGTATTTATTTGTGAAAATATCGCTTCTTTCTCAAGAACTTCTATACTACTATTGAATTTTCATCAAACGACATGTAACAGATTGTGTCCAATGACATTTGAATTTGATTCATAGGTCCATAATTCTTTATCTTCCTCCTTTTCATTCTATCTTGTGTTCATTTTATACATTTTTTTCTGCAACTCTATTAAAAATTATTTTTTACATCAAGGTTCCTGAGTAAAGCTACTTGTGTTTGGGTTAAATCATTGAATTTACAAGGCTTAGACAATTTCATGAATCAGGAGTGTTCTCAATGTATAAGTCTTGTTCTCTTTTCTGTTTAGATTTTTGATGAGAAGAAAATTATCTGTCCAAAATATATTTTACATAGGAGTTGCCCTTGTATTTTTTTTTTTACAGTAACCTGAGTTAGCACAAATATATACCCTCCCAAAGCTCATGCCCTGGGCACTCCTCTAGATAATTAAAGAACAACATGAAATATGCAATTTTGAAGTTCTGTGTTTAATACTAACATTTGACTTTTGTTAAAGAAATGATTGAATTTATGCACATACACACGTACAATCTTTAACATGGTAGGTAATGATTTATAAGCGGACAAATTGAATCTACTTGATTTATGAATATTTGAACATTGAATTGCAAATATGCTGTTAAATAATAAACTTAAGCAGTATAATGTGATGTTTTGACATGTGTACATATTATAGAATAATTGAATCAGGCTAATGGGATTATTCTTCTCAGATACTTATGGCGTCTTTGTGTCTTACCTTATTGGTATGGTAATAAACTTTCCAAGTTTTATCTGCCTTTGAAATATGAATTATGTCTTTACTAACTAAAGTCACTACATTCTCCACAGAGTAGCAGAGCTCTTTCTAGTGACAGGTTTTACTGTTAACTATAGTAAGTTTTAGTAAGAATTTTAACAGGTAAATTTTGATTCACAGATATGAAGGGGTAATTGCAAAACACACCACTTGAGTAAGAATTCCTTACTTTGGGTTGCTGAGAAATCTTTCTAAGTATGCATTGCACTTAGAATTCAAAGCATCCCCCTGCTGACATTCTTCCCTTCATGATCAGGTGGTGCCTGAGAAAAAGCAGAGTGTCTGCTCCAGATGACTGCATTGTGGATACAGGCACTTCTGTTCTTACCAGGAACATTTAAACACACTGTGATTTGCACAGTACTATTTATTTTCCAGGTACCCAGTTGAAAGTCACTTTCTTTCAGATTTGGCTACAAAATGTGTATGTCTGCTAGGCTTTCTTTTACTAATATTTTTAAAAAACACCAAAAATTTATACTTACATTAAATACATTCATTTCTTTACATAAAATGACATATTATATGAAGGTTTTGCACCTATGAGTTATTTTAAATAGAAAAATTGCAGAAAAGAATTCTAATAATTTAAAGTACAAAAATAATACAAATTTCTTTGTTGTAAAATCAAATGTATAATATCTTCTTTTTATATAAGGATCCTGAACTTAGAGTAGAGATCTCAGGATGATTAAACTATGAAGAGCAAATAAAAAGCACAAATGTTTTTAATGTTTATTTTAAAATTACACCTGTGTTTTAAAAAGCACTAGAATAAGGGATTGGGGAGATATATGAAGAGGAGCAAGCACTAGAAACACAACCATAAGGAGCTTCAGTTAAATCCCATCCATCATGCAAAAAGCCAATTGTGGATGTCCTGTTCCTGTGGAGGGCAGAAGCAGGGAGGTTAATAGAGTTTGCTGCTCACTAATCTTGCCTCAGGTTCAGCAAGAGACTCTGCTCTATGGAGTGGGTGAACTTGTGATAGAATGTATCTTGTTTGACATGGCCATGGTAATGTCAGTGACCCCAATATTTCATCCCCATGGTAGTGAAAAAGCCTTCTGCAGGTAAGCCGCAGAGCGGTAGCAATTTCTTTATAAGTTCCAAGTGGGAATATGCAGGAACTGTATGTATTCACTTCAGCTTCCTCATCTAGAGAGTTCAGCCTGAAGATGGTTTCCCTAGTAGAGACTGCTACCAAGATTAGCTAAACTTGTTGCCCCAGTTAAGTATACCCTTGGTGCTGTGCAGATCATAGCACTTGTCTCAGGTTACCAAAGTGTGTTAGAGCAGGATGCCTGATGTTACCCTCTGGTCTCCATATGTATGTGTGTTTGGAGATGTGCATTCAAACACATGTGTGATTATATCACACACACACACATGAATCAGAACCCCCTCCCCCAACTACGACCAATATGGATCCTAGATTTTTATAATATAATATTTAGGCCCATGGGTTATGCAAATTCTATACAAAGAAGTCCCAAGTTATTAATAATTGTATTTGGGGAGGGGGTGTTGAACAATAAGAATAAAAACACTTCTGCTGTAATTTCTGGGTTCCATTACCCCTGTCAGAAATGCTTCATTCTTCATTTTGCATCTTGTTTTCAGCTCCCCATGGCTTTTGCCTGTTGCTCAGTTTGGGGTATGTTTGCACAGCCTACCCACATTCTGAGAGCAAACATAAAACCTTGTCTAAGGCAGCACTCCTGGCAGATCCTGGCTACACGGTTTGTCATGTATTAGTCCTGACTTTTAGTAGGTGCCAAACAGGTGCTTTTTAATGTACTTCAAGCACAACAGGCTGAAAGCACCAGGGTTGTTAAATGGATGTTTTTTTTCTTTTCTTTCTTTCTTTTTTTTCCCTGAGACTTAATCTGAGCCCCATTAAAGGTAGGAAGAGACTTCTAACTGTGGCTTGCAATCTTGTTTCCCGGAGGCGTGTGCAGATATAATGAACTGGCTCACATGCTTCCAGGACTGCTTGTTAGGTGCCAAACAGTTAGACTTTGCTTTTTCATGTACATACATTCTCATCCCACTGTCAGAACAACACAGCATAGCAGGATTGTTATGCAGCTATTGAAATTTGGAAGTTAAGCAATTTGCATAACATCATACACAAGATAAGGGTTTTCCTAGACAGAGGCTGAGCTTCATTTTCAAATAAACAAATTCTAGTATGTTCAGTACTTGTCTGCTTATGAAGAGGGTACCATCAGATATCAAGAGCTGAATAGAGCTGAATGCTAGGAATTTGTATTTGGTAAAGATTTTCCTTTTAAAGAAGAAAGAAAAGAAGGAAAAAGGAAGGGAGGGAGGGGGAGGGAGGGAGTGAGGGAGGGAGGGAGGAAGGGCAGCGGAGAGAAAGAAATTGATTTTAAATATTGTTCTCAAAACACTGTTCCCAGTTTAGGACTTGTGAACCATATTCTTTATAGAATAATTTTAAGTTTCTCCCTCTGAATATAGTGATAATTTTATTTTAAACCATAGTTTTTAGATGTGGTGAATATTAATGTAATAATAGCAGTCATAAATCATTTGAAGATAATCTAGGGAAATCCATGACCAGTAGATATATACAGAAAATTATTCTCTTTCTTTTCAACTCTGAGTCAACTCCTGCCTGGTTCCCAGCTTCAAAGAGCAGAGTATGCAATACAGTGTGTGGTACCACAGCCCAAAAATGGCAGGGGGAATGATGGGTAGCCCTTTCAAGGTTGAGTATTTTTTTTCTACACAGATCTATTTTCTTACACAACACAGTACACATGAGACCAACTGGCACCACAAGTAATTTTTCTGACAAAAGAAAAGAATCAGATTTTGAGAAGTACAGGTAAGTCCAAATATCGATGCTACCATTTATATATAATATGATCACTGTTAATATCTGTTTGATTTAAAATTAAATGTCCGTATTATCATGTTTTTTCCCTCCAGTCAGTTTTACATGCAATGACCTGGGATATATGGAAGAATGGAAGAATTTCAAATTATGAAGGCTTTCAATCCCAGGATTAGAGAAAGGTTAACCACAAAATAAGTAGAAAATAGCAAGATTATAAAAGAATAAAGACAGAAAATGAACATATTTGTAAGCCTTATATATGTATCAAAGTCTTGTGAGTGAAGTCAGTAAAACAATATCTTAACTTTCATTGTCTTGTGTGTGAAGGTTCTATAGGCTAAGGAGGGGTGATGAAGTACAAGGAATAGACCCTATAATAGCTCTTTCATTGTAATCTTCTGTTAGATATTGTTTGTCTTAATTTAGTTTTTTTATAATTAGTAACAAGGAGAATTTATACCGATGTAATATACTTAAAATATAGTCCTAGTGAATTGAAAGCAGATGCGTTATTTTTTTATGTCAGTGTTCCCAATTTATATTGATGTCTGTAAGATTTTTAAGTATGATTGATATTTTAAAGATTAATTCTTAACTTATTACTTTTGCTAATTATTTAGCAAAAAATGTTACTAATGTGTTGAATACATAAGAAGATTTAGATAGATATATGGAAGAACAAATTGATGATCTTTATCTTATTCAAAGTATTGGAAGGAGGTTCAGAATTTAAATGATAGCAGCCAACTCAAGTATCATGACAAATATCAGTGGATTCATGTTAGTTCTAAAATTTACAGTGATAGTCATTATAATTAGGAAGATGTTTAAAGTTACTTGTGGTGTTGTTGGCATAGTTCTAACATTTCTCTGGTTGTTTTAACGTTACACAGTGAGCTTATGAATTTAAAGAATGATGTTCTACTGAGCTTTGATGCAGTAGATAATGCTGATAAAATTACCCATGGCTTGAGGTCAGTATTTTTATTTTTGTAAAGCTTCAAGAATGCCATATATAGCTTGATAAGACTAGCCCTTTTTGTTCTGGGAATAATTTTATTCCTACCCACTGTGATAAAGCTTGTCTTAGGAACATCAACATGTTGGCAGCCAAAGTACATGGCTTGGACCTGAAAATAGAAATCCCAAAGAGGGTTATTAAATTAACAGGCTGGCAAGCCAAGGACAGGTAAGATTCTGCACAGAGCATAAGATTCTGCACCTAAGACATAAGTGCATTGCTTTGGATAATGCATATTCCATGATGGGTAAGGAAGGCAATCTTGTCAGAATGACCTAAGATAGGCTCATTCTTATTAATAAAATAAAAAAGTAGGAGAGGCACAGAGACTTTAGGGCTGCTTGGTAAGAATCTGATATTGGCAAAGGACAAGGAAATGGGCTGCTCAACAGGAATATAATGTTGGCCAAGGACAAGGAAGTAGGCTTCAGGCAGGAATCTGACATAACAAAAAATTAATTCTAGGTAGGAATCTAAATCTTAGGCTAGAACAAAGAAGTGATTTCACATAGGAATCTAAGTTTTAAGCTAGAACAAGTAAGTAGGCTTCAGACATGAAAATGATTTTGACCTAGGACTCAGATATTTTGGTCATCCTGATAAGCCTTTAGAAACAGTGATCATGGGAGTGTTCATGTAATTGGTTGTAATGTCTTGCTTGTTCTTTGACTATTTGAGTTTATTGTCTTGCTTTTTCCTTGACTATTTGCATCTATTGTATTGCTAGTTCCTCAACCTAGAACTGATCTTAATCCTTGCATGTAATTAAAATGGTATAAAAGCAAAAAGAAGGAAAGAGTATAGGATAGGGGGCTCTAGCAAGGGGAAATGGGGAAATGAGATGACATCTGAAATGTAAATAAATAAAATATCCAATTAAAAAATAAGAAAAGATTAATTCTTTAAGTTATCTGTTAATATGATACATTTTTTAATTTTATTTTTATCCTAAAATATATTCTTCTGGGTTGATTAAAGACCTTCTTAAATTAAAGGAGAGGGTATATAGGCATGGACATTGATAGATATTACAACAAATATGATGGCAGGTCAGGGAATACCAACATCTACTGGCCATTGCATTGACTTAGTAGAGAGGAGTGAAGAGATTTTCCTTCAGGCCTGCTCTTGGCATATCAACCCTGCCAAAGACTTAGTGAGGGTGATGGTGGTGGTGGTGGTGGTGGTGGTGGCTGAATTGGGAGACAGTAAACATTGCTTTAAATACAATATCACAGTGTGGCTCTTTATATGGTCACTCTAAAAACATACAAAGTCAAGCAAGCATGAATATACACATTTAAAAACACACACATACATATACATGTATGTGCAAGCACATATAAATACATATATGGGTATGCAATACACACATACATGCAAACATGCATTTATAAACACACAGATATTCATGTGTATACATGAATATATGCATACATATATGCATATGCTGTACACACACATACATGCACACACACAAATCATTGGTCTATTATTTTTTCTCCCACCCTTTGATGTGGATACTTTGTTGTAGAGAAGTGAAGAAAGAAAAGAGTCCAAGCTTAATCCAGGTTTAAATAATAAAGACTCCTTGAGAACAAATTTTTTCATACTAGAAGTTATCTATATAACATGTAATATTATTTTTATCAATTTCTACTTAGATTAAATAGTAGTTTTAGTATGTTTAAACTTTATTTAATGTCAAATTGTGCCACAGATTTGTGAGCAAAGTATTCTGAAAAACATAGTCAAATAATGTAAATTTTACTAGTAAAAATAGAAAAATTACAGTATTTTGTGTAAAAAGAAAGACAAATGGACTATTTAGCTCACATGAGAGCCCTTTAGCCCAAAAGACAGAAGAATGAATTATTGGGGAACATTTAAAAAAAATCAAAACCAGATAAGAAAATGAGCAACTGAATAAATTACGAGCTAGCTGAAGGTCATTTTTACTGTACTAATTTAAAAAAAATTTCGGTCTTTTAATGAGACACAATATGTGCACAGGGATCCAGTTAGATATGGCCTGAGATTCTGTTTGAACACCTTCTTAATTAGTTCAATAAAAATGAAGTTTCAAGAATGGAATTAATTTAACAAATCAGTTGATAACAACTGATTAATTGATGTCAGTTATCACTTATAAAGCAGTTTGAACGTGGAACACGCTGTGAGTATTAACTAGTGTTATTAAGATTATAATGATGAGGTGGATGAAAAGATCTAGCATGGATAACATTTAAAGGAGAGTTTATAATATTGTCAACCTGAAAGATGACTTGGCATTCAAGAGGCCATGTGAATCTATTTGAATGTTCTTTTCTGGTTTTCACACAAACATTCACTTACACACATGTACATACATATGTTTATTAAATGTGATTTTTAGTTCTGTTATTGCATCATATTAGTTCTGTATTTAGCATATTTAGTATAAAATGTAAACTTTTGTATAAATTTTGAAATTGCAAATCATTGAATATACTGTCTTGTTTTAAAAAGTACTTAGGTTGAAGACCACCTACGGAATGTTTCTGATGGAATTTCAGGAGAGGTTCAGATCATGAGTCCTGCCTTAATGAATGGATTAGCCCATTGATGGGTTCACAGTAAGACAGCTGTACTGGGGTATAGGGATAGGTGGGAGGTGAGATCTCATTAGAGAAGTAGGGTAACTGGGGACATACATTTGGAGCTTTGAGTTGCCTTGGATCTTTCCTGTGTTTATATTTTCTCCCTTCCTTCCTTTCCTCTTCTCTCCTGGCTTTCATGGTGTATCACATTCACAAGGACTAATGCCTCCTAAACTATGAGAAAAATCAGTTCCTTCTTTAAGCTGTCTTCTTAGGTGTTTGCAGAGATCAATGGGAAAATATCTGATAGAACTTCAAATCTGTTTTTGTTTTAATCTGTGTAATATTTTTCATGATTTCACATATGTAGACTCATATAATATATAGACAAATAGTTAATATCAGTTTAGCCATATATAAAAATAGAATGTATACTGAAAATGGCCTGGAAAGTAGAGTAGTAGAAACTTTCTTAGATTAGATGAAGCTTAAGAGGCAAAAAGAAAATCTCAGTGTAAAAACACACGTTGGCATACACATTTATCTCAGCATTCATGAATCAGAGCCCTTTGGCTCTCTGAACTTGAGACCAACCCGGTCTACAGAGCAAGTTTCAGAGAAACCGTGTCTCAAAACTTAAAACAAACAAAGACAATCCTAATGTGTGTGTGTGTGTGTGTGTGTGTGTGTGTGTGTGTGTGTGTGTGTGATTGTGTGTGTATGTATATATAAATATATTATATATATGATTTTTATATATAAATCATATATATATATATGATTTATATATAAAAATCACACATATATATATATATATATATATATATATATAATTTAATAACTGGTTATCCTATTGCAATAGTAAAATCCTTAGTAAAATAATCTCTTTTTTTTTTTTGAGACAGGTTTTCTCTGTGTAGCCCTGGTTGTCCTGGCTGATGGCGCACGTCTTTAATCCCAGCACTTGGGAGGCAGAGGCAGGCGGATTTCTGAGTTCGAGGCCAGCCTGGTCTACAGAGTGAGTTCCAGGACAGGCAGGACTACACAGAGAAACCCTGTCTTGAAAAAAACCAAAAAAAAAAAAAAAGTCAACTCTTTCATTACTTCTATTTTAAAATTTTAAATTGATTTGCTTGACTTTAAAATCTTGACATGAATCATAATGTATAAAGAAAAGTTTGGCATTGCACTTAAATTTATTGCATATAATCCCTTTCTGAGAGCTTTTTATAAGATCTCTAGAAATTCTTTTGTGTAATATCTTTTATATGTTATTTATCCTGTGTACCTATTAGAACTATAAGCTTCAGACTGTAAGTGGGTAGATAAACATGAAGTTTAAATGCTGAAGCAGAGAAGACAAAGGAAGTGACTGGTACTCACTAAAAGGAGTTTTACAATGTAGCATTAGCAAAAGTAATTGGAAATTACTGATGAATTTGAATATTTTGTTCCAGGTACTTTTACTGTTTTAAAGACTTAGGCATAGTTGTATCACATATTATACATGAGAAATATCTTCCATGCTGTGTCATCACTGACTTATTTGTATCATTTAAAATATGTTCTTATCTCATGATGACAAAGATTCAGAGAAGCATTAAAACATCAGAGTTTGCCACTATGAATTTCAGCATGTGCTCAGACACGGCCTTTTATTAACCGAGTAAGTAGCAAATGATGAGTATTCCCAGAGACACCCACTGTGAATACATAGATTATTTTCATTATAGTGTAGAAAAAAGTATGAATAAAGGTTCTAACCCAAGAGCTCACTTGGTAAGTCAAGTAAATGCTGCACTCCATTAGCTAGAACAGAGATGCAGAGCTAGATATATAAGGCTTAACCAGCTTAAGTAACAAAATGGGCTTCAGATCCTGACAGAAAGTATTGTAACCTATGCTTCAAACCCTGGAAAAGCTCTTCGTAGAGTTGTTTACTGATGATGTGAAAACTTTTCTGATGTTTGCTCCAGTCAAATCTGCCCATGGAGAAATGAGAATAGTCTTTAATACATAGTTTCTGCTGGCTCTTATGTGCTGCAGGGTCATGGCTCACTGAGCTGAGATCTGGGGAAGCATAGACATTGCAAGATTGTATAGAGAAAGCTAGCACATAGGATATCATACCATTTCTTTCTACAATGTCATTCATTCTGACATTTCTATTTCAGAGTTTAAAAGTGTAATATTTAGTTATTTTTAGAGAGCAAGCAAACAGTGCTCAACTTGAATTGGAGTAATTCATTAATAAAATGGAGATTGAAAGAAACATAGAAGGAAAGAGTGAAATAAATGGATAGAATGATAAATAGATGATAGATAGATAGATAGATATACATAGAATATAGAAAACAGATAGATATATAGATAGAAGATAGAAATACATAGAATATAGAAAATAGATAGATAGATAGATAGATAGATAGATAGATAGATAGATAGATAGATAAATAATTTAGATAACTTTGGGATTTCTTGTGTTAACACTATTATTGTGTTAACTCTAGATTTACTCTAGTACAAATTATATGAAATATGTTAAGTTCATTCTTGTGGCTCAGTTTGGAATGTAATTGAACTCTTGCTCTGTGGACCCTGGAAAAGGGGCGCTATATTCTTCTATTCTCAAACTGACCTGGCTTTAAGAATCATGAATACCAAGTCATTACATGTTAAAGAAAGAGGCACTGTGCATCATGATGACCTGCAATATTGTTAATAAGTGAGACTAGCATATTAGAATTTACAAGGCCTTTCAAAACCATCAACGTTCAACGTATCTGACTTAAAGACAAGATGCCTATTTCATGACAAATTTAGCAGCACTAAAATTAGGTAAAAAGTTGAAATATTATTTGAAGACTGCTTTGGCCTTTCCTAAAATGGATAAATCTACCACTAGACGTGCCTGACTTACTCTTTACCCTCATGCTTCAGAGTGAGATTTCATTTGCTTTTATCAAATTTGTTTCCTTACTCTTTTATATTCTCCTACCCATGTTTCTTCTCTTCTTAGCTTGAGAGTTTACTTTCTTTTTCTTCATAGTATCAAAAATATTAGTATTCCTCAATATAACCACTTTGGCTCACTGGTTTATTATTTAGGAGAATAAATCTCCTCTTTGGAAATTCTATTTTTGTGACATAATATCTGAAATACTTAAGTCTGTATTTTCAACTTTGATATCAATCTCTAGAATCTACTGATAAACTTTTTTATTAGATATTTTACTTACATTTCAGATGCCAATCCCTTTCCCCATTTCCCCTCCCTAGAAAACCCCTATTTCATGACCCCTTTTTCATTTGGCTTTTATACAATTTTTTTTAAATGTTAATCAAGGGCTCTATAGGTATGAATGCTCAATCAGAAGTGTAACCTAATACCCAACCTAGCTATGTAAACTATCTTTGACTAGTGGAGGCACTAGTCAAACTTCTGCCTCCATGCCCCCTCTCTTTTTCTCTCTCTTTTTCTCTCTCATTACCTAGCTTCTCATCTACTTCATCTTCTGCTCTCCTTACTCCATCTTTTCCTCTCGGTGCTCCTTCCCCCTTACTCCTCCTACATATTACACTTCCTGTTAAAATAAAGCTTTTCTCTTAGAATACAATTAGAGCATAATTATTCCTATTTGTATCAGTGAGGTACAAGATAGTCTTAATACCCAGTCCATCCTTTGCTTGACTAGCCAGAACCTCTGTCGTCTCTCTTGACTAAAACACTTAGTTTTAAACCTGGCTTTTTCTTGGCTTTAGAATGAATGTCAGCTAAAAACCATCCACTCAGATCTTTTCTCTCAAGGTAAATAGCCAGGATTGGCTATGAGTCTATAGGTCTTCAATGCCGTCAGAAATCCAGAATGACTAAATTAACTGAAGTTATGGGAAGCACTAAGCATAGCTTCTAAAACTTAGTCAATTTATAGAGACCGCTGAACACCTGGACAGCCCCTATACTACCGAACATTGGAGCATCAAATCTTCAGTCTTCTGGCCCAAACTCATCTGACAGATTTTAGTGCTGCAGAATTATTAAGGGCTTGTTACTCTGTCTAGGCAGATATAATCAGTCGACTATTCTGCAAGTGTGTCCTTTTCTGGACAGTAATTTGTCTGTAGATGGAGAGAGGCAATACTTGCCTGGTGGCTGTCTCCACACAACTGGAGTAACTCCAAGGATGCTCAATTTCTTCATAGAATCCAAGACAGGAAGATGTCAGGAGCAGACAGGTCTCTAATCAAAATGAACACTACTATAGAAATATTTGTGACTTCAATTCTATGGATTTCTGACGTTTTAAAATCCAGCTATCCATGTAAGATAACCTGGACTATTGTCTGTTAACTCCTCTCAGCTATTTTTAAATAAAATATAGAAAACACCCTAACAATAAACTCAAAGTCATGAATTTGCTATAGTCCCTTAACTCACAGGCTAATAATCCCAAATCAGTTAAAAAAGTTAAAGAAGGACTGGGTCTAAGTCTTGTATTTCTAAATGTGTTATACACACACATTGCCCATGAGAGTATCAATATTCATTTTACTTTCATATCAATAAGAAGCTTATACCAATGAAAACCTTAAATTTGAAATCCAAGTGAATTTTGTACCATTTAAGAAATAATAACTTCATCTTGATATTTAATTATACAGATTTCTACCAATAGGTTATGGCTATGCCATCAATCCTAGCTAATCCTCCCTGTTCCAACAAAATCACTACTTTTCCTCAGAGAGACAGCCCCATATTAACCACCTTAGTCCCCAAGCCCAGGGAATAGGGGCGCTGACTCTTCTTTAACTTCTTCAAGCTGATTACGGGAGTTGAGATATTAGAAGAGGGGTGGGGGAAAGAGTAGATTGATAAGCTTCTGACGCTGTGTCTTCACAGCATCCAGATGGAATTCCTGGACACCGGAGGTTTGAATAGGTCTTCTCGTTTTGCTTGATGAGTAGATACACCAAGGCTGTGTATTCTGCAATATACAATTCTGTGGACAAGTTTTAGTATCAAGAAAAAAATCTTTTTTTTCCTAGAGGGCTGAAATTTTTTTTTAAAGATGCTGGTTCTAACAACTTTTTTCCACTTTTATGTAGTTGGTTATAATATTTACATCTCAAGTTTTATTCTCTTATCCCATTTTCTCCACCACCCAGGAACCCCTTATCCCATCACCCCTTCTTATATCCCTTCTATGAGGCTGTGCCCGCACTTAACCCCCACCCCCACTACGCCCTACTAATAAATTTCTAACGAGTTACAAAGTGTGTGTGTGTGTGTGTGTGTGTGTGTGTGTGTGTGTGTGTGTGTG
>JANHMN010000015.1:40124793-40178357 GCA_030674055.1 Rhabdomys pumilio
TGTGTGTGTGTGTGTGTGTGTGTGTGTGTGTGTGTGTGTGTGTGTGTTTAAGGATCTTAGTTGACATAGCCAGATTCTTTTGCTAAATGTGTTTTACTGGAAATAAAAATTTCTAATGAACACACAACCAAGTACCTAGTTTTCTGAATTCTTATTTTCTTGGCCAATCATGATTATATTTCTGCAAGTCCCTAGTCCATAGCCACTAATATTTTCCAGTTCTTATGATTACCAGTAATACTCAAACAATAAAGTCAGAGAAACAAATACTTATAATCTTTAAAATAAATTCTTGTTTTTATAAACTACAACAAAATCGTTCTGGGAGCTGAAATTCTACAGATTAGTGAATCCAGAAAACTACATTCCTACAGCAAACTACATTTTATACTTCACTAATGTGGATTAGTAATTACATAATTAATTAGTAATTAGTAATTAATGTGTAATTAGTGAATTACAACAAGTAATCATTCTGTGAATTCTGTGATTAAAATATCATAGCATACAGGATATAATTAACAAACCACATGCTCATCGTATATGATCATACTGTATAGGCTGTCTTCCCAAGGCATCATAAGCATAGCACAATTTTTTGAAAAGTAAGTGGGTAAAAACTATTCCTTCACTGGAAACTTCATTTTAATGACACAAAACAAATACAGGACCAAGAAAATAAAGCAAAAAGTAACTATCTGTAACAGTGCCTCAGAATCATGCTTCATTATGATACAGATTTTGTCAGAGCTTTTCTCAGTAAAGGGGAAAAGAAAGAGTTCATCAAAGGGATAGTAAATATAAACGTTGCAATATTAGGCCAAAACTCAATAAATATTGAAACTGACAAGATGTCACAATAGGACAATGTAAAAAAATCTGTGATTTGAATTCCTTTTCTCAAACTATGCAAAGGTAGAAGGAGACACCTGATTTCACGAAATTGCTTTCTGAACTCCACACATGCACTATGGCATGGCATGTAGAAACACTTCACACACACACACACACACACACACACACACACAAACACACACACATACACACACACACACTCTGCGTATACACCCACATAAATATATGGGATGATACAATTTAAGAAAAATCAATGTAAGTCACATAAATATCAAATCAGAAGTAGCAGTTTTTTAAAGGATCTATAAAAGACATAAACGTTTTTAGAATCTATATAATTCTTTGTCTAATGCCTGAAAGATTTGTTGGTACCATTGGAATCCACAGAGAAAAACACAGAATAAATATGTATCTACAAGAAGTGGAAATCCCAAGAGCATAAAGGAGCTCTGGGGGTCAGGAAAACTCAAAAATTCTGTGAATGTGCAGAATCTTTTATTTACTTCTTGCGAGCTGCCTACAGAACATAGCTAAGAATTATTTATCTTTCTTTCTCAGAAGTGCAAAATGAAAGAAGCACAAGTAACCTCACTGCACTCTAAAAGCCTTTCAATAATAGAATTCTCTGAAGCATTTGGAGTACTCTGTTCAATGCTAAAGTTGTTGGAAATGCTAAGCAGCCATTTAGAAAGCAAATTTCTGGTCTAACACATCCATTCATTCATTTTTTAGATGGATATTAAAATGAAATTAAACCATATTTAAATGAAAATATGTGTTCACCAAGAAAATGGCTAGGTTTCTTTTATCTTTAGAGATGGAATAAAAGCATTTTTTACATTCTAAAATGTGGTACCTCCATTAAAATACTGATAATACTATATTTAAGTATATATATATATATATATATATATATATATATATATATATATATCTCCACTAATATTTTTGGAGCTTATATTATTTATGCAACAAGTTGTATTACATTGTAAAGGGATAAAAAGACATATTTGGTAAGAGGTCAAGGTTTAGACTCTGCATAGTCTCCCTTCTACTCATGCCTGTTATATGAGGGAAAGAGAGGCAGTGATAATACTTATCACAATAGGTTTTCATGCATGTTAATTAGGAGTCACTATTATGATGCAGTCAGAATAATGTCTGTCATGTTCAACAAGTAATCATTTCTATAATAGATATATGTATCTGTTACATAGAACCCATGTCTAGAAACACACATCTTTCATAATATGTAGATATCATAGAAGAAAACACCCTATGGGCCAGATTTCATCATATCATGTTATACCACAATGAAGCTTATTTGTGCTTTTGGATTATCTGAAATTATCACATAGTAGGACTGTGCTTGGAGAATTCCTCTCTCCTACACAAACACAGCCCATGAAGTACTAATATTGGAGGAAATATGATCAGCAGAACAGCTAGCCCGATGGCTTTCAGAAAAAAATACCAGAGCAGTGTGTGTGTGTATTTAAGAATACCTACATATGTGTTTGTATAAATATACATGTGTACATATCTATATGCATATAGGCTACAAATATGTACGTATGTATGTGTATTATTTGTTCTTTGTTCATTTGTTTTTTACCTTAAATTCATTCTATCCTCACCTTCATCCTGATATGTCTTTTTTTTCTCTTCCTCCTCCTCTTTCTTCTCTTTCTCCTTTCTCTCTCTCTCTTCTGATAATATCCTATGATTTGGCTCAGGACGCTATCAAAGTCATAATCCTTCTGTTTCACTGTGAAGCACACATGGAGTATAGCCACATGCCACCATACCAAGAAACCCACCTCTTTCATGACATACAAAAAAACTCTGAGCACAGTGTTATCATATGAGTAGATACAACTAAACACCGGCAGAGTTCTCCTAATTGATTCATAAATAGATTTTTCAACAAATAATATTGCTTTGATGGTTCTGTTTCTTATAGTGATAAAGTATTCAAAAAGTAAAAATATTAAGAAATAATGAAAAAAATCACATTTTTTTCAGCTAATGATGAGTTGAGGTTTTCCCCCTAAACCTACAACATATTTCTTGAAAACAAGGTTCATCTTGGCTGTGTTTATAGTATTCTAATTACTATTTACACAATGTGAAACTGGGTTATAAGGATCAATGCAGCATCTGTGAATTTTTTGATTTCTGAATTTGTCCATTTGGCATATGTGACTACCATCTTTTTTTCAAAATCCAGAGAAAAATAATAAATAACATAGTATTGTCCCAAAAGGGAAACATGGGCTATTCTGCATTTAAGTATTGCCTTTGTCTATGGATCAGGTTACATCATTTTCATGACAAACTGCTTTTGGAGGAAATGTGGTGTTTTTTATTTTGCTAAAGTTGAAACATTTTAATTCTCATTTCACAACAAAGTTATGATTCTTGTCTATAATGTAATTAGAACAACAAAAAAAAACCTGAAAGTTGCTGAGATCAAGAAGATAGAACTGAGTTCAATGAGGTTAAATCAGTTTTCATGGATTCTGAGCATACTGTTCTTAAATTTCTATAGCAAACTCTTTTAAAACTCACCCTGCTCTGTCCACATCTCATCAGATCAGTTACAGAAAAAACGAGAAGTACAGCACATTTTGTCAGAGAATTCTTATACATGATGAAGAACCTTGAGTTAAAACTAACCAAGCTTTATGGATAGCAAAAGTCCTTACAGCTGTTTATTTTCTATTGTTGCTTCAACATCCTGAGCTCTCGTCTTCTCTTGTGGTTTTCCTATGTTTTCAAAAGAAAGGAAACTCTGCTGTCATTTTTTTCTTCTTTGTTTCTGGAATCAGAAGCTTTAGGCCTCACTTAAAAATACTCTGCCCAAACATGATTCCCAACCTTAAAGAACAAAAGAAACCCTTACGTTAGATGAGCTCAGTACAAGATTCTCCATTCCCAAGCACCACCATTAATACCTGTGGGTCTTGGGAGCACCAAGACAACATGTCAAACACAATCTTTCACTCCAGAAGCAACTGTCAAACTTGTAATAAGTAAACAAAAGTGTATACCCACAGATAGCTGTTTCACTGAAAAACTCAGCTTCCTTTACTTTGGTTTACCTAAAAGTAAAAGTGTTGAAGTTCTCTTTGTTGGAAAAACATTTCTCTATGTCAGAGTACAGAAGAATTATTTATGTTTGAAAAGCTTCCGACTCAAGCAAAAAACTTATAATAATTGTCAACTTTGAATAAGTGAATAAAGTCAGTTAGGCATATGGAGATTTACTTAAATTTGACTTAATTTTATTAATTTAACTTTTATTAGTTTATTGATAGGTTTGTTTGATAAAATATATGATTTATAATATGAATATAAACTAATGATGTATGGAAAATAATTATTTATTCACTAAGTTCAATACTTAAGGAATATATAATGTAATTTAGTTCAGAATACAATTTCTTTCAAAAAATGTGAATTTCTGTAATTATGGAACATAGAACTTTACAGGCTTTTAGAAAGATTCTTTTTCCCATTCTTCTGTGGGCATTGAAAACGTGGAGAAAAACAACTACCATCAAACAGCAGGCAGCACAGTACTAGGATTCCCAGTGAAAAAATAGGAATAGGAATAAGCTTATGAAACCTTGTCTTATGCCCAGGGGACCATTCACTAATGGAAAAAGTGAGAATCTAATAGATAGAGTTCTATCAGTTTTCCTGTGTTGAGAAGCAAACCTAATGTTCACATGGGACAATACAGCTGTTATATTTGGGGTAGAAAATAGGTAGTAAGAGTCCGCAAAGAAAAATTAACTAGAAAATCAAATGGTCATCAATCCTTCAGCTAAACACCCAGTAGTATCCTCCCTGGATTATACACCATAAATGTTAGCAAGAGTGGCTTGGAGACATGATAGTTCCAGGACACATTGAACTGTAGAGATTACAAGGTCAGAAAAAAAATTTAAAAAGCTAAATAAAAACAATAAAATAGCCACACTCTGAATAGTGTCTCTCTAGGCCTAGAGCCAAACATTAGGCAAAACTTGCAGAATTGATACCAAAGATGGGGATGCAGTATTGTAGGAGGCAGAGAGATCAAGGACACCACAAAAAAATCTACAAAATCAGTTAACCTAATCGCTCATAAGTACTCACAAAGTCTGAACCACCAACCTAGAAGCATGCATGGGGCTGTCCTAAGCCCTCTTCTCATATGTGACAGTTGTGTAGCTTGGTCTTCATGTGGGATTTCTAACAGCTGGTACAGCAGCTCTCTGACTGTTGCTTAGCTTTGTGATGACCTTATTTCCTGAATAGGCTGCCTCCACTAGCCTTAGTAAAGACGATACTCTTATTCTTACTACTTGATATACCAGAGATGATTGATATCCATTGATATCTGTATCTGTTACCCTTTTCTAAAGAGATACAGAGATGGAGTGAATTGTAGGAATGGGAGGTGGGGTAAGGGGCAAAGAATGAGAGATAGGGAAAGGAAACTAGTGTTAAGATGTAACATAAATAAATAAAGTAATTAATTAAAAAATAATATCTCTCTCTGTGTTTTTGTTTGTGTCTATGTCTATCTACTTGTGTATGTCTCTCTGAGTACATGATTACATGGTGCTTTACAATTTGTTTTCAACCAATGAATTATGTTCTAACAAAGCATATATATAAATTACATATATTATATATTATGTAATAATAAATAACAAATATTATTATATATAACAAATATGAATTATATATTATAGATATGGTTTGTTAAATCTTTATATATAAATTATATAAAATTATATATATATATATATATATATATATGTATATGTATATAAAATCTACCTATCATTCTGAAGTTCTCATGAACTGTATACTGAACTCAATGACAACAATATAGATTTGCATAATATATTTTATGATAAACATTATAAAATATTTGAAACTTATGGTTGAAAGAAAATATCTCAGCACCAAATTTAAAACACTCCAAGGAAGATAAAAAAAAAAAAAACAGTAACAAAGTAATACAGGGTTTTAAATTATCAAAGTGAAATAAATCAGCTCAAATTGGATTCTAATTTTTAGCTAGAAAAGTGAGTATAGAAATCAAAGAATTTTTAGAGAGCAAAGATAATATTGTATGTGAGTCTCAAAGAATAAATAAATACATAAATATATTAACATGCAACAGACAAATTCAACTATGAGAAATGACCTCAACTATAAATTATTTAAACCATTAAACTGTAGAAAGCATTGCAATGGATAATCTTACAAGTTCTAATTATGTTCTTACTTTTTAAAATACAATATTTATTATAGTCAAAGATATTGTCTATCAGGAAGGAAAAAAAGGAGGGTAAATAAGAAAGTAAAGGAAGAGAAAAATATTTAAGAAAATATTTAAGTTTACAAACACTTTCCTAAAATGAATAATCATTTTAGCCAAACAATGATTAGATGTATACACATTATTACAAAATTGTTATGCTAATATAAAATAGATTTCAGAACATTCTTGCTCAAATTTCTAGCTGAAACTTCTTTTAAACAGGTTTTCTGAATGAGAGAAACACATGAAAAAGAAATCAGTTAAGTTCTATCTTTTTAATATTACTCATTTTAAGGTATTATACATCCTTAAAAGTATTACATTTAAAAGTATTGTACAGTAAAGTACATTCTTACACTTTTATCATATTTTTCAAGTATACATACATACATGTGTTTTACTCTGACAATTATTTTGAAAGTTGTACAATATCCCATTGGAAAGTATTTTTATAATTTTTATAATTTTTAGCATATATAAACTAATAAATTTTCATATATGCATATATACAGAGTAAAGCTATCAAGCCCATTATCTGTTGGTCAACTACTCCTAAACATGAGCCCCGTCCTGTATGTATTGAAACACCTAGAGTCATTCCATAGCAGAAAACAAATTTTCTGTCTCTCACCAGATATAAATGACAGTACAACTCATTGTTAACCTATATTCTAGTAGATATGTTTACTCTCATTTATTTATTCATTCTTAAAACATACTAAAATAAAATATAATAGGATGAAACAAAAATGATCAAATTCAAATCAAACAAGGTAGACCAACAAAAGGAAAACAGCCCAATAGAGGTCAAAAACCTCACTTGGTAACAACTCAGGAACCCCATAAAAACACTAAACTGGAAGATATAATAGAAGTACAGTTCACCCTTAGTAACTAAGCACGTTACATTCACAATGCTAGGCTTCTTGCAAAGACTAAATTTAAATTTACTTTGGACACTAGTTTTTCAACAGCATAGAGTAAGTCAAATCAACTACCACATTATGTTGCACAAATGTAAGCAAGTCAGATAAGAATACAATGAGATCTAGCTTTTATTTAAATGTAAGAAAATCTTTGTGGCTATTGTAATCATCGAAAGTGGTCCATTTGACGGTTATTTACCATTTCCCGCTGATTAGCTCAGCTTTCCGCTCTGCAAACGTGGATGTGCAGTGAAAACAGACAATAATTCTGAAGATTCTTCTTTGAGAGCAATGTTAATGAATTTCATTTTACAAATAAGTATGGGTTTTATCCAAAAGAAAATATCAGCACACACTTGTAGTTCTATTTTACTTTTTTACTATTTATTTATGTTTGTGTTCTATGTATGTTTGTGTTGACTGTGCACCATTTGCATGACTACTGCCTACTGAGACCAGAAGAATATCAGTTCCCTTGGAGCTGGAGTTAAAGGTTCCTTGGAGATCCATGTGGAAGCTCAAGGGAATAAAGCGAGGGAAAAGTAAGGAATAAAACTCCCAACTAGTGAGAAGACAGTCAGTGCTTTTAGTTGCTAAGTCATCTCTCTAGGTTCTAGTTTTATTTTTTATTATGCATTGATCTCTTTTGGGGTAAGCTTACCTTCTTTTTCTCTTTTCCGTCTTTTTAGTGATTATATGTACTTCCTGTTATCGACTTTTAAGAAGAACCACATATATTGCTGTTACTAACTTTAGAAATTACCATGATAAGTTTACGTAAGAACTGCAACATGAAGGACCAAGTACAGATCCACAAAACTCATATAAAATGGAAATTGGGTGTGCTCCCATCCTTCTGGAGATGCAGACAGAAAGATACACAGGATCCCTGTTCAGGCAAATTAATCCATTCAATTGGTCATTTAGGTCCAATGAGAGAACCTCTCTCAAAATGTAAAATGGAGAAAAGTTCATCTCTGACTTTCATATACAAATAAAACAGTATATTATGGGGTGTATTATGTGAGGGAGGAAGGAAGGGATAGAGAATGACACAGAGGGAAAAATATTAAATATACTTGTATATACTCTTTGCACTAGCTTGTTTTATGTCAACTTGACAAAAGCTGGAGTTATCACAGAAAGAGGAGCCTACCTCGAGGAAATGCTTCCATGAGATCCAGTTGTAAGGCATTTTTCCCAATTAGTGATCAAGAGTGGGAAAGTCCACTGTGGGTGGTACCATCCCTGGTCTAGTAGCCTTGGATTCTATACAACAGCAAGCTGAGCAAGTCAGGGGAAGCAAGCTAGTAAGTTTTGACCCTTCATGGCCTCTTCATCAACTCCCGTTTCCTGACCTGCTTGAGTTCCAGTCCTGACCTTCTTTGGTGATGAACAGCAATTTGGAAATGTAAACTGAATAAACCCTTTCCTCCCCAACTTGTATCTTGGTCATGATGTTTTGTGCAGGAATAATAACCGTGACTATGAGACTCTTACTCGCCCCCCC
This sequence comes from Rhabdomys pumilio, assembly GCA_030674055.1. Taxonomy (NCBI): domain Eukaryota; kingdom Metazoa; phylum Chordata; class Mammalia; order Rodentia; family Muridae; genus Rhabdomys; species Rhabdomys pumilio. The sequence continues at coordinate 40,133,411 of JANHMN010000015.1, forward strand.
CCCACCTTATTCACAGTTGGGAGCTAGTCATGCCAGGGACAGTGAAATATAATGTATGTAAAGCAGTCCTAGAAATGAAGGGGCTTTAGAATAGATTAACAAAAATCTCTCATTAATTCTAATTTGCTACTTTTAATATAATGTTCTCCCCTGTGTTGAGAGAAACTGTTAACCACTTTCAAAAGAAAGAGATAGATGTCCAAAGGATAACTCCAGTGGTTTTCTCAGTACAGTAGCTATGGGAGGACAATGGCCCCATGAAAAGACAGGAAAAAGAACAAGTAGAACATCAAAGGAATCAATAATTACTTAAGAAGCGCCAAACTGGGAAAGACCTGCCAATCTAGGAATACATTCAATACCTTTCAATGAAATAGCACTTTCTGAACTCATAGAAATACAAAATTGAGAGTCCTTCCATTTTTTACCTGATTTTAAACAAAAAGATTATCATCTTTAGTCACAATAAGTAATTTTCTATTCTAAGACATTTTTCTGATCTCAGTTTTTGTTTCCTCAGCTTTCACACTCTTTCCACTTTGAATTGTACATGTGTGTGTGTATGTGTGTATTCATGTGTGTGTATGTATATATATTAAATATACTTGTATATACTCTTTGCACTAGCTTGTTTTGTGTCAACTTGACAAAAGCTGGAGTTATCACAGAAAGAGGAGTATGTATATATATGTATATATATGTATATATATACATACACACACACATATATATATGTGTGTGTGTATGTATACATTTATATATATTTCTTTATATATTTCTATTGAGTATATGTATTTTACATATGTACATATGAATTTTATACATGTTTACTATATATGCATAGTAAACACATATATATATATATATTATATTATATTTTTATGGCCACCTGAAATACCTTGAAATACTCAGATCTGGGATTTTGTGTACTTCTGCAGTTTTGTTGAATTGTTACAGTAATTAGAATGGTTTTCCACTTTCAGTGCAGTTTTTTTTATTTAATTACTAATGAGTTTTTCTTTCATGCTCATTTTTACATATTCACATATTTGAGTATTTGGGTGGGGCTGATTTAGGTTGGTACATTTTGAATCTTCTTTCTTCATCAAGAACACTCATTTCGGGTTTGAATGGAAACTACTGAGGATAGACACAAAAAATAGCTACTCATAATAACTCAGACCAAGCCTTCTGTTAGTATCTATTTCATTCTGGAAAAAAATTATCAGAGAGCATGTATTCCATTTTATTTTATCTCACAGTCTGCCTAACTTAAAGATTGACACACACTAGGCAAATACAAGGCATAGAATCAATGAATAATTGATTCATTCTGATGCTCTAATACACATCCATATTTGTTTCCGGGAAGTAGTTTAGTTGTTGAAGGATCAAGTTCTAGAATGAATAATTAATCATTTATCAAATGCCTCCAAAAGGCAAGGTCAAATGTGATAGAAAGGATGAAAGCCATTAGAAGATTGTTGATATGCACACTAATCCATTTCAGAAGTGTCAGTTTGCATTTGTTAGTGGTTAGTCTAAGGAACACTGCAGATGGCAGCTTTATCAGAAGATGCACTTTTCAACACCTCATAACTAAAGAACAAATAGGAAGAGAGCCACATATGGTACATTAAATTCTCCTTGTTATCCTTGGGAGACCTTTTGATACTTCTGTAAAGTGAGCCCGGTAGATATTTTCCCATTTGAAAAAGAATTCACTAACATTCTTCCATTATATAAATAAATATTTTATCTTCTTGCATGATAATCAAAATTTTATCAAAGCTTAGGGATAGCATGAACAGTCCAAAATTTTGCATACAACTTTGTACACATGACTCTGAAAACAGACAAGTTCCTTATGACTTGATACATGGCCTTTCCCCATGAAATTGCACCTCTTACATTCTGTGTCTTACTTCTTCTAGTATGTTCCTTGAGTTTTTGTAGGTATGTGGGATTGATATAGATATTCTGTTATGGCTAAGTACCCAGTCATTTGCTCTCAGCTTGTTAACTCTCCATTCACTTCTGCCAATTACAGAATAAATTTTCTCAGACAAATGTGAGAAAAGTCTAGGTCTAAGTGTTTAAACATAAATGTTTGGTTAGAATTTTTAGAATGTGAACAATTGTGAAAATAACAGTAACAGATTCTTCTTAGTGCTTATGATCCACCTTGATGTCCAGATATGGGATTCTGACCTGAATGAAGTACCTAGCATAAAATTCACTACATTGGAACTGACCTCAAACCTTGTCAGAAAGTAATTAGTTATCCTGTAAAAGTAACTTTTATTTGATAGATGTAATTGCCATCTCGGAGGCTTGCTGCTGTGTAAGTTTACCCTTTCTAGCTCTTTATTAACTCTGGCTGGCTGGTTCAACTCACATCTTCTGGCTCAAACTCCTCTTCAAGATGGCTGATACAAACCGACCTCTAACTGAACTGTCTGCTTGGAAAGTCCATGAACTGAATTGGTCTGAACTGCACTAAAGTTAACTTGAGCACAGCTGACCTGAGTTTAACAGAACTGAACCAGACTGAAGTGACCCTCACTGCTTTTTAAGTATCCTCTCTTTCCTGTGTGTTCTCTTGAGCGTTGGGTGTATTTTATCTCTGATTCATTCTGTCTATCTGTCTCAAATTATTTACACTGTCTGACCCTCAATTAGGCATCTTTGCTTGTGAGTAAGGTGTATACTAAAGGTATGTTTGTATTTCAACCACAGACATCAGAGGTGTGTACTAAGGGTTTGTCTGTGTTCCAGACAGATCATACTGTAACTGGGTGTGTGTATTTGGAGTGATGCCTTACCAGACAAACCATGTTGCTGGATTAAAATTCTTCTCCATCTTCTTTTCTGTTTAAACTAACAATTGTATACAGTTTAATATTTACAACAGAAGCACTTATTAGTTCCACAACTTAACTGTCCAAATGTTCTTCTAAAGGCCCTTAGATGTGATAAGACTTCTGAACTGCAGTCTTGATCTTCTGTCCATCAACAAATGTCTGTTTCAGCATTAACGTTTTCCAGTCTGCCAGTCTGATGAATGATCTGTTCTTCAGCTGGCTTGTTGAGCTATCCACCTTTGCTGGGGGATCAGTTTTCTGCATTGTTGTTCTTCCTCCCTTCATTCCTTGATTCTTATCTTTCATGTATAATCTCTTCTCTTATTCATATTTAATTGTTATCCATTTTGATCCAACTCAAAGTCTTTCATCACATGTGAAAATATAGACAAATCTTTTCTGCAACACACTGCCTGACTTTTGTTCTGATGTTAAAACATCTTTAAAGTATACAGGTTGGTCTAAGCCACCAGTTTTGTTTACAGTCCAGTGTCCTTTTATCTCTTTCTGTTTCAGACGATACAATAAGATCTTTATGAATTCCCGCATAAACTCGATACTTAGCCATTCTCTGTTAATTTCTGACACCTCCCCTCTACAGAATAGCTATAGCCATTTTTTTCCATGCCTGTCATCTTTGTGATATTTGCTGTAAATTGCCTGCTGGTCATTGACACAGAAAAATGACTTGGATCAAGGATGAGCTGACCACATACTCTATTTTATTCTGTATGTACTAAGTGTTCTGTATGAAGTTTGCGAATGTTAAGAAATTCTACAAAACTTTAAAAAAGTTCCATCAAATCAAAGGTTAATATGAACTGTTGTGTCTGAAATATCTTGTGTCAGAGCTGACCACTGGACAGTCATTCCTGTACTTATGTATGAACTCACCATGGATTTTGTGGCTTACACTGAAGAATGCTGCTAATATGCCAAAATTTTTGGTTATAATACCGATGCTTTATTATCTCAATATTCTGAAATTTTACTGTTCACCACCCATCCACCACCTCACTTTACCTTACTCAGGACCAATCAGCTTAAAAGTTAACTGATAATATTTTGCCTTGTAAGTCAACTGTTGCCCTCTTTGCCCTTTCAACCTTTGAACCTACTTTTTTTTTTTCCTGTAAAATGCCTTCCCTAGGATCAGACTAGTACTACAATTATGCTTCTGGAAACGTTTTTACAGTTCTGAATGTTCAGAATTAAGGTGTGCTTCCAATAAACTATTCTAGTTTAACTGAGATCAGTTTTTTTTTTTTATGGTTTGAGTGATGATTCCTGAACCCCATCACTCTCAAGAAGGACATTTTTACCCATTCAAACAAAGAAAGAATCAAGCCATATTACATGAATGTCAGTTTATAATGTCAGCTAAAATAGGTTTTCACTGTCTGAGATTGGGGGACTACAAACCTGAGCTCCACATTGTGGTGGTAGACCTCTTCCCCATAGGTCTATAGCTATATCTTCTACATGAAGTTTTAATCTTCCTATTGCCCATCTGGGTCCATAAATTTATCTTTTCTTACATCTTGTTCTAATTGGGATAAGGTTCCAATACCAGAAATCTGTTCAGATACCATTTGAATATGCCAACACAGATTTCAAAATTCTCATCAGATTTTAGTCACATCAGACTCTGTGTCCATTAGACCTTCAATTTCAGGACCATTTAATTTTTATTTTAATTTTGGTCACTAGTCATTGATAACAGTTTGCCAAAAATGCTGTCTTCCAGTACTTCCAACATACCCCCACACACACACACCCTGGTCTTTCACTTGAGCTACTTTCACTTTGACATATGGAAGAAGAAGATGATGAGCAATACTGGTACCCATTTTAAACTGGATGATTGTCTTTACACAAACCATAATCTCACTCTTCCATTTAAAGCACTTACAATTCCTTGATGAACAATGAATCCTTGAGACGTTAGGGTACTTCTTCCCAAAACCATTCTTTCTGTCTTTGTGGACAGAGGTTCATAAACTCCAGTGGGTTTTTTATGGCATTGAATTTTTGTTGATAGTGTGAAATTTTTAATTATGGCTAAGTCTAGGGCAACATTTCTTGTGTATTGGGAATTATACCAAAGTCTCATTTTTACTCTCCTTATTTAAAATGAGTTTTGAAATTAGATTACTCACTAGTGGGTTTTCATAGTCTTTATACATTTTTTCTTTTAGCTAAACCACCCACTGCTCCTTCCTTCTCACATATTATTGTTTCTACCCTGCTAAAACTTCTAACCCTGGGTATATTGCCTACTAAAATTATTCTGGGTGGCTTAAATACAAAGATTAATTATGGCACATAAAAAGTATATATAATAATTGATCCTAAAATTACCATATAACAATTATAGGGAGTGAGTTTATCTTATATAAATTTTATAAAATAATATTTATTTCATTTAAAATTTGTATGTTCATTTTTAAGTAAAATATAATTAGCCCATTTCTCCCCTTTTTTCTTATTTTTAACCTCTCCAATGTCTTCCCATTCTTACTCAATTTGTTGTGATAGATATATACTTATGTATGTATTAGTATTTTAATACAATTACTGAATCCATTTAGTCACCTTGTATGTGTATGATGTTAGAACTTACCACTCGGTATTGAATATTCATTTATGGGGCTCATTCCTAAAGAAGAATAATTCCTCTTTTCTCAGCAGTTTCTCTGTTGTTGTTGTTTTCTTTTTTTTCCTTTGTGTAGAACCTCTATGAGATTTTGCTATTGGATGTTAGCTGGTGTATCTTTGTTACATTTCTTTAGGTCTTGTGTACGCAGTCATGTTTGAGTCATTCTGGGTCAGATTCCCAGTCATTTCTAGGAGACATATTGAACGCATATTTTTTATAAGTATCTAGCTCTTTCTTTCCTTCTTCTTCCTCTTCTAAGATGTTCAGTGAGCCTTAGATGCCAGAGTTGTATTGTAGATACATAGTGATAGTAATCAATATTCAGATATCTGGATTTTGACAAGGTGTGGTTTTCTACAATAGTCTTTCTCTTCTACAAATGATGCATTTTGTTGATTGTTGATAGCTTCCCTTATCTGTGAGTATCATGATAATTATTTAACAAATGATTAAGAAATAGTGAGTTTGCTGTTAAAGAAAAAGTATTTTGTCCAAAACTTCCTTTCAAATGATCTGTAGCTCCAGATATATATGTAGCAAATGATGGCCTTATCTGGCATCAGTGGGAGGGAAGGCCTTTGGTCCTGTGGAGGCTTGATGACCCAGCCAAGAGGGATGCTAGAGAAGTGAGGTGGGAGTGGGTGAGTGGGTGGAGGAGCACCCTCATAGAGGCAAAGGGGAGGAGGAATAGGAGAGATGGGATACGGAGTTGTGAAGGGGTAACCATGAAGGGGTATATCATTTGAAATGTAAACAAATAAAATGAATAATAAAAAAAAAATCCACCAAAAAAAAAGAGTAGTCAATCTCTAGCTTCAAGATTAAATGAGGTTTATCCCATTATAAACTTTATCAGCTACAATTTTAAAAATTGTGGTTTTGGTGTAGTGAGATTAAATTATACTTACTGACACGGCATCGGCTGCTATGATTTTTAGAAATTCTCTTTTAATTGGTGAGTAGTTTGACTACTTTTGGTCAAAATTCTGATGAGAGCTGACAAATAGTGTCCTTCAAGAAACCTGTTGAATCAGGCAGGAAGATCAAAAGTGAAATCTATAGTTCTAAGAATAGAACAATAATATCAACCATCCAGACTTCCCAGAGCTCCCTGGACCTAAACCACCAACCTAAGAGTACACATGGAGCAACCCATGACTCTAGCTACATATGTAGCAGAGGATGGCCTTGTCAGTCTTCAATGGGAGGAGAGGCCCTTGGTCCTGTGAAGGCTTGATGCCCCAGTGTAGGAGAATGTTAGGGCAGGAGGTGGGAGTGTGTGGGTGGGTGAGGGAGTACCTTCATAGAAGCAGGGAAGGTGGATAAGATAGGTGTTTCCCAGGAGAGGGAGGTGGAAGAACCAGGAAAGGGAATAACATTTGAAATGTTAATATATATATATATATATATATATATATATATATATATATATATATATATATCCAATAAAAATAAATAAATAAAATTTAAAAAAAGAATAGCTTAATCTAATAATTACTCTAATCAGCAGATCCATGTGAGTACAGGAATTATATGGACCCTTTCCTGTGTGTGGATGCTGGAATTCTTCAGGTGAGATGAATGCAGTGTGAAGATAGCTCCTCAATGGAGTCACCCGACACAAAATGAATTCAGCTCATTTCTTTCTCTGTTCTGCTTGGGTGGTTTGCTCACTTCAATGCTTCCTAACTCCGCACAAAGAAAGAAAGGGGAGAAACATTTCTGGAGGCAATTAAAGCCATATCAAGGTTTCTTTGGATACTTGAAAATCCTATGTGTTTCAAATCATTTTTTAACCTTTTGTATTATTAATTTAACCACCTTAGTTTGAAAATAAGTCTACAAGTCATTTCACTAACAGGCCTGATCGTAAATTTGTTTCTAATGTCTTTATGTCCTCAGAAAGCAGAGATGAATTGAGCTGGCTTAATTGGGTGAAACACCATGGAAATGTAATGTAGATGATTTAATCAGACTATGGCCTTAATGGAGTTAAGCACTCTGTCCACTAGGGAAATGCATGGTCTCTTACTGAGTTTCTAAGTGGCTGCTTATTTCTCTATGTAAGGCACTTGCTTTTGTAGTTTGCATGTGACCTTGTCTAGAGATTTAAAATGCCTTGTACATTTTAAAATACTAGTAGTTTCAAAGTAGCACTATGTTTTTTTTTTTTAATTAAATTGCATTTTAGCTTTTGTCATAGAATGACTGCTGGAACAACTTATTCAATTTTTTTCCTTCTCTGTACCACATTTTTTATTGGATATTTTCTTTATTTACATTTCAAATGCTATCCCCTTTTCCAGTCTCCCCCATAAGCCCCCTATCCCATTCTCTCTCCCCTATCCCATCTCCTCTCCCATGATTCTATAAGGCTGTTTCCCCACCTACTCACCTACTCCTGCCTTCCAGCCTTGGAATTCTCCTATACTGGGGCATCAAGCCTTCTCAGGACCAAGGGCTTCTCCTTCCATTTATGACCAACAAGGCTGTTCTCTGCTACATATGTAGCTGGAGTTATGGGCCCCTCCAAGTGTACTTTTTGGTTGGTAGTTTAGTCCCAGGGGGACCTGGGGGTTCTGGTTGTTGATCATATTTTTCTCCCCAATTCCTCCCTCAACTCCTTCCAGAACCACAGCTCCCTTTCTTGGCTACCCAACATTGTGTTCTGCAATTTTTTAAAGCAGTCAATTCCATCTTTGCTGAGCACATACTCTTGGATGGGTAACTTTACAGGAGCATGGACAACTTCCCAGGGGTCATAAGAACAATAGCTTTCCTTTCAATCAGCAAATATCAAATGCCAATAGGTTCTTAACTAAGGGTGAGATATCATTTTTTTTTATAGACTGAGCTTCTGTAGTCTGAAGTATATTGTCCTAAGAGTTGTAAAGTCTTATTTGAAATTGCCCTTTAAAAACATCTCCTATTGTCATTAAGCAAACTCAATTCACTTTTTATTGTTTTCTGTAAGGAATAAATTTAAGCTAGCCATGGTGTAATGCAAAAGGAAAGAGAAAGGTAGTACATACGTCTTTAGAAAGTATTAGGGCAATTGCCGATTTACTTGTCAGTGGGCAAATATATTCTCTTTGCATCTCTCAACCTCTGCCTCTGTCTCTCTACTTCTGTCTATTTCTCAATCATTTGAATGTAACTGGTTCTATATGTAATAACAGATATTAGAGAAGATAAATAAAATTGTAGGTTGTATTATTTAAAAAACTAAAAGCTTTAAATTTTAGTAATAACAGCCATGCTGAATCATATCTCTTTTTTAAAGACATTTTCATAAGTCAAATTGTATAACTCTAATGTAATTAGATCATCATTATATACTATACAAATGAATTTACAAATTGTATGAAGTAGGTGATACAGTGAGTGTAAAACTCATGAAATTCTTTTTAATTAAGTTAATTTTACTTTTGATGGCATGTATATTTTAAAAACAATCAACACAAAATATTAACAATCCTATATTTGTTGAATTATTCACTAACGCATTAATATTGAGCTAAGTAAAATTATGTTAGTATTTTATTGAGAATATATATTTTGTCTTTCAATATATATTATGTGCAAACAGTATTAAGAGTAAAATGCTGGGAGATTTAAATTGGGTTCATAGACACTGTTTAGGAAGTTCAGTTATTATTCCGGGGCAACTTTAAACTTATTTCAATGAAGTAAACATAGCAGAATATCATTTCTCAAAAAAATATGATTCAGATAATTGAAGGAAAGTACAATACAGCTCATCTTCAGGGTGATTATTTTGCATAATTTCTGTGGATAATTTCATCACATGGACATGCTTCTATTTATTTAACATTGACAGTCCCTCATGCTTAGAATTGGAAACAGTCACATTCCATTTTCACCAGAGTTAATAATATTTTTCTTTTTTCTCCATTCCCTTTTTTGAAGGCATTTGGGAGTATTTTACTTCAGTTATTAATGACTGACTGTAGAACCGTAGAAGGGTATCCTGGTTCTTGGGTTGTGGGTGTTCAGCCATGCCCCCAGAACCCATGCTCCTGACACAAGATCTAATCTACATTCAACCTGCACCCTTCAGTCATGTAGGGCACAAGTAGAGGTGTGATTAACAGACCTCAGGCCCTAGAGAGATTTACCTACTATGAGGTAACTGAAGGCCAGAGGGTAGAGCCAATTAAGCATTCTTCCCCAGCCCCACCTATTCTTTCCCTCCGTATTTAATTCAGGTCTGCCCTGTTTTTTTTTTGGGGGGGGGTGGTGCATCCAGGTCCATCCACCATCCACCATGACATTAAAGCCTGTTAAAACCCATGGACTTTTTCGTGTCATTGGGTCGTGCAGTGAGGAGCAATGGAGATGCCTTTAGTGAACCACAGCAGCCGGGCCTAACTTCCAGCCTAGAGGAACCCAGAGCATTTCCAGCCAACGACCCACAGCCTGGCGTGAGGAACTCTGCAGTTTTCCAGCAGCAATTACCTACAATTGACCAATTAATTCTTACAATAACCGAATTTCTAGTAATAGGGAAAAACTAAAGTCCTAGACTATTGTTTACTTCCAATTCCAACAGTAAAGTTTAGTTAAGATTTCAGATTTGCATAAATTTAACTGCTAAATTTTTCTCTAACAATTATTATATAAAAGTTTAATAATAACCTAAAATTTCAAGGACTGTGCTACTAAGGACATAATATAGCAGCTGTTACTCATTGATTCAATTTGTTTGGGATTTCATGCTATTCATTTTTGACAATTCTGAACTGCCAGAGCAGAAGCTGGGTATCACACCCACTTTCTCTTTAAGAGTTATGTATACTTTTAAACACTGCACAGTCTTTCCAGATCCCATGTATCTTTTCATATACGAAATCTACAATGTCAGAATTTTCAATAAACCTCTCTAAGCACTAATTGACTTAAGCCATTTAATACAGAAGTATGTAATATTAAAATCCTGAAAATGTAAATTATTGTAGTAGATTTAAATTGAGAATCTTATCTATTTTGGTTATGATGATAAAGGTGACTTGTGATATCTTATTATTTCATTAACATCTTAATCTTGAAATATTGTTTTTAATGCAGTAAAGAGATTAATGCTCCTTAGAAAAGTAATGAAATTATTTCTGTTATTTAAAACATTCAGCAGCCAAAATTTTACCCATACTTGCTGTAGATTCATATCCTTTGAAGAATTATTGTCATATATCTTAAGTAGTGAAATCTGGTGCTTGTGTTCTCTTAGGGTCTGTATGATATCAGTCCAGGATCTTCTTGCTTTTATAGTCTCTGGTGAGAATTCTGATGTAATTCTTATAGGTCTGCCTTTATATGTTACTTTACCTTTTCCCTTACAGCTTTTAGTATTTTTTCTTTGTTTTGTATATTTGATGTTTTGATTATTATGTGGTGGGAGTTATTTCTTTTCTGGCCTAATCTACTTGGGGTTCTGTAGGCTTCTTGTATATTTAAGGACATCTCTTTCTTTAGGTTAGGGAAGTTTTCCTCTATAATTTTTTTGAAGATATTTACTGGCCCTTTCTTTAACTTGGGAGTCTTCCCCCTCATCTATACCTATTATCCTTAAGTTTGGCCTTCTCATTGTGTCCTGGATTTTCTGGGTGTTTTGGGTTAGGAGCTTTTGCATTTTGCATTTTCTTTGACTGTTGCGTCAATGTTTTCCATGGTATCTTCTGCACATGAGATTCTCTCTTTTATCTCTTGTATTCTGTTGGTGATGCTTGCATCTATGACTCCTGGTCTTTTTCTTAGGTTTTCTATTTCCAGCGTAGTCTCCCTTTGATATTTCTTTATTGTTTCTACTTCCATTTTTAGATCCTGGATGGTTTTGTTTAATTCCTTCGCCTGTTTGTGTTTTCTTACAATTTTTAAGGGATTTTTGAAGGGTTTCTATCTGTTTACCTGTGTTCTCCTCAAATTCTTTGAGAGTGTTATTTATGACCTTCTTAAAGTCCTCTAACATCATCATGAGAAATGATTTTAATTCTGTATCCTGCTTTTCTGGTGTGATGTGGGGTTCAGGGCTTGCTATGGTGGGAGAACTGGGCTCTGGTGATGCCAAGTAACTTTGATTTCTGTTGTTTACGTTCTTGCACTTGCCTTTTGCCATATGGTTAATTCTAGTGCTACCCCCCACTCACTGGTTCTGACTGGAGACTTTCTTTCCAGTTATCTTGCTTGTGTCAGAACTCCTCAGGGTTCAGATGTCTCTGTGATCCTGTGATCCTGAGTTCCAGATGCTCTGAGTGCAGTGTCTCCTCTAGGATGTCTGAGGGTAAGGTGTCTTTGTGAGAGCAGATCAGCTAGGTATTCGCTGAGTGTAGTGGTTCCTCTAGAAGGTCTCAGGATATGGTGTCTGCTGCTCTGGGTTCTGTGGCTCCTCTAGGATGCTTCTGGGTATGTTGTCCCCTTCTCTGAGGTCAGTGGCCTCTCTAGGATGTGTCAGGATACAGTCTCCACAAGATTGTAGACTTACTGGGTGTCTGCCTCTCTGAGGACACTGGCCTCTCTGGGATGTCTCAAGATGCGGTTTCCACAAGGGTGCAGTCCTGCTGGGTGTCTGCTCCTGCCACCAGAATCTGAAGAGGGCTACAGTGATTTTTGATGGACTAAAAATATATCTGTATATTTCTTACACATGCTCTATCTATCTATCTATCTATCTATCTATCTATCTACACACACACACACACACACACATACACACAATTTTTCTTTATTTTTTTCCTATCATTCTCCCACTGTATATAAAAAGGGGGTACTTGCTGGGAAAATTCAATGTATAAAAGAAAACAATGCATCAAATGTATGTTAGAAACTCATACACCCCTTCCTAATTTCTAAAATAGGAGTAAAGAAGAAAATGAATATACTTACCTCTAATTTAAAACATCAGTATACCATCATTTAAAACATGAGTGACTGTCAATGAGAAACATAGAATTAAATTTAGAAGGAATTACATCCTTTTTCAGTTTTTATTTGGTTTTGAGTCTTGTGATCTATTGCTCTGTTTTATAATGTATATAATATAGTAACTTAATTAAAAGTACTTTGGTAATTTAATTTGTACCATTTATGAAAGTAATACTTACACCCAATAGGAATGGAATGGGTGATAGCCTAATTTCATGCTTATTTGTAGTGATATGATTCACTTAACTTCTTTACTTTTTAAATTTAATTTTATTTTGTACTTATTTTATCTGCATCTCACACACTGCCTCCCTCCAGGTCACTCCATCCCACAATCCTTCTACCTTTCTCTGAGCAGGTTGGGTCATATCTTGGTATCTCCCAATACTGGCACTTCAAACTTCTGCAAGGCTGGGCACTTCTCCCACTGAGGCCAGACAAGGCAACCCAGCTAGAAGAACATATCATGTATACAGGCAACTGCTTTTGGAATAGCCCACATTCCAGTTGTTTGGGACCAAAAGGAAGATGAAGCTGCACATCAGCTGTATATGTGTGGGGAGGCTTAGTTCCAGGCTGTGTATATTTTTTGATTGGTGGTTCAGAATCTGAGAGCCAGAAGGGTCCAGATTAGTTGATAGGTTGATCTTCCTGTTGAGTTCCTGTCCCCTTAGGGGTGTCAATCCTTCCTCCTATTCTTCCATATGTGTCCCTAAACTCCAACCACTGTTTGATTGTGGATGTCTCTATCTGTCTGAGTGAGATGCTGGATGGAGCCTCTCAAAGTGCAACATGTTCCTGTCTCAAAAATAAGAGTTTCATTAATAGTGTTAAGGATCTGTGGTTGTCCATGGACTAGGTCTCGAGTTGGGCCAGCTGTTGATTAGATATTCCTTCGATTTCTGCTCCATCCTTAGTGCCTACATTTCTTGTAGACAGGATAAATTTTTGATTGAAAGTTTTGTGGATAAGTGTTATATCTATTGCTCCCTCAGATTCCTATCTAGCTTTAGGAAGTGGCCTCTTCAAGTTCCATAGTCTCAATGTCGTGGGTCACAATTAAGGTCACCCCCATTGATCTTGAGTTACATTCCTTACTCTAGGTGTCTGTGTCTTCCTGGAGATGTCTCTCAACATCTCACCCTTGTCAGTTGCAGATTATTTTCATTATCGTTGCCATCTGTCTTTTGCCAGAGCTCATCCTGAAACCCTCTCATTCCACAGTTTCTTTGGGAGTGTGAAGTATAGCTTGGTAGCTATATTTGATAGCTGATATCCACATATAAGAGACTATATAAGATGGATGTCCTTTGGGGACATACTTAACTCATTAAGTATGATATTTGCAAATTTAATCAATTTGCCCTAAAAAATGATGTGGTCTTTGTTTTTAATATCTGAATCATATTTCATTATATAGATGTAACCATACTTTCTTTATCCACTCTTCAACTGAGGGACATCTAGTTTGTTTCCAGTTTCTGGCTATTATGAATAAATTGCTATGAGCATAGTTGAGCAAGTGTCTTTGTGTGGGCTGTTGGAGCATCTTGTGAGTATATGCCCAGGAGTGGTATAACTGAGTCTTGAGGTAGAACTGTTCCCAGTTATTTGAGAAACCACCAAATCTATTTCCAAACTGGTTGTACAAGTCTGCATTCCCACCATCATTGAAGAAGTGTTCTCTTTACATCCTTGACAGCATGTGCTATCTCTGGAGTTTTTTATCTTAGCAATTCTGATGGCTGCAAGACAGAATCTCAGAAATGTATTTATTTGCATTTCCCTGGTGATTAAGTATGCTGAGCATTTTCTATATTATTATTTTATTTATTTGCAATCAAATCATCCACTTAATCTTTAGGTGAAAGAATGTAAAGACTTATATATTCTTTATATTAGAGAACTTAAGAACTATTTGCTACTTTTAAGAAGTACCATCGTTAACATACTATCACCTATACTCAGTATATTGTTATTCATCTCTGGTGACTGTATTTGTGCCTCCTAATTGCCAGTCAATCCATAAATTTTATTAAGATATTGGTTTAATTCACTGGTCAACAAATTTAATGATATCTAGTATTTTTATTTCCCAATCCATATTATTTCTTTTACCTAAAAATATGCAATTATAGATAAGAAACTAAACATTCTAACCTTTAAATATAACTTTTCTTGAGATAAACTGACTTTTTTTTTCATCTCAGATAGCACATTGACTGACATCATTACATTAAGATGTATTATGGACAACCAAGCAGTTCAGTGGAGTACCTTACACAAGGATAGTTGGCAGTCAGGCAGCTGTATTACATGATGCTATAATTTGTTGATCACGTCTGCTGAGAAATTCAAAAGCCTTTGTATTTTCATTGGTATAAATCAGATTGAGAAATATTTTACACTAAAGGGAGAAAAATACTATGCTCTGTTCCATAAGGAAAATAACATTCGACCCCAGAATGGATGGTAATTCACAGAAACTTAATTTCTGGATTTTTTTTCTCCCTAAATTGCAGGACAGCTAATAGGAGAGTAGTAGTCTCCAATACTTAACAATTGTTTCTGATTACATAATCTAGAGAGACTGTGTAGAATAAATCAGTTTCTAATCTTCTAAAGTCTCCCAGACTTCCTGAGCCTTACATGTTTCTTTCCTCTCTCATAGAAAGAATGTATCAGCTCAAAGAAAACAACTAAAAAATAAATATTAATAGTGGAAATAGGGCAAGTATAGTTACAATAAGCACTCGTACTTGTAAGGATTTTCTCTATGAAAGAATATTGTAATTCTGTAATCTCGCTCTGTAATGTTTAGATGAGAAATTTGCTGATAAATATTTCTTTATAATAATTATTCAATTTTCCTTATGATAGAGATTTTAAACTCTGTAACTTCTACTCTGGTTTAAAGATGGTACATTTTTTTAATATGTTATTGTCCTTATGGAATAGAGCATAGTATTTTTTCCCCTTTGGTGTAGAATATTTCTCAATTTGATTTGTACCAATGAAAATACAAAGGCTTTTGAATTTCTCAGTTGAGGTAGACAACAAGTTACCGCTTATAGGTTTCTTATTTACTGAGGCAATGCTGTTATACTTTGTATGACCTCTTAGCTATTAAAGTCCATTGCTGTCCATCAGCTAAAAATTGTATATAAAGGTTTGCTTCCTCCAGGACAAATTTTATACATGCTCTAATCACACCCTATTTATTTATTTATTTATTTATTTATTTATTTATTTATATATTTATTTTTAATTGGATATTTTATTTACATTTCAGGCAACTTATTTCAAGGCACATTGATCTTTTGAAATTTTATTTTCTGTATTTCTCCTGATGATTCTGAAGTTGAAAGGATTAGCTGAGTGTTGCTGTCATAATTTGGTGTCTATTTTGAGATAATTTATTTAAAACGGGAACAACAGATCTAAACACCACAGCACCGAGAAACTATGTTCACAAATGCTTGTAATTGATTTGCGGCTACTTCTTCTTTGTAGAGTTTGGGATTCTTCTACTTTCTTGAGAACAAATCCATGACCTGAAGCTTACTGTATGCATGTTTTCCCAAGGAACTACATTCATAGATCTCACTTGGACCTTCCCACACTTCAGCTACCCAAATGTCTTCATTTTATTTCCATGTGTTCCTGTACCTAAGATTTATTTATGCTTACGTTGGTTCTATTCTTGCAATTTGTTTGTTTATTGACTTGTTTGATTTTTCTGAGATAGGTTTCCACAGTATACCCTTGTAAAGTCCACAATGTCATAACATCTCATCTTTTGCCACTTGACTTCCAATGTTCAGGTTTATTCACAAATCTTCTCAGCTAAAATCTCTCTTCTCTTTTCTGTTTTTATAATTCTATCTTACCCAAACAACAGATAATCAACCTATCAAGAAACACACAAAATTTACATTTTACTTTGCCACCACTTCTAGTCTGTGCATTCTTTTGGAATAAGATGCCTTGTCCATTTGGGGATTCAAAAATTATTGAAGCTATTTCTGCTGTACTTTAGATCACTACCTTTCCATAGATTTCTTCACGGCTTCCTAATTGACTACTAAGACCATCAACATCTTATATAATTTATGGCGCCATAAATTTATTAGTGATATCAACAATGTTTCTCTAAATCACAATGTGATAGTTCCCATTAAATTGTTTCTTGCCTGTGTTTAATTTACACTTTGTGTTGGCTGAATTGAATTTTATTTTGTTTAGTTCCTTCAGAACACAGAGCAATGGGGAAGTCATGTCAGGATCACAGAAAACCACTCTGGCAGAAGAAAAGAATTATTGGAATATGTCACATGAGCCTGAAGTTAGTATACATAACCTGTCCTCATGTTCCATTAAATGAAACAGATCATAGAAGAACATTTTATTTCAACATGGTAGTTAAGAAGATTGTACAGTGTGCCAGGAGAAACTGAAAAACTACTAAAATGTCATTTAAATAATTACTACATTAAATTACTTTTAAAATGTGGTACTATCTTACCATATTACTAGACACTAATATTCAAGGTGAGAGAGTTGATACAATGAATACTAATAATTACCATTAATTTAGAAGATGCTGTTTAGCAATTTATCCTCTAAAATTTGTAAGAAACATTTTGACTATGTATGAAAGTTTCTTCAGACTCTGAGAACTGTTTAATATTTAAATGTGGGTAAATGATGTTTAGAGATTTAGTTGCTAAGGTGTTCACTTCTTTGTCACAGTGGCTATAAATATCAAAGCAACACTATATAGGAATTAAAAGCTCTGCTTAAACAATTGCTCACTTCTCCAATTTATGCATTGCACATAGATTGGCTCTTTGCTTTTGTCAGTATTATCTATTGGTTTGTTATGATAACCTACTAAAAAGTCTCATGATACAAGCTAAATAACTGTGTATTCAGTATGACAGTCACCTTATATGCACAGTTATGTCCTGCACCCAGCTGTGCTGATACTTGAGAAAGATGGAAAGACACAATTATCATCTTAAAATTAACCTTATACTCAAGCGATTCTTATTATGTGACAGATCAGTAAAGAGAAGGATGGTTTGCATATAGCACTCCCTATTTGGTTAATTTACAAGCAAACAGCATGTAATGAAATGATCTGATATATTGTCATAAAAAAGGCACAAGGGATTCTTTGCAACACTGTTGTCAAGCACCACCTCTCTAGTCAGTAAACATTATACTGCTTCTACTGATGCATGGCTGCACGGAGGCTCTTTGGCCAGCATTATTTAGTATTATTTCCATATGTTCATAGTCACATACTTTAATGGGAACTGTGATATATAGCAAAATAATCTGGATGGCATCTGATAGCAATCTTGGAGTCAATAAAAAAAAGCAGCGTTTTAAGAGAAGAATGAGTAAAACCTAGCTTTAGGAGCGAGAAAAAGAGTATTATAAAAGATTTAAAAGCAAGGTATGGGTTTCCTGGTCCAGAAGCCATTTAGTACAGCAATAAAATCAGTGTGTGACTCTATTGTGAAGATTTGTCTGTGGACTAGTGTGTGGCAATTTGTTTAGGCAGATGGCAGAGCATTACCATTTAAGAATGATTTTCCAAGTTTGTGTGTCTTGAATATTGCAAAAGAAATAAATAAAAAAACAACATATTAGTAGTATAGAATAAAAGAATCTCAGCCATGTTGTTTTCACTGAAAAATTCTAGAGTGATCAGAGAAGTAAGAAAATAAAAACTTAAATATTTTATTAAACAAACAAAATATTAATATATTATGAAAGTACCATAATGAAACCAATTTATTATCACATCAATCAAAAATAAAGAGAATCATTTATAACATGACTATTAAAATGATCTTATAATATTGTTTCTTGGTGAGTATCTCCTAAATTTCTTAATTTTTAGTCTTTGAAACCTGGTACAAATTGCATTGCCTAAGTTTCTTTTAATGGATATTAAAAACTCAAAATGGAGAGGAAAACTCAAATTATACATGAATTTTTACCATCTGTGGCCGAAAATATTTGCTCTTGTTATTATTTTACCTATAGTTTTATACAATTTCAACATTAGTTTCTGTTTGAACATCAAAATATTGAATTATTGAACATATGACTGGAATACATTTTTTTCAAAATGAAGCTAGTGAATATTTGTATTTCAAAGTAACAAGTTATAAGAAATTAAGAGTTTGTAAACAGAGAGGAATTTGTATTTATTATCTCTCTATAGGATATGGTATGAGAAATCTGCCAATTTCTAAGTATATCTATTCCAATTATACATTCTTGAACTGGGAAAATGACCACAGGATGTCTTTGGGGACCTACTGGACCACTGTGAGTCAGACATCAGTCAAAACTCTATTAATCTCCTATCCTCCATATGCCCCTACTTTAACTGGAGGGCCACAATATTCTTTGGGATCTCCAGGGATCGCATCAATTCAGAACCAGTATCCAATAGACCTTGGAAAGTCTGATTATTTCCTTTTCGCAGTATACAGTTACCCCTGTAAAAGCCATAGATCCCTCTGTGGAAGAACTGGAGAAAAGCTAACAGCAGAACTTTTAGGTGTCTTATCAAAATCCTTCCTTAGGGGGAATTTGTCCACCCCTTCTTTCAAGGGGTTCTGGGTCTGGAAACTGGCTTAAGTTTGGAAACTGATTTACTGGCCGAGACTGTCTTTTGCCATGGTCCAATGCAGCATTTCTTCCATTTGTTTGAGATTTGTTTTCTACTTATACAGATTAAACTGATAAGCAGTAGGCTTCCTATCTATTTCATGCATGGAAACACCATGACTGATTAGCCAGTACCAACGTTCTGTATAAGTCATGCCATTATAAATTTCTCCTGTGTTGACCATTGCGAGCTAGGTCATTATAAACGTTGTTTTGTCTAAGCTGCCCATTATAATAACTACAATCACCTTGTTTCTGGTAATTCAATGCTGCCACCTGACCCTTGCTACCTTGGGGCCCAATTTAACCCACTGCATATAATTCATTCAACTGAACAGCAGCATCTCTAACCCTAAGGGCTGGCAAAAGGAAAAGGGCAAGAACAAAACTCTTCAAATGTGCTGGTGCCCATCTCTCCAGTTTGCATCTTACAGGACTTATGAACACCTTATCTTCTGGGCTTTCCCATTGTGGAGGACTAGGTTTCACACAACATATCCACTGTACCATTGCAATTTCCCTGACCCTTAAAATCCATACATCAACAGGAAGGCAAAGGCTATTAGATATCTCTAATTCCTTTTTAGTAGGCCATTCTTTTAACAAATGCTTCAGCCAACCATTCAAACAAACTTCTGACACTTTTTGTTAACTGTGTGAGTTTCCATATTAAACCTAGAATATCCACTCAGAGGGTTCATGTTAATAAACTCAGCCTGATCTAGTTTTATATTCCTTCCACCATTATCCCACACCCTGAAAATCGATTCCCACACATATTCCCCAGACTTCTGCTTCAATGAATTAGCAAACTCCTTAAGCTCCTTAGTAGTATAGTGCATTTCCTCATGCACTACACTTCCTACCTCCCCTCTGTGGGATTTTTTTGCCTTGACTCTGGTTATAGGTCTAGAAGAAAGTGTTGGTGGACCTTGAGGAACATCAGTATTGTCTTCTCTGGCATTTACTTCAGAGAAAGTCATTGCTGGTTTCTCAGACTCTCCTGGATTAATTTCCAAATGTGAAAGAGCATTATTTCAAGGGGGTAGAGCTGAGGGTACTACTTCCTCAGGTGAGGTATATCCTTGAGAATCTGAAGATTCAAAGTTCTCAACTTCAACAGGGTCCCCCCCACACATTCTCATCCCAAGTTATAGGATCCCATTCTTTGCCAATTAACAACTTTACTTTATCTGCTGACATCCTCTGAGGCTGAGACTTGAGTTTTTGCTGTAATCCTGCCAACTTTATAATGAGGGCTTCAGTTTGATTTTCTGCAACTCAAGCTCAAGGGCTGCAGGAGGGAGGATTCTCTTCAAGAGCACAGTTAGAAAACTTCAGATTGTTTATTTGCATCTGGAGCCACTCAATATTATCATACAGCTCATTCTTTTCCTTTATAATTTTTTTCAGAGATACTAAGAGCAACATGCCAGTAAAATTATTTTCCAATGTTTCCCCCAACTTGTAGAAAATATGGTACACTGAGTCATCTATTTAATCACCAGTTACAATCGATGGATCAAGATAACCAACGGAATTAGCTTCTTTAGATTTGAAATATAGTTTGCACCATAGGTCTTCAATATTCTCTGAGATCTGAGGAAAGAGAGTATCTGGAGAGACTTCAGTAGTTGAAGGTGCTAGTGAATTATTAAACCAACTCAAGATTCTTAAAAGATTCATCCTTATACTTCATATTAGGATTCTATCCTATATACTGTGAGTGCAGGTTTTTTTTTTTCCCAAAGTGTAGGTTGTGGATTTGTCCTAATGACTATGTCCTTTGCTGTACAGAAGCTTTTCAGTTTCATGAGGTTCCATTTATTAATTCTTTTTTTTCTTTTTTCTTGGATATTTTATTTATTTACATTTCATATGTGATCCGGGTTCTCAGGTTTCCCCTCCGGAAATTCCCTATCCCATCCTCCCTCCCCATGCTTCTATGAGAGTGCTCAGTCATCTGCCCATCCACTCCTGCATCCTCATCCTGGCATTCCTCTACACTGGGCCATGGAGCCTTCTCAGGACCAAGGGCCTCTCCTCCCATTGATGCCCAACAAGATCATCCTATGCTACACAGGCAGCTAGAGCCAAGAGACCCTCCATGTGTACTCTTTGGTTGGTGGTATAGTTCCTGGGAGCTCTGGAGGGAAGGTCTGGTTGGTTGATATTGTTTTTCCTATGGGTTCAAAACCCTTCAGCTCCTTCATTCCTTTCTCTAACTCCTCCATTGTGGACATTGTGCTGCAAGCATATGCCCCTGTATTTGCCAGACTCTGGCAGAATTTCTCAGGAGACAACAATATCAGACTCCTGTCAGTAAGCACTTAGCATCCACAATACTGTCTGGGTTTGATGTTTGTATATGGAATGGGTCCCAGGTAGAGCAGTCTCTGATTGCCTTTTCTTCAGTCTCTGATCCACACTTTGTCTCTGTATTTTCTCCCTTGAGTATTTTGTTACTCCTAAGAAGGAACAAAGCACCTACACTTTGATCTTCCTTCTTCACGAAATTCATGTGGTCTGTAAGTTGTATCTTGAGTATTGCGAGCTTTTGAACTAATATCCACTTATCAGTGAGTGCTTACCATTGTGTTCATTTGTGAATTGATCACCTCACTGAGAGTGATATTTTCTAGTTCCATCTTTTTGCCTAAGAATTTTATGAAGTCATTGATTTTAATAGCTGAGTAGTACTCCAATGTGAAGATATCTTAACAGAGGCTGTAGTGGATTTATTTGGGGGCATTTAAGAGATCTGATAAGCCTATCATTATTTTTATATTTGGAATCATGCATGTGAAGCATAAATATAAACTTATACGAGGCTAATCATAAGATTTACTTTGTATGTGGTGTACAACATCCAGATATGAAAAAAGGAGTAGAACATTCTTGTAACTTTGTCTTCTATGTGTCCTTAGAATATGAGAAAACAGAAGTAAATTCTGGGTTTTATTACAAGAATGAAGGAGATTGGAAAAAAACTTGTGCATAGTGAATTTAAACAGTAATAGAGCTGAAAAAAGTCATTAAGATAAAGATTTTTTTGTTATTAAGCAAAGAGGATTGGCCTCTTCTTAGATGTGTTTGTAATAAATGGTATCATAGCTCTCAACTGAGCCAGCAGGCTGACATTTACTTGTGAGGAAGCAGGTATGAATGTCTTTGATTACCCATCCCTTGATAGAATATACTAGGTTTGACTTTGAATATACTATGTGTGAGGTGGAGATGATCAGATATATTGATAAATGTAACAGTCTCTATTCTGTTATGTTACTAGCCATGAACCAAATAAGCACACACTAATTCAAATCAAGGATTCAGTAAAGTAAGACTTAAGGACTGTCCAAAATCTATGGTTGTTGAGTTTTCCCAGGTGCTGAAACAATAGAAGTAACAATAAAATAATCTATGATTAAATACAAACCCAGCTTCAAGGCCAGTGCTCAACACGGAGTCCTGGCATTTGCAAATGTCTTCCCAATTATTAACAAGGTTTTGAACAGGGTTCTTATTTTGATCTACAGAATACTTTAAGGTCAAAGTTGAACATTCAGAATCAGGTCATCTTGTAGGTGTATATCTACACACAGATGAGAAAATGGCGGCAACATAAATGGGTGTGGAAGATAATTATCCTGTGAAGAAGTTATGCCATTTACTACATTTGTCTGATTCTTACCCACTTCTAGTTGATGAGGTCATAAGTGCTGAAGTGTCTTCTCTGAAAAGTTAAGAAGTATAATCTGTAACTAAATATCTGATACTACAGAATGATCAGGAAAAATATTTTTGTCCAAAGTTATACTGAAAGAAACTTCTCATCCTATATGAAGAAAAGTACAGAGCACTTAGCACTTGTTCAAATTATAATACTGTAAAAACATACAGGGTTTTTTGTTTTGTTTTGTTTTGTTTTGTTTGTTTTGCATTGCTTTGAATTTGTTTATTTAGCTTTTGGTTTGTTTTCCACTGAGTTTGGCCACATAATGCAGTTACTTTTTATCCATTGAGTAAGCATATATTAGCTGTAGTGACACAAAATTATATATTATGATAAGCATGTTGTTACAATGTTGCCCAAATAGTCTTTGAAAACTTGTAATGGATTAATAATTTCTCCTAAACAAGCCATAATGGTACATGCCTGTAATCTTAGTACTTTAGAAATAAAGTCAGGAAGCTCAGGAAATTCTCATCAACTTAGAGTACAGGAGATCCTGGCTCAAAAGGAAAAAAAAATATATTTAAATTATCCAGACATCTCTCTGTTAAACATCTAAGATTTTTGTAAATTAAACTACAACTGGGCAATTTATGCTTCTTTTCTTATAGTGTCTTTAAAAAATATTTAGCAGTAAAAAGTACTGGATCTTTCATATAATTGAAATAACTGCTAAAATGCTTTCCTCAGGAGAGTTAATACCAGGTACCATTGGAGGCTGGGACAGGAGGATTACAAATCTAAAGACCCAAACCTACAGACATATTGACATCACAAAAGAAACAGTTAAAATATAATGGCCAAAAGAGAGCTGAGGGATAAAAAAAGGGCTTGGGTGAAACATGTTTTTACGCTATATTCAAACTTTAAAACTTTATGTTTTCCTCATACCTCCCATAAGCCATGTTGTGTATGTTTTTTGACTCACCTAAATATTCTCTCTTGTTTTCGATATATTTCTCTTTGTACATTATATAATATCTACAGTCTTGCAAATGGAGTGATTTAAGAAGGTCCTCAATATACTGCATTGAGTGAAATAAAAATTGAAACCTCTGAAAATAATGAGAAGGATAAGGAGAAGAAGAAAATGAAGAAGGAGGAGAAGGAGGAGAAAAAGAAGAAGAAGAAGAAGAAGAAGAAGAAGAAGAAGAAGAAGAAGAAGAGAAGGAGGAGGAGGAGGAGGAGGAGGAGGAGGAGGAGGAGGAGGAGGGAGAAGATCATTCTGAGTGAGATAACTTAGACACAGAAATATTATTCTAATATGTAATCTCTTATATCTGGATATTAGCTATTAGGTCAATGAAAGCATGTTGAAGTCTGAAGAACCACAGTGGTTAAGTACAGAAAAGGGTTTGGGAATGGAATAAATCTTGCTTGGAAAGGAACATAGATATATTCTTATGAGTGAACGAGAGGAATTGGAACAGTAAAATTGAATGAAGAGCGATAGTAAATAGAGATAGAGCGGGTAGAGCTCAGGGAGAAAGAGCTCAAAACAAGAGGAGTAGTATATAAATCTAAAACAGTAGAAGCTTCCTAAAGTATTTACATGTATGAAAGTAATCTAAATTATATTGAGAAATGAAATGTGGAAGACAAATCTCCAACCATCCATCTCTTGTCAACAAATAAAGGTTTTAGTACAGGGATTTGATTACACCACATTGAGTCATTGACCAAACAGTTCCAGTGGGAACCACCAAATACCGGAGACTTTTACCAAGGCTGTAGGTTGCCCTCTACAAACTGGTGTTAAAGACCCTTTTTGAAGACACCATTTATACAACTCACTGAACATGGAGAAGTAGAGGTGATGCCTAGATAGAGCCTTCACCCCTATTTTCTAGCATCTTTGAGACAGAAAGGTATTTTGCTTCCTGCCGAAGAAAAAAATGTAAACACTAACCCAGCTACTAACACTTTGATCTACAATGGTGTGCTTCTTTTATGATTATATTAGTGCAACGGTGAAACAAAACTTGTGGGAGTAAGCAAACAATTTCTGATTTGGCTTTAGACACACTCAATGAGACAGACCCAAACCTGAGACTAGATACCTGAAGGAAATAGAAAAAAATAAAATGCTACTGTTAAAAAGATAAGTAGCAGCAAAATGACTCCTAATGACATTGTTCTATACTCATAGACAAGCATCTTGCTCAGCCATCATCAGATAACCTTCCGTCTACAGTCTATATGAACAAATACAGAGATCTATGGCCAGGCATTATGTAAAAAATGAAAAATATTGTAATACTCAGCTCTATACATAATGTCTATATTAAATCCTTCACCTCAGAGAACCATGTGGAAGAGGAAGCGGCAAAAGTCTAAAAGCCATAGGAGACACAAGAACCTAAGAGAAGGAGATCTTCTAAACCAACAGGATCACTTCACATACAAACTCATTGAGACTGAAGCACCATTCCCACTGCCCACATGGATCTAAACCAGATAGAGACCCAGGGCAAAAAGGAGGAGACCTTGTCCCATCCACAACCCAGAAGCTGTCTCCAATTGATAACCACTAGCATGCAAATTTAGTTCCCTCCAAAGACGTCTCACTGAAGAAACATGCTACTCTTAATGGTAGGCAAGCATGCTCAGTGGTTGATGACCAGTGGAAAAAAAATTCAACAGTACCATTGGAAAGTCTTCTTCTCATAATGTGTAAGAGATTTTTTCATATTTATCTTATTTTTATTTTACATTACCGTGTTTTTCCCTTCTATTTTCAGTACATTATGATTAATTAATTTAGCATGTTTTCAGCTAACCATCAAACTGATCACATGGTCCCCAGTGGAGGAGTTAGAGAAAAGACTGAGCAGAGTAGTGAGAGAAGAAACTGTTATAGAATATATTATGTGAGAACAAAATCTGTTTTCAATAGAAGAAAAAATTCCCTTGGGAAAAAAAATTATATTCCTTAAGTACAATATTGAGTACTTCCGAATCCCATATCCTTTAAGAAGAAACATATACTTAACTAAATTAAATATTTCCTCAGTAAATGTATAAATTTATTGTTTTCATCTTAGATCTTTTTTAAGACCTATAATTTTTGGATATGTTTTATTTTATTGAGAGAAGGAATAAATTGGGTTACTTATAACTTGCTTTTATGGTACATACCTTTAACTCCTGTAG
The DNA here is from genome assembly GCA_030674055.1 of Rhabdomys pumilio. Classification (NCBI taxonomy): domain Eukaryota; kingdom Metazoa; phylum Chordata; class Mammalia; order Rodentia; family Muridae; genus Rhabdomys; species Rhabdomys pumilio. The sequence continues at coordinate 40,159,452 of JANHMN010000015.1, forward strand.
TCAGGAGGCAGAGACATGTAGATCGTTATATATTCTAGGTGACTTTTGTTTCCATTTCTATTTTGAAGCTAGCCAAAGTTACAGAATTATTCGTGCCAACAAAACATATAAATAAATAAGACAATAAGCAAATAAACAAATAAGAAAGAAATAAAGAAACAGTGTTTCAAATTATTTAAAAATAAAAGCAAAACAAAGCAAGAAACAGGAGAAAAGGATATGAAAATAATATAGACAAAGGAATATTCTTCGGATAAAGAAGAATAATGCGTAAAGGAAATCCATTTTGATGAAGGATAAAATGTAAATTTAGTTTTAAGCAAAGAAAAATCTTGCTTAAAAATGACAGAGGAAAGGAGTCAAATTCCATAATTTTTGATAAAGTTGATGAAAGTGACTGACCTAGTCACAACATTTACTTAAAGAAAAAGGTTATTTTGAAGGTTACATAGGTAGTTAAACTAGTAATAAGAATAAGATATTTAGAAAAAAACATCAAAGGTCCAAGTTTAACAAAGTAGTGTCAATCTCAAACACGATGCTGTATATTTAAAACAACAAGTTCTTCATAAAATATTTATCTATTCTTGGTAACATTAAAAACATCGACTAAAGATCAAAGATTTTTTTTTCAATTTACCAAGATGACTACTTGTGTTTTCTGTTGCTTTTGTTAAGTTTTTCAAAGGAATTAAGAAACAGAGTCAGCAAAATCAAGGATCACATAAGTTTCTTTTATGTTAACTTTTTTAAAATGAAAACTAAGAACTCTGGCTACACAGAGAATTATTAATTTAGATTCATATACCACAATTAACATGCCTAAGTATAAAAAAGTATGCATGTTTTGGAAGAATAATACATTAGTACATCTTTAGTTAAAAGTTATAGGAAAATTTATAAAATAAAAAATAGGTAGATTTAATACAAGAAGGATAAACCAATAAGGCCATACTTTTTCCAGTATGTAATGCAGCTGGACCTTTGATATAGAAAATGTTTAATAACTTTTCATTTTTTCTGTCTCTCATATTCTCTGCTATTACAATGATGCACAAAAGCCATTTGTATATTTGTATTTTTAAGTCCCATTGTATATCTTTTGCTTTGACTACATAATATAATTTTGTTTATTTATGTGAGATGCACTTGTTCATCACAAAATACCTCTATTTATGGTCACCTGCACTGCCTGATAAACTTGTAAAAAGTTGAAATTCTGATTTTATTAAGCCAAAACGTCTACTAAAAGTCAGAATCACATACTTACAGTTACCCTGATGAATCAAAGATTCTAAATTGAGCATCCAAAGTTAACCATAATTTCACACATAAAAAGCTTTTTTGTAGCATCAGTGCTAATTATTACCAAATTCCTTGTATGTCAAATATATTTAGTTTTGTTTCTTTGAACATATAATATGTTTTAAAAATAAATATTAAGAAGACATGTTAGTAGTACTAAATGGTTTTTGAAAAATAATATCAAAATAAACTGTGGAAGTTTCCTAAAATATGTACATACATAAAAGTAATATGAGTGAAATTAACCTACACTCAGGAAATTAAATGCTGCAAGGAGATATGCTTTACTACAAAGTAAAACCTTCAGCAGTGGGAACTGGTTCCAGTTTTTTGAATCATTTGTGAAAACATTCCTATAGACACTGCTCTGAATATTGCACACTATCGGTTACTACAACCTAAGGGAAGGACACTACTGCTGAATATACCAACAAGATACTTCTGTCATCAACCATCATGGGTAATTCCAGCTGGTGCACAAATAGAAGATTTACTCCCACTATAAAATTCATGATGCTGGAAGGGACTTTGCTACCAGAGGAGAAACAATCATTAATATCAAACAGCCATAAATCTTACGACTTATATGAGAAGTATTCTCCTGGCTAGATACGGTGGAACAATAGTAAGACAAAACCTATGGGAGTTAAGAAAACATATTTTTTTTAAATTGGATTTAAGGCCCACTTCTGCAGATGTACTCCATACTTGATGGTGCTAATATGCCAAGAACAGAAGTCTGCATACATAGGTGATGGGCCCTAAGGGGGAAAAAACCTACTAAATGAGTGAAAAAACTGCTGAATGAAAATATCAATCGAATTACTCCTAATATCCTATTGCTATTATAATGTATGGTAGCACATAGATCAATGTTTTACTCAGCACTTATTACTGGAGCTTTTTGGGGTTAGAGTAATCACCATAAAAACAGAAAATTAGGCAGTGATTAGAGAGTGAAGCACTTTGGAACACTAAACTTTTAATGGGATTTCCATATAACTTCCTCTCAGGGCTCGGGAATCTATTTTGAAGACAAGGTGACAATATCAAAAGAACCAAAGGTGCTGACTGGCCTCAAGGATACAGTGTGCTAAATGCCTTCAAGGATAGAGTATTTTTCAGACATAATAGGACTGAGACATAGATGGAATCAAAGTATATGACAACATATTGTACAAGTTCAAGCCAGACCAAAAAATCTAGCATGGAAGAAGGAAAGTGGGTACATTATCCCATCCCTTACAAAGAAACTATTTCCAAATGGTAGCTGCTAGGAGAAGGAAAATCAATCTTAACCAGTTGTGTAACAACAGATATGTGAACCACATGCAAGGTAGGACTAATGCTCAGAATTATACGGTCAACACAAAATGGAATTCATATTTGTGTGTGTGTGTGTGTGTGTGTGTGTGTGTGTTTGGTCATGTGTGCTGTTTTGGGTTGTGTATTGTTTTGTTTTAGTGTGATGGAATATGAGTTAAATGAGTATAGAGAGCATTTGGGAGGATTTGTGAAAGGGAAAGGATATCATAAAACTTAGAGTAAATAGATAATTTTAAAAAATTAAAAATAAATTCCAAATCTGGTTATCTCCACATTAATATTGCTATGGTGTGGAGATGGGTATTTTTAGCTCTATCATTGCGAATTCCGAATATTATTATCTCAGTGGTTAATCAAAGCAAATATGTGAATGGATATTGTACACCCCAACAACACTAACCTGATAACAAAGTAATAAGGATGGCTCACACATGGAGAATGTAGCTGTAACAGAGTTTTATATTCTATTGGTGTTGTCCTTATGCAGGTCTTAGAAAACTGTGCTGATGAGAGATATTTCATAAGTGGAGATTCTTAGACATTTCTAGATGAAATCTCATAGGAAATATCAAGTCCTCTGGAAGAAATAATCTTCTCAGAGAAGAACACAAAAGTTAGTTATCCAGTACCAAAATATATATAAGGGTTTTTTGTTATACACTTTTTAAATATCCTTGAAAGGGGTATAAAACTTCTTATTATAGTTATTATTATCTATGTGTAGTGACACTGGCCTTGAGTTACAAAAATAACTGTTTTGTAGATAGATTTCTGATGACAATCACCAAATGGAGCAATCATTTCATAATACTGAATATGATATCTCTGAAGACATATTATAAGACCAGAACTGAGTTACTGGTAAAACAAAATATAATATGATCAAGAGTGCTTAATTATAATGTACCAATCAACCAGTTCTGTAATTTTTTTCTCTACTTACACCTAAAGTTTACATTAGAAGCCCAAAGAGAGGCTATTACAATTAAGCTTTATTTGATAATAATGGCAATTTTTATTTCTGTCATTTTTATTGTATCAGAAAAGATAGATGACTGTGCCATAAATAATGTAACATTTGTAGGTTATATTTTAACTGTGGAACTAAGAGGGCATTAGAGATTTTGTGTTGTGAGCTTTTTAAGTTTCTGTGGTATTTGTTTTTCTATAATACAGAAAACTAAAGTTACAAAGAGAAGTAAAACCTACTGTGGTCAAAACTTTAAAAACCAAGTGACAATTAATAAAATTTATGAGTTTTTGCTTAAAATTTAATTTTCCAATTTCTTACCCTCATCAATTTACATATACCTGTAAGTATGAGAAATGTTAAGTCAATATGCCTATATGGTAACATGAATATTGGAATGTGATGTCATTTGTCACTAATCTATAAAAATATTAATTTAAGAGTAGGCAGTAGGGCCAGTAAGATCCCTTGGTGAGGAGCTTGTCAGTCAGCCTATAAACTGACATTCAGGCTTAATTGAAGGAGAGAAATGACTCCACAAAATTATACTTTAACAGCTACATGAATATTGAGACATGTATATGCCCTTTCTTCAACACAGAGACATACACAAAAACATGCATGCAAAATAGATAAGCAACATTAAAATAATTTACTACTGCATAGTTGCTAGATGAAAAAAATTATTTAAAAACAATATCACTGTATAGGTCAGATATATTTGTTTAAATTTTATATTCAGTATGTGCTAAAAATTTATCTATAGCTCTATCTGAACAATTTAACATTTACCTCTTTACTATTAATATATCACATAATATTATTTTAATGTTTGTTTTAGCTATTTGATTTTAAGAGATAGTGAGTAGTCTTTTTGATTAATAAGTCTAGTTGAACAGTATCTCAAGCAAGACAAGAGTAAATGTTATAAGAAGGAAAGAAACTGAAATAAATTTTTGTACATTTCAGAAAAAGAATGTAAGAATTGGTTGAAGAAAAAAATAAGAATGAGTGAATATAAAACTTATGATAATGTAGATGGAATCCTTATTGGAGTGGGAAATTAGGTCATGTCTAAATGCAATGATGTGTCTGTCACAATGGAGAGACTTTTTCACAGTGTTGTTCTTATGAATAAACAAATGGGGAGAAGCATATTTTTTTCTAATTTTCACACTAGAGAAATGATTTTAGAAATGTTTTCTTTCATTTTTTACTATTTAAATTGAAAAGTAAAAGTGTTATGAACATGATTTAAACCAATATTGAATCATTTTTAGGGAATTATCTTTTTAAATTAAAAATAATGAAACATTTTACTCATAATGTACGAGAAACTAGTCTTGAATTTGTAATTAGTTTACGAACACATATTTTTCTTGATACCTTTGACATTCACTTAAGAATGCATAAGGGTTTCCCATTGTCAGACTAAGGACAGGTTTGTACTGGACATATTTCTGGGGTTCAGGGTAGATCATGACCTTCAGCCAACAAAAGGATTACTTGTCTTAACAATTAGCATAATACTCAGGTCAAAGTGTCTTCCAAGAAATTGCAGTGTGAGCTGGAGCAAAAGTTTCCACTGTAGAGTTTCATTTACTTTCAATAATTAAAAAAGGATTTTTTTTTGTATTAAAAATACATACATATCACAGAAGAAGACAGCTTGTTGCAAGGTTCCCATGCAATTTCTGCTGACACACCAAAATATGAACCAAGCCAACAACAAAATATCTTTAGTGAAAGTGGTCACAGCTCTTGACTTCAGGATAGCAAAACAGAAAAGGGAGAGAGAAGATATATCTCATAGCACACAGCATGTCTTGAGTTTAATCCCCACAACTAAGCATAGAACTTTACCCTGAAAACAATCAAAATAAAGAAGGTATGCTAAATATCCGTCAATATCTCCAAGTGGCACATTTCAGAAAGAGGTGGTTTCACCAAGAGGAAAGTAGAAAGAGAGAGAAAAAAAAATATAAGCTTTAATTCTAAAATCGGGTACCACGTCCAGTGAATTGAATCACATCACTGGGAACAGCAATATGGCAACTACTGCAAAGACAATGCCTTCACACTGAGATGCTTCACCTGCATTAGGCCAAGCAGAAAAGATCCAGCGTCCAGTGTGCTAGTCCAAACTCAGGCAAAGAAATGAGGGTCAGTGCTGCGCCCACTCCTGCAAGAAAACAATCAGAATTTTCTAATAAAGTCCACTTGCTAAAGTAGGATAAAACATCTCATACAACTACACATAGACAGACTCACAGATAGACCACACACAGATCCTTTAGTTTGCTGTCAAATGTTTGAACTAGTCTATCGTGATGCAAGATGATCCTGGACTTCTGTTTCATCATTCTTAGGTTTAATGTGGGATTAGTAATTACTGGTGCTCCTCACCATATTTCATAGAGCTCTGTGCGTGAAAAACAGGCATAACACAAGTCATATGCGGAAGATGCAAGCCAATTACTGAACATTTAATACCTAGGTGACCTGCATATCAATAAGCATGGCTCATTTTCAAGAAACCACACATGAAATGAAAAGAAAAGAATCAGAAAGTGGAAAATTCAGATAGAGGATTTAAAAGAAATTCAATGAAGTAGGGAAAACAGAAATATGTCAATACTATAACTAAGAGTACAATATATATTTTGGCTAGTTTATATCAACTTGTCATAATTAGATATATTCTTAAGAGTGACTCACAATTGCGAAAAGGTTTTCCATAGAACAGGCCTGTTGGCCAGTCTGCTCGTCATTTTTATAAAATATTAGTGTGAGAAGGCTCAGGTCACTTTGGGTATTGCCAACACTAGTAGGTGACCCAGAGTTATAAAAGAAAGCAGACTGAGAAAGCCCTGACAAGCATGCCAGTAACTCTGCTTCAGTTCCTGCCTTGAATTCCTATAATGCCTTCCCATCAAGCTGGACTGCAATTATAAACTGAAATTAACAATATCTTTCCCACGTTGCTTTTGGTTATTTTTCTATTGCTGTGAAAATACACCATGAAAAAAAAAAAAACCTTATAGAAAATTGTTTAGTTGTGGCTTACACTTTCATGAACTGTTTAGAGTTCATGATAATCTGGCATCCAGGTCTGCCCCTATTGACATCACTAATCCTTTTCCTTTCTTAAAAGCTCTACTAGTGGGGAAACTAAATATTCAAAGATAGTAGCCTATAAGTGACCTTTTCATTAAAGGTACCACATTCCATATAGGTCTTCAAAGGCTTGTAGTTATATCATGAAGCAAAATGCATTTAGTAGTCCAATTTTAAAAGTTTTCCATAGTATAAACAACGTTTAAAGATTCAAATAAAAAATGTTCTCCTAAGACTCAAGGCAATGATTTAACTATAACCCACTATAAAAACAAATTCAAAATTTGTAGCATAAAATATAGCAATATACAATATAGATATATGCAATATCAATATACACCATTTCAAAAGAGAGGGATAGAAATATAAGTCAAGACAGGGTTAGAGAAAGAAATATAGCTGAGGGAAACCATAAAGACAAGCTAATAGTGAACACTGTAGTAGTAGAAATCCAAAGAAATTCAGCAAATAATGTGGAAGCATTTGAGCATCAAACAGGAAGTTCTTTAGCTGAAAAAACAATTGCCCTGAGTATCACAGACCCTTGGTCTTCTGAAAAAAAGCTCTCAAGTACTGGAAGAAGTGAGTCGGACTTTAAGCAGAAGCAACAGGGTAGTGGGCTTGATCACTGCTAGTCTAACAGCTTTAATTACATTAATCGCTAGCACCACTGCTTCTCCAATTGCTTTGACACAAGAAGTCAAGACAGCTATTTTTGTTAATCATTTAGCAAAAAAATGTTACTAGTGTGTTGACTTTACAAGAGGATTTAGAAAGACACTTGGAACAATGGATTGATGCTCTTTGTCCTATTCACATTATTTTAAGGAGGTTCAGAGTTTACGAGTAAGGAGCCATCTCCAGTATCATGCCAAATACCATTGGATTCATGTTAGTTCTAAAATTTACAGTGGTAGTCATTATAATTTAAAAAAAAGTTTAAAGACATTTTTGGTGTCTTTGGCATAATTCTAACATCTCTCTGAATGTTTTAACTTTGCATAGAGAGCTTATGAATTTAAAGAATGCTGCTCTACTGAGTGTTGATGAGGCAGACACTGCTGATAAAATTACCCATGGCCTAAGATCAGTTTTTCTATGTAATTAATGCCTGCTTAAAGAATTAATAACAGAAAATAGCTACACATGGATGTAAATATCTAGGTATAGGAAAGAGATAAATTAGTATTTCAACTTAATACAACCAATTCTCACAAGAAAATTTGTAGTCAAGTGTTTACCGGTGAAAAATAAAGGCTTTGAAGACAAGAAGAAAAACAATACGAATAAAACATCAGATACATTAGGCTTCTTGATCTGCCTATAAGATGACCTAAAACAAAGCAAAACAAAGCAGAAAAACAGGACAAACACTGTGGAATGAGACTTTCATAAAACAGAAATAAAAATGAACACTGAGGAAAATTATAATAAGTATGATTTAGAAATTAAAAGAAATAATGAATTTTCAGGCAAACAAGACCTGGGAGGGTGAATCCACAACACAATTGTTATACAACATATGATAATAATAATTTTTCTCAATAAAAATGTCCTGGGTAAAAAGGAAATATACACAGTTATTTTCTAGTAAAAGCAACTATACTAACAAAATCAGAATATTGTAACACTTTAAGAGTAGTACATAAAACAGTTAAATGCCTAGATGAAGTCTAAGAAACAAAACTATTAAATAATCATTTTATTAAATAAATTAGTCTGGAGATATGGAGATAAATTAAGAGCGGTTCACAATCTTGCAGAAGACCAGTGTTGGGTTCACATCATCGACAATCCTTGCTTCACAATTGTCTGTCATTCAGCTCTAGGGAATTAAGTGATAGGCTGAAATTTCAAAGTTGACTAGGAGGCAGAGTAGTATACTCTGATCTTTTTAGTTCTCAGAAAACTGATGCAGTTGGTCATGATTTTACATCCTACTTGACCTAATAAAGAATTAAAGGATAAAATGGATTATACAAGAAAATCTTGTTTCAGAACTTTAAATGCTTATTCATATAAGTAACACACATAAGCAGAGAAAAAGGGAGGAACACATTCAAATTGGGTAATAACGGAACATGTGTTTTCAAATAATTACCTTTCTACTATTTGTTTGTTCGTTTGTGCTATCTTTTTGTTGTCAATTTAATACAATTTAAAAATTGTGTGTTTTATTTAAAAGGCATATGTATATCACATACACACATATGAGAAACAACAATAATATAAAACACAAAGTAATCAAATGGAGAGGCACAGGATTTGAAAGAATAATGTAAGTCACTGGTAATGTAGATATTGGGATCCCGATATGAAGTTTTCAAATAAAAAGAAATAAACAGTAAAATTCAAAGCTGTTTTTTGTAAGTTTCGTTATATACACAGGAAAAATATAAAAGAGAATTTTAAAAAAATCATTAAAAATTCAAACATCCAAATATGTTGATTTACATAGCAAAAATGGATGACTCCAAGACAGAAATGCAAAACTAGAAAATTGTAAAATAGCAGGTAAAGAAAAAAAGATCACTAATAAAGTCCCTTACAATTTAAATAAACAAGATTTTAGACAGATCCCAAAATAAAAGGACAGTAATGCAAAAGGGGAAAGAACAATAGAGTTACATATATGAAAATACTTCCAGAAAACAAAACATTGTCTAGAGTTTGGAAAGGACCTCAGGATTATGTAAAACTATTTGAAATCTACAAATCATAGAATAATATAGACATGTAAATGTGGTTGAAACTCAGAAAACCACTATAGATAGATACCCTGCACCCCCAAAAAATAATTTAAAAGTTGTCAATAGATTTAAATAAATAATACTAAAGGACAGTTATACAAATGTCAAAGGTAAAATGAAATTGTTCAATAGAATTAATTACCAGGAAAATATAAGTAAGAATGATGATCAGTTAGCAATATCCAGGCAGTGGATAATGATTCAGCCACAAAATAATAAAATTCTGTTATTTGTGAAACAGCATGGATGAAACCAACGGCCACTGTCACAATGAATCAAGTGAGAAATGCTAAGGTAATTACTTCATTTTTTCTCCAACATGTTGTGTCAGGAAACATTTATTTCACACAAAATTGAGATAAGTGTGATTGTTAACAGTGTTTGGGACCACTAGAGGAAGAAGAAATAATACACTCACACAAACGCACATGCACACACACACACACACACACACACACACACACACACACAGAGAGAGAGAGAAATCTGAATAAAAAAGAAAAGAAATATTAATTAAAAGGTAATAATCTTTAAACAGAATCAAGGATATTTATGAGATGATTGTTGAACATTTGGATTATAGAAATAGTAACCTACCGAGTATTTCAGAATCCTCGATCATTTCCTCTAGATTTCATTGTTTATTAATGTCGAGAATCAAGGTTATAAATTTGTTTAAACAATATATGATTTATAGACAAATCAGATATTGAACTTTTCTGGACTGATTTAATGCAACATTCCATCATTTAACATTTTTTTAAGTATACCAAATATCTCTTATAAATAAGAATCTGTGAATAAGGCTAGTTATGACTTCTTTTAAATAGCTCTGGAAATACTAATTTTATAAAATGTTTGGAAACTGGTTTTATAAATCATCAGAAAATGATGATGAATATTATTACTTATTGCTATGTATTCATCATAAACTATAGCAAAATTTTATGTATCTCAAACATATTTGAAGTATAAATATTTTCCTTGCTTTTATCTGCTATGAGTTATGTTGTTATTCTACTAAAAATTTCAGCTGCCTTGAGGACATGAAATATGATCTTTTCTTTTTCAAACAATGCACTGTGAATTCAAACTCCTACTAAGTAGGTATTTAGTTGCCAACTTACACATATATTTTAATTATATTTACTATATTTGTCTTATTATGCATACTTTCCTATAGATATTAACCCTGATTCTAGCAATAGATACAGTATAAAACCCTTGCCACTGGTTTAGTGACATTTCTAGAAGACAGATAAAAATGTGTAGAGAAACCTTAATGCCAAATCAAATGTGAAATACATATTGTTAAGTATTTTACATGTAAATGTAAAAATTCCCATTTTAAAAATTTCAGTGTCATAAGTAATAATATAGCTTCATTTATTTGTTTCACTATTGACATATTCATTGATGTAATCAATGCTTATCATTTCTACGTAAAAAAAAATTGTTCATAGAAAATTGGAGAGTTCAGTAGTGCATGGATGTTCATCTATGTGAACTGATGAATAATCCATAAATTTCTGGGCATTAATCCAGTTAACAGATGAAGAGCAAAATCCACACAGATTTTCTCATACTAGAACAAACAATCCCTAATTAAGATTCTTAATTGGGGTACTGATCAAAAAACTGTTCCTATAATATAAGACAACACAGGTAGGCTAATTTCATAATATTTTGAAATTTTTATTAATTTAATAAATATTCAAGTCTAAAAGGCGGTAGGAGATCAAACTGCCATATTTCATTTCTTTTAATATTTAAAGACACACTGTCTCATTTACATTGGAGAAAATATCATTTTTTTTCTTATACAACACATTCTGACCACAGCTTCCCCTCCTTTCACTCCTCCTAGTCTCCCCCACATTACCTCTCTCCAAGACTCTTGTCCCCACCTCTATCCCTTTCTGCTTCCAAGAATAGGCAGACTCTCAAGACATCAACAAATAATGTGCAGCAAGATATCATTAAGACAAGGCATAAATCCTGACAACAAGGCTAGGTGATGGAACCCAATATGAGGAAAGGAACCCCAACAGCAGGAAAAAATAGCCACAGATAATCCCACTCCCACTGTCAGGAATCCCACAAAAACATTAAGCCATATAAACATAAAGTATGTGCAGAAGACCTAGTTCAGACCCATGCAAGGTCTAAGATTGCCACTTCATTCTCTGTAGTCCCCCTTGAACCCTGCTCATTTGATTCTGTAAATCAATGCCTTCCTGGTGTCCATGACCCCCCGTGTTTTAATTTCATTGTTAACTTTTTAATTAGAATATAATGTTATCACTTTCTTTCATTCTTGCCCTTTTTTGTATCCCTTCTGTGTCCCTGCCCTCCACCTCTTCTCATGTTTCTTCATTCTCTTTCAAACAGATTGCTTCATTTCATTATTATTATTACCCACATGTATGTGTAATTATATATCATTACTGATATGTATATAAATATATAAGAGCAATCCCTGAGTCCATTTAGTATAACTTGTGTGTATATGATTTCAGGGTCAAACTCTATGGATAACCAATTAGGGTACTCATCTTTAAAACAAGAGTCATTTTTCTTTTAGCAGTCACTAGAAACTATTTCTTTATCTTTGAGCCCCCTTGAGAGTCTATTGATATTACTGTTCATATCCTGTTCAGGAAGTCATACTATTATGTGAAGCTACCCTGTCATTTCAAGGAGACATAATCTCATAGCAGATACTCTGTTACTGTGGCTTTTGTGGTTTTCCAACCTTCTTCATGAGCTATCTTCTCTGAAACTCAGGATCAGGAATTGTATTTACATTAGTGTAAAGATCTACAAGATACATCCTTCTCTCTTTTATGACCTATTGTGGTTTTCTGAGTGGTCTCTGTGTATAAAAAAGATTTTTTGCTGAAGATCAAGAGTTACACTAGTCTGTTGCGCTAAGGAAAAGTTGAGAATGTACTTTGAGAGATATGGTGGTTTAGTAAAATGTGTTAGGTTGAATCTTAGAGAAAGTTCTACTACCACCCCTATAATCAGATATGTTTTAAATGAACCCTGAGTTAGATGACTTATGTGAGTTCCTAAAAATAATTTTTATATTTGGAGAAATAAATTTTATAACTCAAAAACACTTAGAGATTCTATTCTTTTGACACTGAATTTGGTCTTGTAACTGTGGGGAAAAGACTAGTCTTTTGGTTTTTTCTTTTTTTCTTTTTTTTTGGCTTTCATTTTCTTTTTATTGGATATTTTACTTACATTTCAAATGCCATCCCCTTTTCCCATTCCCCCTCCCTAGAAAACCCCTATCCCATGCCCTCCCTTTCTCTTTTGCTTTTATAAAATTTTTTTCACTGTTAATCAAAGGCTTTATAAGTTTGGTAATGCTCAATCAGAAGTGTAACCTAATACTCAACCTGGATATATAATCTATCTTTGACTGGTGGAGACACGTTAACATCTGTCTCCATTCCCCCCTCTCTTTCTCACTCTCCTTTTATCTCATCACCTAGCTTCTCCTCTCCTTCTTCTCCTCTCCTTACTCCTTCTCTTCCTCTCGATACTTCTTCCTCCTTAGCTCCTCCTATATATCACCCCTCCTGTTTAAAAAAAAAACCTTTTCTCTCATAATACAATAGGAGCATAATTATGCCTATTTGTACCAGTGAGGTACAAGATAGTCCTAATACCCAGTCCATCATTTTGTTGACTAACCAGAACCTCTGTCTTCTCCTTAACTAAAACACTTAGTTTTGAACCTGGCTTTTTTTTTTTCTTGGCTTTAGAATGAATGTCAGCTAAAAACCATCCACTCAGATCTTTTCTCTCAAAGTAAATAGTCAGAATTGGCTATGAGACTATAGGTTTTTAACCCCGTCAGAAATCCAGACTGGCTGAGTTATCTGAAATTATGGGAAGCATTAAGTATAGCTTCTAAAACTTAGCCAATTTATAGAGACCACTGAACACCTGGACAGCCCCTATACTACCAAACATTGGAGCATCAAATCTTCAGCCTTCTGGCCCAGAATCATCTGACAGACCTAAGTGGTGCAGAATTATTAAGGGCTGATTACTCTGTCTAGGCAGATATAATCAGTCGAATAATCTGCACGTGTGACCTTTTCTGGACAGTAATTTGTCTGTAGATAGAAGCAATTCTTGCCTAGTGGCTGTCTCCCCGCCACTGGAGTAACTCCAAAGATGCTCAATTTCTTCTTAGCATCCAAGACAGGAAGCTGTCAGGAGCAGACAGTTGTCTAATCAAAATGAACATTAATATAGAAATGTTTGTAACGTCAGTTCTATGGACTTCTAAAAATATTTTTAAAGGATGATTCATTTGCTTATGGGTATTTTCCAATCAATTATTCTGCAGTAAGTTTAAACAAGGTGCCTTTGCTAAGTCAGACTCTGGTCTAACTCTCATGTTGAAATATCTTTTTGGACATCAATAGTTACAGTTTTGAATGATCTCTCTCTGTTGATATGCTATGCTTCAACTACAATAAACTAAATACTCCCAGTTCTGTACAAGGAATATTTTGTAGAGCACTGACCAACAAAAAATTTTTCTTGAATAAATTATTAAAATGTCAGGACAGACTAACTGTTCATATGTTTTCCTTGACTTCTGTATTTTTATGCTTGTATATATTGTCACTTAATATAAGTAATGTTTGGAAAATTGAAAATTAATGTTTAAAAATTACATCAAGTGAAAGCAGTGACTAAAATAAAAATAAGTAGATTTGTGATGCTATCATGTTATCAAAGTAATTTGGAATATTTCATAAAAATGATAGGCTATATTAATTTTATCACTGCATTCTATTTTACTTTATTCCTAAAATATAATTTTATCCTTGAGTTTATTTTATTTCTGAACCATCATGCTTTTTAAAATAAAATGTGTATATAATTACATATATTTTAATATATATTTCTGGGATAATTTTAAGTGTCACTTCAACTTACTTATGATTGATATTTACATTAATATAAACCTGTATTATTTGAATACTGTAAACAAAATCATTTCAAAGAATAAAAATTGTATTCAAGTGACTATTAAGAGTGACAAATTTAGTTCAGATATTGACTTACATACATGTAACACACAATAATGTGCTATTTAATATTGGTTTTATTTATTACTTTTAATATATACACATTTGAAAAGTAAATATTATTTAACTATGTACAGCTTAAGAAATTTACTTGTGACTATCACAAAACACTTTAAATTACATAAGAATTAATAAGTAAAACATCACTTTACTAATCCATCATCTAAAATCTTAGTCATTTTTAACTTTTATAAAGTCAAAGAAGCTAATTCATGTTGTTTGGATTTTCCTAAAATTCTTGATTTCAAGGTAAATCTTTAAAAATCTAGAGATCTTTTGCCTCAATAACTGTTTTTGCAGTCAGTACAAATGAGAAAATATGATTTCTTAGAGGAAGAAAATACTAAATATGATTTAAATGCTCAATATAGGCTGACAAAAATATATGTTTATTAGAGCTTTGAATACACATATTTTCAACAAGAAACAAATAGTCAATATCTATCTTTTACTACTTATTTTAACTGTAATATTATTGGAATAGTTAAAGACTTTGAGAACAAACATGGAAGTTACAATTTTAATGTGAAATATTTGGGTTTCAGGTTGATGAGCAATTCCACAAAACATCATATTGAATTGTGATAAACAATCACAACTCCCAACTTGGTAAAATCTATACTCACTGGGGAGATAAATTTCTTGGCAGGTGTATAGGAGGTCATATGGTTAAGGTTAATTCAACGTTGAAACACCTACCAAATAAGTAACACCATTCCCCAAGTTGGGTTTCTGAAAATTATAAAAATTTAAAAGTGAACCTGAACTGAGAATAAGCATCCATGACTCTCTTATTGATGTCTCTGGATTAATGTGGAAAAAAAATAAGTCAAATTCCTTTTTTTTCAGGATGTCCTTGCTATAGTGAAATCAACCTTCTGACTTTTAGATAAATTAACAGTCTTCTTAACATTGTTTTTTGTCAAGATATTCATCACAGTGACAGGAAGAATGCTTGGCCATAATATTGTCTAGTCTGCTTTTCATAGAAATATAAAAAATGAATAATAGTTATACATATTACAATGAAAGAAAATTGAATGTTGAGAGAAGGGAGAGTGGAAAATTAATTTTGTGATTCTAATATGTTGGTCCTCCATTATTTAGTGTTTCAGTTTCCAGAAGATCTGGTGGAATTTAACATGACATAATGGTTCTGATCCTAGATCACTTTTGCATTTTTCTTGCCTGGGCAAAACGAGACATATGAACAGCAAAAATCAGTCAGTCAGTCAGTCAGTCAGTCAGTCAGTCAGTCAGTCAGTCAGTCAATCAATCAATTTCTCAATCAAACAAAACCACATATATACACACAAAGTAATGAAATAAATTGTAATGTTATTCTGTTGTCTTTATTGATTGGTACCTAGTCCAATTGTCATCAGAGAGCATTTATCCAGCAACTAATGGTGGCAGATACAAAGATACCCAGTCAAAATCTAGGCAAAACTGAGGTAAAATTCCAGAGGTAACATTGTAGGAGCTGTAGACATCAAGAGGAGAACAGAGCTCTCAGAGTCAGCTAAGCAGTGTTCATAATGACTCACAGAATCTAAAGTGACAATCACAGAATGTACCATAGATTGTATAGGTCCTCTTCATATATGCTATGGTAGTGTAGCTTCCTGTTCTTGTAGAACTCCTAACAATGGGAGAGTGGCTGTCTGATTCTTTTGCATGTTGTTAGCAGCCACTTTCTCCTACTGCATTTCCTGTCCAGACTTGATATTCCTATTCTTTCTATAACTTGTTATGTAATATTGGTTTTCTATTCTTTGAAGACCTTCACTTTTCTGAAGAGAAAAGGAGAAGGGGTGGTTCTGGGATAGAAGGGAGGGGGACTCAGGCTGGTAAGAGTGGAGCGAGAGCAATCTATCATTGGCATGTAATATGAGAGAAAAATTATTTTAAATAAAAGACCAAATGCTTCAAAGTCTGTGACTCTCCAGATTGTCTACCTGTTGGTTTTAGTCCCACAACCAAGAAGAAGCTACTCTGAAAAGTTTTTGATGATACACTAATTTATAATTAAAGCAAAATATCATTAGGGATCATCTTATTGCTATGACCCTTTGTCAGAATAATAGTAGTAAGTTTTTCCCTAGGTCCATAACATTCCTAGGCTGTGGTTCTTGAACTGTGTCATATATGGGCCCCAGCTATTTTTTATCACATATTTGTTTATATGTGATTGTGACTTTTCTTGACTTTTCAATATCATTTATTTGCCTTGCATACATCAAGTTTTAACAATGTCATGATATGTGGTGTCATGACCAATTTGGCCTGATGCCTGTAACCTGCTTATGGGTAGTGAGGGAATTTAAAAAGGACAGATAGATACACATAAAGTTGTGGTTATGTGAGGGTTTTAGTCTCTGCAACCCAAAATCTGAGCATGTTTAATAGGTGCAGCACAGACTGGATTAACTGGTTCCCGGAGGATGTCTCTGTAGGCAAGTTATGTCAATGTGCATATCCAGAGGAGGAAACTGCAGTTGCTATTCTTTGCACACTTACACTTCATTTACTTATATTGTGATACTTGAGGAGAGATTTGCCACCACTCTTGAGCCTTGCCCACAAGTAAAAGCCTTCACAGTCTTCTTAGGCCTTAGAATTTTGAGATGAAATGTTCATATCTACAATACATATTCAGGAGGAAACAACCATAATTCCTCAACTACCCACAATGTGGAGTTTGTTTTTTGATATTATCTATTTGGTACACTGTGTGTTTCTATTTCTTGATGGGTATGTATTTTCTTTTGGGGTCTTCTTCTATGATTATATTAAGTGTATGTTCTATACAGTTTACTGGAAATTTATCTTTTTATTTTAGGTTTGAAATTTGTGAATTGAATTTTCTGGAGTTTTGCTGTTTCTGTATAATTCTCCCATATTTATAATTTAATTTTTTATATTCTTATATTGAGCACTTCAATTTTTTTATCTTCATGTCCTTACATTCTGGATTTTACTTAATACGTTCCACTAGTAAGTTTTCCCCTTGAGTTTTCTAATTTTCTTACAGAATTTTTCAAATCTGTCTTTACTTCCAGTGAGTATATTTCAGAATTATGTTAAGAAAATTAACCTTTCAAATTCTAAATTTTCCTTTTTTTTCTTTTAGCTATATGTGTCTGTACTCTTACACTATCAACAAATTTTTCTATCCTCTCTAAGACCATTGAAACATTTTATAAAAGTCTTTCTTAAGCTCCTTCAGTTCTTTGAACTTCTTTCTAATTGTTCTTTAGACTCTGTCTTAGTGTTCATTAATTATTGCTCGTTGAAGGTCATCACTGTATGATTGATAGTTTTTTCTTGTGTGAGGGAGTTATACTTGTTGACATTTTATATTCTTTGTATTTATGCAAGTGACCTGGGCAAGGGGACTTTTTTCCTTTGTTGAGTGTTGATTAGAAATTCTATTCTATTTTTTTTTATTGAGAAAAAGGTTGTTTCTGTTGTTGATGTTGCTTTAAATTAGTATGAGCAGAAATACTCAGGACTGAGTTTAAATACGAAAATGAAGCACAGAATAAGGAGCCTGGACAGACTCATTGAATACCTTGCAAATACTGATCCCAGCAAGGTAAGTCAGGCTAGACCATGGAGGGGGCATTTATCTATCAGTCTCTTAGCAGAAGGCATTAGGAAAGAATGAAAACATGTCTGAAATTCTTAAGGGGAATAAATAAGTAAGTCAATATTCAGCACAATGTCCAAGTTCTACAAAAGTAGATCAAAAAATTAGTTGGCACAGTTGCCTTCAACTTTTTAATTGATTTTTTATTTCCTTCGGAATATTCCAAATACATTTACAAACATTTTTGTGCTCATTAGATGTCTTTCAAAGGTTTTCAGTTTCACCTAAAACAAACTGAGAACTCAGTAAGTCCCCAATACAAAGAATTGGATCAAATATTTAATTTTTCACATGTATTAAACTATTCACTCCACATACTACATCCCCTGTCAGTCACTTTTTTCATTTTCTGTTGACTTTTGAATCACTGAAGGGCGGAAAAAACAAGGTCATTTTTTTGTAGTCTCTGACTGGGATTCAATAATTTCTCCAAATGTCAGAGATAGTTTTACAAAATTTTAAGCAGACTTATCAGACATTTTTCTCCCTGTTTTTCACTTGACCTTATGTTAAATTTGAACAGGCTCCATTCTTTCCCTCTGAGTGTCATTTTACAAGGTAGAATGTCTGGATGTCTGAGCAGAATCTTCAACATAACAAACATAACAGAATGTGCCTCTCTCTCTCTCTCTCTCTCTCTCTCTCTCTCTCTCTCTCTCTCTC
>JANHMN010000015.1:40178367-40190774 GCA_030674055.1 Rhabdomys pumilio
CTCTCTCTCTCTCTCTCTCTCTCTCTCTCTCTCTCTCTCTCTCTCTCTCTCTGTGTGTGTGTGTGTGTGTGTGTGTGTGTATGTGTGTGTGTATGTGTTTATGTGTATACATTGCTGTAAAATAAATCAACTTACACTACCCACCAACCATCCCAAGGATATGAAAACAAAATGATTCAAAATGAGAGTATCTTGAGCATCCATCTTCCCATCTGTTTTGAAAACAGAATTCCTGTTTCTGTGCCAAATTTCATTCATGCTCTCAAACACAAGCTGCCCATGATCTAGTTTCACTTGTCTCTTTGACAAGTACTCCATTTAGACTTAATTTATCATTATGATTTCTAATTAGAAGATTCCTAAGAAAATAATTTGCACTGTGTAACAAATCGTTTATTTTATTTTTGAAAAAAAAAAAAAAAATATATATATATATATATATATATATATATATATATATATATTATGGAAATGCAAATCAAAAGTACTTTGAAATATCATCTTACCCCAGTTAAAATGTCAAAGATAACTGACAAAATATGGTACAGTGAGTGTGGAGAAAAGAGATCATCATTCACTCATGGTGGGATTGGATTTGTTACTCTAAAAACAATAGTAAGAATTTTTAAAAAGCTAAAACAATGTCATTTACCAACATATTCCATTTTATAATATTTGAAGTTGTCATTATTCTTAAATTATACCTATCCAGTAAGTTATCCTTCCATAACCTAATATTCCTGATTATTACAACAAACTTTTCTACCTGTAGAAAGAGTACAGTTCTCCTAGAGTCAGGAAACTAAATACTTCAAGTGTCTTTGATCAGAAGTTAGCTTCAATCCTCTGAGTTTCTTCATTTTTTAACAGTTGTAATAAGTTGCCATAGAATCCACTTACCTTTAGTATATTTATATATGTCTTTAATTTGTTTGCAGTTGTAACAGTTATTGCTATAATGTGTCAGAACACATATTATACTATCTTTTGTCTATGTCAAACATCATGTGTCTTGATAATTTTATGTCACAGTATATAGTAAGATTTGGTTGAGAATATAAACAAGAGTTACTTATCTAGATTTAGGGCTGACATCATGGATGGGTTCTGGAATTGTATGTGATTAATTATTTTAATTTTTTACAATATCTATTTAAAATTGGATTCTTTCTTATTCATCTTGACATTCTTTTTTTTTTTTTGCTTTACAGTTTCCACAGACATTCACCCATAGTTTATCTATCTAAACACAAGCTATGTTTGTACTAAAAAGTGATTAAACAATAATGTGTAATTGATTTTTCTTCATATCTCCCAGGAAGGAAAAAAAATCTTTTCTCTATGAAGGATCAATATCTCTTGATGTTTTGGATATTAAGTTTAATCAAATATATGTTAATCACATATATTATTTATTTGTCTGTGATATATGTGTTCAAATATGTGTATATGTAACTATGGGTATGTGGGGAGTCAACAGAAGGTGGCTATCATCCTTGCAGCCATCTTGAGCCATATACCCTGACAAGAGACTTGTTTACAACAGCCTACAACAGCTGAGCACACTCTGATAACATCTTGTTTTAGATACCCAGGATTTTCCCTTGGGTATGTGAGACTTAAAGATCAGATTTAAAGGCGTGACTTATAAGTGAGACATATAAAAGGCGAGAGGAAAACAGAAAAGCACTTGAGACTTAGTACTTGGACTTGAGACTTGAAACTTGGAAGGTAACTTGGAACTGGAAAGGAGACTAGCAACTTGGAACTAGGAATTACGACTTAAGACTTATTACAGCTGGAACAGGAATTGGAACCTGAGACTTGGTACTAGAAACTAGGGACTTGGAATTGGGAATAGGAACTAGGGACTTGGAGTGAAGAAGAGAGACTGAAGAATAAATGGGATTGAATCACACTCTGTCTAGTCTCCATTATTCTCTCTGTCCTTACTCTCTCTTTCTTGCTGAACCCTGACCCTTGGACTGGAGCAGCTTGGGGCAGTGCGGGCTCTAACAATTTAACCCCCAAGGCTTTTGACAGAGCTCTCTGCTACACTTCTTATTTTGGAAGAAAGTGTTTATTTCAGCATATAGTTTTATAGTTTACAATCCATCATGATGGGAAATTAGAGGAGAAACTCAAGACCGGAACCTATGAAGCACTGAGCATAGAGAAATGTCAATTATTGGTTTACTCCATTTGCTCTTATACATTACAGGACCACCAAATAAGGGATGCAACCACTCACAATGGGCAGAGCCCTCCCGTATCAATCATTAAGATACTTGATAGGATTGGCTACAGGCTAATTTGGTGGACACATTTATTTTTCAACTAAGGGTTCCCTTTCTCAGACATTTTGGCCCCCAAACATGGGGCAGAGTGGTCTGCAACATGGGTATACATTGTAGATTCCACAAGTGGATGTCAATTTTTGTCTTCTACAGTCTTTTTTCTCCTCATATTAATTTTCAGGGTGCTATCTGCCAATGATATGAAGCTCATTGATTCAAAGAGACTGATTGGCCAATAAACCTCAAGAATATTCTTAAACTTCATCAAGGATAGAAATTCAGATCCTTGTCATCATACATGTTACTTAAGAGGACTTCTGGAATCTAACCTCAGATGTGAATACCAAATGAAGCAATCATTTTATGAATCTTGTCAATTCTTCAGTGTCCAGACATTTTCTGCTTATTAGTGTCCAGCAAGTTATGATGTACTGTTATTGGATAATCAGAACTTTGGAGGTAGAAGCAGAGAATTGCAGAAGTTTACATGTAGTTTGGTCTACATGGGAAGTTTCAGGCAACCAAAAGCAAGTAGTAAAATCCTTGTTTCAAAATCACCAATCCCCACTATTGCTTATGCCAAGAAGTGCTTGCTGACAGAAGCCTGATGTGGCTGTTTCCTGAGATGTTATACCAGCACCTGACTAATACAGATGCAGATACTTAGAGCTAGCCATCTGACTGAGCTCAAGTAGCCCAGTGCAAGAGTTAGGGCAAGGGCTGAAGGAGCTAAAGGGGATGGCAACCACATAAGAAAAACAATATTAACTAACTGAACCACAACTAGCTCCCAGAAACTAAAACCCCAACCAGATAGTATACATGGAGGGAGCCAGGACTCCAGATACATATGTAGCAGAGGATGGCCTTATCTGATATCAATGGAAGGGCAGGGAGAGAGGAAGGCTTGATGCTCTAGAGTATAGGGATTCTAGAGGAATGAGGTGGGAGTGGGTGAATGGGTGGAGGAACACTCTCATAGAGGCAAAGAGGAGGGGGAATTGGATAAGTGGTTGGTGGAGCGATAACTGAGAAGGGAAATATCACTTGAAATGTAAACAAATTAAATGATAAATAAAATAATCCCAAACCTCCACAATAGGGTCCACATATTAAACACTTGTATGTTAAAAAGAGAACAGTCTATAATACTCCCATTGTGACAACACACATAGAGTCAACTCCAAACTTCAATCTTATTTTTTATTTCAGTGACATGATAGAGATTATGTGAATTTATTAATTTATTCATCAATATACCTTTTTTTTCTTCGTGTTATTTGAAATTTTATTGGGATTATCCATGAGTCTATGTATACTTTTATGAAGTTATATTGCCAAAGTGGAAGCCACATTAAAAGTAGAAATGTCTTATTTTCACTAAAGTTGGATCTTTGCAATAATATTTATTCTCATCCATATTCTCAAAATAGATAAACCTGAAATGACCTAATGCATATGTGATCACACACACAACAAATATACTGTTATAGCCCAATTTACAAAAAAATTAGCATTTAATAAAAGACCACTTTTAAAATGTATAAAAGAGAAAATTATGAATAAACAACTTTTGAATTCTGGACTGAAAACTTACAAAACAGTATAATAATGTTATTAAAAAGTTTTTTCCAATTTAAATAAATAATTCAGACCATTTTTAAAAAACACATGGTATAAACAATAAATTGATTATGTATATATTTTTATCTAATCATATACTGCCTTAATTAGCTGTTTGTGAAAATCATAATTTACATAAATATGAATTACATAATGTCCATAATAAATTCTCTACATTCATTTAAAGGTATGTTATTATATATAAAAAAAGCACAGGTTATATTGCTTATCATGTCTTCCCTGATGATTTGTCTTTTATTTTGAACATGGTATAAAAATGATATATTCAAATGAGATCTGTAATAGTTTCCCTTAGATATCATTTCAATTTTATATCTTAGTACAATTTTTACAATAAAACATTATACTAATAAGTTACTCTTATTAATAATAATAATAAGAAGAAATTAAATTAAAAAGACTGACTAAAAATCACCTACAAACAAATATCCTTAGATCCAGATAGACTCAGTCAACAATTATACCAGACTTTCAAATAAGAACTATTTTAACCCTTCTCTAATCCTTCTGAAAAAAAAAAACTGAAGAAATAATTTTAAATTATTTTTAAAAAACTGCAATTACTATAATAGCAAAACCACAAAGAAGAAATAGAAGAGAGACCTGGGTGGGTGGGTTACAAACCATTATTCCTAGTGAACATAGAAACATTATTTTGTATTAACTGCATGATCAAATTTGACATCATCTCAGTTATGTAGGGATGGTTCAAAACATGTAAACCAATAAACACAATTCACAACTTAAAATGATAGAAAGAATCCCTATTACCATCTTGTCAGTTATGAAAACTGAGAAAATCCAGCATCACTTTAAGGCTACAAGACTTTTAAAGATGGTATACAAAAACTACAGAGTCTTGATCCCAAATAAAGACAACTGCACACTGCAGACAAAAAAAATACCTAAATTAACAAAATTGGATATGAAAGGGGAATTGACCAAGAGACACATTGGCAATCCAGAGAATCATAAGGGTACACTTTAAAAACCTGTACTCCATCATATTGAACAATCTAAAAGAAATGCACAGATTTCTCAATACATACAACTTATCAAAATTGAATCAAGATCATATAAGCAACTTAAATCACCCTGTAACAGCTAGTAAATTAGAAGCCCTGATTAAAAATCCTCTAATAAATAAAAGCCTAGACAATTTCAACACAAAATTTTACCAGACATTCAAAAAGACTTCATTGCCAATACTTCTCACATTATTCCAAAAAATAGAAAAAGTTAGAATATTGCCCATTCATTTTATGAGGCCACAGTTACCCTGATAGCAAGTCATATAAAGACCCCAAAGGCAGAGAGCTACGGATCACTTTCCCTCATGAATAATGCAAAAATCCTCAATAAAAATTGCATAACAAATCCCCAAATACATCAAAAATGTAAGAACTATGATAAAATAGGCTCCATCCCAGATATTCAGTTCAACATACATAAATCAAAAATATGTAACCTACTATATAAAACAATTGGTATATAAAAATACATGACCTTCTCACTAGATGCAGTAAATATCTTTGAGATAAATCAATACTTTCCATGATTAAATTTCAGGACAGATTAGGGCTACAAGGTATATATCTAAAATTAACAGCAGGCCATAGCTATCATCAACTTAAATGGTGAGAAACACAAGGCAATTCCACTAAAGTCAGAAACAATACAGGAGTGTCTGTTCTCTCCACATTTACTCAATATAGTACTTGAAGTTTTAGCTCAAGCAATACACAAATGAAGAAAATCAAGGCTATTCAAACAAAGGAAGTAGCCTTATTTTCAGATGATATCTATATCTTGTATACATATATGTATATGTATATATGCATATATACATATATGTGCATGTCTATACTATGCATATATATTCAAAGTAATATATGTATGTGTATTATATAATAATATACAAAGTAATATATAATAAGTGTATGTGTCTGTATCTTTGTATGTGTATAAAATTGGAGACTGTAGAGCTAACCAGGAAAATTTCACAACATATCACTACAATTAGAAAAGTGGTAGAATACAAAATGAACATACAAAATATTAGCAGACTTCTTAGAAACAAAATGCAAGCATATATAGAAAGAAGTCAGGGAAATGATATTGTTCAGCATAGACTCAAACATGATTATTTTGGATTAATTCTAACCAAACTAGTAAAAGACTTATAAACTAAAAGCTATAAGACATAGAGACACCAGAAAATAGAAAGTTCTCCTAGGCTTTTCTCATTACCTCAAAAGCAACACAGATTCAATGCAATCCCCATCAAAATTTCAAAGCAATTCTTCACAGAAAATTTAAAAAAACATTCAAATTCATATAGAAACACAAATATTCCAGGTCAACTAAAATAGTCTTGAAAAATAAAAGAACTAAAAAAGTATCATCATCCCAAATTTCAAGTTGCATTATGAAATTGCATTTGTCAATATTATTAAGTCAATATACAGACAATTTTTAAAAATGTGGATGATGTAGGATGAAGACCTTATTGTCTTTTATGTTTTCTTCCTATACAAGATCATTTGTTGAAATGTCCATTCTCAATATGATGATAATGAGAAAAGAATCCATGTAAAATATTCATGTCTATTAAGAAAGAACATGTGATCTGACCTGATAGTGTATAAAATATTTGTGAAAATACTGTATAGATATAGAGATAGAGATAGAGATAGAGATAGAGATAGAGAGAGAGAGAGAGAGAGAGAGAGAGAGAGAGAGAGATATGATATGGATATGGATATGGATATGGATATGGATATGGATATGGATATGGATATAGATATAGATATAGATATAGATATAGATATAGATATAGATATAGATATAGATATAGATATAGATATAGATGATATAGATATGGATATAGATATAAATGATATAGATACAGATATATACTCATACATATATACATATGTATACATACAGATATATGAGTATATATGCATATACATATATATGAAGATATAGTTTAGACTAGATACAAAATCTGTGAACAATTGTACCTGGACATTCTAGCCTCTATAACCATAATTGCAAATTTCTGCCACTCATAAACATTCATAAAACATCTGTTCTATGATGCATTGCTATGAAAAACTTAATAGACTAAGTTAACATTTCTAGAATCCAGTTAACTTATGTAGGAAATTTACCAGTGCACAAGTGTCTAAGGTAGGGTTTGCTTTGATGTGGAAAGACACCATGACCAAAGAAAATCTTATTAAGGCAAATTTTCATTTAGACTAGCTTATGTGTTCAGAGGTTCAATTCATGATCTTCAAGGCAGGAAACATAGCAGGATCCAGGCAGGTATGGCGTTGGGTGACCTGAGAGATCTATGTCTTGTTTGGAAGGCCAAGAGGAAAAGATTAGTTTCCAGGCATGTAGAAGGAATGTCTCTCAAAGCTCATTCTGCAGTGACACACTTCCTCCAACAAGGCTACACCTCCTAATTGTGCCCCTTTCTGGGCCAAGCATATTCAAACCATCACAAACAGCCTAAAAAATTATTTCATCAGCTGGATCTTAGATTTAGCCTGTGTAGAATTAGTACAAAAATAGTGTCTCTCAGATGATGAATTTGAGAATATAGAAGTCATACTTTGTAATCTCTATCTGGCTTACTGGAAATGGATGTATGAACAGGAATATCGTCAACTTGCCCCTAATCAATATAACCATTTCATATATTATAAATTTGACTTTATAAATTTAATCTCCATCAAGATGCAGTTAAAAGACTTATTCATCATTCAATGTGTCTTTTTGTTAGTGAATTAATTTTACTCAGTCAAATTGCTTTAAAACAATTTTCATTATCGCTTATTATATCTGAAAGTGAGGAACAAAATTTAAAAGTCAGTACTTAATTGCTCTTTGAAATGTCAACCTGAGGATGAAGAACATATTGAGGTTTGATTTTCAGAGATGTTTATTAAAATCAATGCTGCTCACCTTATTTGTGGAGCAAATAGTCATTAACAGAGTTTGGGTAGCCTAATGTACTTTGTATCCAAGCTTCAATCTCAGTTATATCCCAATAAAAAATAGAAATAGAGTGGTGAGGCAGGAGTGGGTGGGGAAAGCACTGTAAGAGAAGCAGGGCGTAGGGGAAGGGGGATAACATATGAAATTTTAAATAAATTAAATAACTGAGTTAAAAAATAATAGAGGGATTGGGGCTTTAGCTCAGTGGTAGAGTGCTTGCCTAGCAAGGGCAAAGTCCTGGGTTTGGTTCTCAGATCTAAAATAATAAATAAATAAATAAATAAATAAATAAATAAATAAATAAATACATAAATACATAAATACATAAATACATAAATACATAAATACATAAATACATAAATACATAAATACATAAATACATAAATACATAAATACATAAATAATAGAAATAGGATTGTGGATGGAATCTAAGATTTTGCTTAGGACCTTTACCTTGGGAACTTGAAGAAATTTCTCCCTTTTGCTTTATGTCTTTCATTTTTAAAAATTAGGGGTTTTTTTTGTTTTGTTTTTTTCTTTTCATTGAAATCAAACTCTTTTGTCATACAATACACCCGAGTACAGTTTTCTCTATCTCCATTCTTTCTAGCTCTCCAGTATCTCTTCTTCTACCCAGATCCACACTCTCTCTTTCTCATCTTCAGAAAAGAAGAAGCTTCAAATAAATCACATTCATTCTAAAGCCAAGAAAAAAAGCCAGGTTCAGAATTAAGACTTTTAGTTAGGAGGGATGACAGAGGTTCTTTTTAGTCAACAAAATGATGGACTGGATATTAGGTCTATCTTGTACCTTACTGACACAAGTTGGTATAGTTATGCTCTAATTGTATTCTAAGAAAAAAGTTTTATTTTAACAGGAACAGTGATATGTAGATGGAGCTAAGGTGGGAGGAGTAAGGAGAAGAAGATAAGGAGTAAGGAGAGGAGGAGAAGAAGAGGAGGAGCTAGGTGACAAGAGAGGGGGACACTGAGGTGGATGTTTGCGTGTCCCTGCCAGTCAAAGATAGTTGATATATCTAGGTTGGGTATTGGGTTACACTTCTGATTGATATTTAAAAAAAAGTATAAAAGCAAAAAGGAGAAGTGGGGGTAGGATAGGGGTTTTCTAGGGAAGGGAAATGGGGAAAGGGGATGACATTCAAAATGTAAATAAAATATTCAATAAAGATTTTCACAAAAAAATAAATCACAGTCAAACAGGACAAAACAAAATACAAAAAATCAAGGTGAAAGTCCTCTTATGAAGGCTGGAAAAGGCAAACTAATAATTAAGAGTCACAAGAGCAGGCAAAGAGTCAGAGAGATACACAGGCTTCCATAGTTAAAGTCCCACAAAACCATCAAGCTAACAGCCATAACATGTACATAAAGGACTTGATGCAGAGTGTTGCAGGCCTTGTGCTTGACCCTGCAGAATCTTTGAGCCCATACGATCCTCCAGCTTCCACAACGAGATTCATTCTCTCTCTCTCTCTCTCTCTCTCTCTCTCTCTCTCTCTCTCTCTCTTTCTCTCCACCCGTCTCTGTGTGTTTTGTGTGTTTGTGTATGTCTTGGAGGAAGATTAAAGGGCAGAGAGCAGATTTCAGGGGACATGGAGATAAGTGGTACTGGATTGCATGATGTGAAAATCACAAAGAATCAATAAACAGTTTAAAAAATAAATCAACACTTTAAAAGCCCCATGTCCTTTAATATCCAAAGCCTCTTAACTATGATTAGCTAAAAAAAAATATCAAACCCAATTTTTATACCTTCTTATTGAAAAAGGGATTAAAAAACTGTGAGAATGAAACCTTTCTTTTATTGCAATAATGGGTGTTAGTACACTGGGGATGAAAAAAATCAGGCATGTTTCTCAAGAGACCCACACAACTGACATGAAATTTTCTGGAAAGTAGTTTCTCAGAATCAGCACACAGACTCTGTTATTCAGAAGGGATTAAGGTTGTATATCATCTTTATAGCCAAACTATGCTATGCACAGTAAAATAGCTTGTTGTATAGACTCAGTCTGGTTTCAATCCAACTCTGATGTCTTTGGTGGATCTCCCACAGTTCTGGAATCTCCAGTTTTCTGGTGAAACCACCAAAACTGAAGTTGTACCTTCACCAGTGGCCTCCTGGCATTGTTTTAAGGGTCCCAACTCTGGCACGGCTGCCAACACTCAGCTTGTTTCCATGTTCTCTTCAGTCTTCAGCTTTCCTGCCACCCTTGCATCACTGCAGAGTTCTACCACGCTAGATATCAGTGTGAATTCTAGATTCTGTCCTAAGTAGAACTAAGCGATTGCCACTTCCTTCAGCACCTGGCACTGCACCCTGTCATATTATTAGAGTTAGTCCTCAGTAAGAAGTTTCAGGTTAGTACTTGCCAGATTCCCTTTCACTCTGTGTATAAAATTGGGTATTTAGCAATAGATACTTAAACTGAAGTTCTGGATGCAAACAAGGTCAATGGAAATAGCCAATATTGTTTGTGAATTCTTTTCATCCTATCAGACTACCAGCACCAAGAGAGGTTTCTCATAGAACTAGGAATTTTATTAGAAAGTCTATTGCACTTGAGAGTGGAAATTTCTTAATAAGTAACATTGTATATGTACTTTAAAATTCCAACTATGTATATCTATCTAGTGTGATAGATATAGATATCACTTTTCTATATTTAAAGTACACACATAATGTTGATTCCTTGTTTGTTATTCAGTCTTAATGTCGTCTTATTTTCTCTTCTCTGTCTGTATTACCACCCCTCTCTTACTCTAGTTTAACTATACAACAGCTTCCACATTTTTCTCTCTGCAGCATCTCTTTCTCATCATCTCTAAAATGCCTCTATAATCTTCTTGTGTTTCCCCTTTTTTTTTCTGGCTGCTTCAATGACATTAGATTACATGATAATACATAGAGAGATTCAGATCTATTATTCACAATTAAGTGAAAATATGTGTTATTTGTCCTGTGTGAGGGGTTTAGATTACCTCACTCAGTGCAGTATTTCCTAGCTGCATCTGTCTAACTGAAAACTAACTTTTTAAAATTTAATTTAGAGATGAATATAGTAACAGTAAGAATATGTACCTGACTTTCATCAGTTGGGTGATATTTATATACTTTTCCATTTACTAGTCATTGTGAATAAAGAAGACAAAGCAGATGTCTGTGGAGGAGTACACTGAGCCATTTTTGTGTGTGCTAAGGAGTATTTCAGCAATTATAAATTCAATGGATTCTTACTCAAAATGCCTATAACATTCCTCTCAAAAATACATTAAATGCTTCTAAAATTTATGTGGAAGCATAATTGGCCCAAAATAATCAAAGCAATTGAAATAATGAAATTAATATAGGAATTAATACAGTAATTATTGAGGTATATTACTGAGCTATATTAATAAAGGGTGGCACTGGCACAAAAGCAAACTAGCAAATTATATAGATAAATATGCAAAAATTTGTTAATATGAGTACTCATAATTAACAAATATGTCAAAAATATACACAGTGGGAGAAACAGCATCTTCAACTAATTATGCTGAGACAAATAGAAGTCCACATGCAGAAGAAAGAATTTCAAGCTGTACGTAACATGTTGCATGAAAATCTACATCCTACAGATTAGAGACTTGAAATACTGAAACCCGAAATATATATATATATATATATATATATATATATATATATATAAACCTAAAAGGAAATGTGTGTGGCTCTCTTTTAAGTATATGTAAAGAAAAAAAGACTTTCCAAGTAGGATTCTAGTTGCTCAGAATTTCAAGCCAGTAATTAACAGTTGAGATCTCATAAAGCCAAAAACATCTGTTCAACAAAGGAAGCAACCATCAAGTAAAGAAGAAGTTCAGAGAGAAGTACCTTTGCCAGATGAACATAAGATGTCAGATTAAATTCGAGTATAAATAGAGAGCTCAGATCCTAAAGACATGACAACAAAGGACTGAACTAAATAGTAGGCTTTTAGTAGAGAAGTTTTACAAAGAACTTCATAAGAACTTTATTATTTTTCAAAGAACTCATGCAAATTTTTAAGAGATATCTTAGAAATTTCAGAAAATGGGCCAAATCCGAGACTTGAAGAGAGAAATGAATATCAAGTCAATCATTTCCCAAGGAGTTTTTTTAGTTGAGACCTTCTAGAAGAGAACAAGTCAGTATTCTCTAAGACTGTAGTCCTTGGTATTTTGACATAGTCCAGTGTAAGACCATACATCCAAGAAGATTTGGGCCATGCAAATTGCACGTGATGGATTTAAGAAGCAGAAACAAAGTTGTGTGGACAGAGAAAATACTGAGAATAAGAGAATTTGGAGCAATA
The DNA here is from genome assembly GCA_030674055.1 of Rhabdomys pumilio. Taxonomy (NCBI): domain Eukaryota; kingdom Metazoa; phylum Chordata; class Mammalia; order Rodentia; family Muridae; genus Rhabdomys; species Rhabdomys pumilio. The sequence continues at coordinate 40,190,675 of JANHMN010000015.1, forward strand.
GAGTTTAAAAACAAACGAACTAACTAATTATCATCTCTCTCTGTCTCTTTCTTTCTCTCTCTCTCTCTCTCTCTCTCTCTCTCTCTCTCTCTCTCTCTCT
>JANHMN010000015.1:40191021-40208448 GCA_030674055.1 Rhabdomys pumilio
AGAAAGAAAGAAAGAAAGAAAGAAAGAAAGAAAGAAAGAAAGAAAGAAAGAAAAACAAACAATGAAGTTTTAGGAAAAGTGATTTAAACATTCACTCATGATTGGTGGGAGAGAAAACTGGTGTATAGCCAACATGAAAATCAAGTCAGAAAGTTGTAAAAAGCTAAAAGATAATTTATCATGTGATATGTTTTTAGATAACCTTAGAACCATTGTGTCTAATGTAATAGAGAAAAAAATAGTAAAAAAAAATGCAAAATTGAAAATCAAGTTTAGTATTGTTATCGATTATAATGAAGATTTTAATATTTTTTAAAAAATTTTGAGATTATTACATAATTATCTAATTTCCAATTCTCATTATCTTCCTCCATATTCATGTTCTTTATTGCTAACTCGTGGTTTCTTTTTTTCTTTGTTATTATACATACACATACACACTTGCATGTTTACATAGGCGTGTACACACATGAGGACACATGCATAAACATTTAAAACTACATAAAAGCATCCTTCTCACTCTATGAATTAGTATTTATAAATGTTGTCAAGGCTGACCAATTAGAATGAGAGAATCATTTGGCATTCTCTTCTCTAGGGAAGACTATTTCTTACTTTCTCAGCATTTATTAGTTGTGTTTACCAAGTTGTGGCCTCATGAGATTTCACCGTATTTATGTCATCATGTCTAGTACTGTAGTCATTGTTATGTTTAGGCTACATGCTGGTGAGATTTCATGAGTGTAGCTTCTCACACTTCAGAAGTGATTGCATGTTAAAGAATTTGCCTCCTGAGGACACACCGTGGGAGAAAAAAATTTCAAACTTTCAGTGATGACAAAGTAAAGCAGTATAAAACATATTCTGACCTCTTTAATAATCAGTGTGTATTAGATAATGTTTCTTCTGTTACCACGTTCTACATTTTAGTAGTCCCTATATTCTCATACTCCTGCTTAGTGCCTTAGCACAAGCTAAGCAGCTTCAAGTGTAACAGAGGACAATGAACTTAGAAAACACATTTTCTCACTCTGCAGTCTCAGTGCTGAAACAAAGCAAAGAGTAAGCATGATTGTAAAAACAAAGCAGAAAAATAATGCACATATTTGACTAAAAACTTATTGTAAACATGTATGAAATTCTCATAACTAGTTTTATATTTATAAAACCTCCACTAGCAAGAGTTATGATTCATAAAGTTACACTAATATTTTATGAACTATCTTATTGTGTGCTCATCCAAGCTCAGGTCCTAAGAACTGAAGTTGAGGGCCAAGAACTTGAATTTCTCTGTGGAACAATTCTATCAATATCCTGTCAGTAACCAGATGTCACTGTCAGAGAGAAAACACCTGCACCTGAAATTACCTTAGGGCCTGCTATAAACCAGAGAAGTCATCATCCTTAATACATAATTAAGGTCCTTTCTTTTTCTTATTTAAAATCAGAGGTATATCAATATGCACATGAAAATTAGCCACAGATAAACACCAACCATCATAAATGAAATATATATACCTTCAGTAAAACAAAATATCTTTGATATCAAACTGAGCCCTGACTGAGAACTAGTTCACTGTCCTACTAGTCAACAAATATTCTTGAAGTTTTTCTTATGGTACTTGATATTTCTTATGGAAATATGATAGCAGTTTTATCAGCACTATATGTACCAACATGAAATTATACTTTGTTGTATAGCATGTGCTACAAATTCACATTACTAATCCCTCAGACTTTAATAAAATTTCTGGAGGGTCTAGCTTACTTTTATCTATTATGATCCCCCAAATACTAATAACTATACTAGTTACCATAACTCTTACAATGATTGATTGGCATCTTGAATTAAATGGAAGTTAGTATACACATATGTAACAAAAATATGACACATTATGTAACTGAAGCATCTTCAGATACTTAATCATATGTCTAGCATTTCTTAATTATCATAGGAGCTATGCTTTTTATGCTGATTTATTTTTTTCTGTGGTTAAAGTCATTTACTAGTAGGAAATTAGGTGCTTAGTAAGCCAGAGAATGTCTATTAAGGCTAATGAGCTGCCTCATTGAGTCAGGGCAGGGTGTGTGTGTGTGTGTGTGTGTGTGTGTGTGTGTGTGTGTGTGTGTATGTGTGCAGGTTGCCTATGATTGAAGCTATGTAACTGCATCTATTATGAATTTCTGGGATCTAAACTACATTACTACATTACGTACATTTGTACGAAAAAAAAGTCCATCAAATTTTATTAAAGCCGAACCCAATGCACCTCTTTCTTATAACCTTATGCTCTCTAGTCCATTACAGCTATTGTCCCTCTACTGCTGCCTTGGGTGAAATGTGCCAATTGTAATTTCATAAACAGCATCTGAAATTTGTTCAAAGCTACACATTGACTGAATATTGCATGTAATCCCATTTCTTCAACAAATAATCAATTGGCTTATTAGAAGACTAGGTTATCTATGTTTTTAAATCATTGTTGATCATTTAATCTGAATATTTTTATCTCCCTTAATGGGGCTGGCTCGTTGACCAAAATATGATTAATCATTAATTCATACAAACACATTTCTTACTACAAACATAGAGTATTGTAAGATATCTGTAATGTAGAATGATTCACTGAAGCTCGATGTTTTGGAAATAACTATGAAACAAAGCTTCTGAAGACTGTGATTTTCAAATGATGCATAATTTCATAATATACACAATAGTTTATGTATGCAATGCTGCTATGTCATCCCTACATTTCTGTAATGATTTAAGGGTTGTGAAAAATAAAATTAAGGTTCTTAGAAAACCATTAGGTGGTTTTATATTTCTTGATAAATATGAAAAGACATAAAATGACTGTCCAGTGTTATTTACAGCCAATGATATTAATGGCTGCGTGGAAAAAGATGGTAAATCTGGAAGCTGCTGCTGATATTTTCATTGAGATTTATTTCATTAGTGGTTTAAAATGAACCAAAGCTTTATGGCCATCACGAAGCAAATACATTGAACATAGACAAGAAAATATATTCCAAACTGTAAAACATCATATAATATGAATTCAGCCCATTTGGTAATGGGACATTCAGAGATGCATATCCCATTAATTTGTATTCTCACTGTGGAGCATTAATTGTAGCCATGTGTTAATATGGAACAAGTGATCTTCAATACTCTAATCATGCGATTTGAGTTGTTGACATTCTGACATGAAACACAAATAAAACAGGAATTTGTCTGCAGTTCCCACAAAGGAAATATAATTTGGCTGACTCTCTTTAAGGGTCCACAGGAAACCTTTAAACGGCCACTTGATGTGGCACTGACTTTCTTTTTGTTTCTTTAGCTTTTGTCACATTTTGTCTCATTTTTCAAGTCCTTAGTTTTTAAGCAAGTGTTTCTTTGTATTGTGGTTTCTTCTAAATCCTACCTTCCACCTTGTCTTTTTTGAAAAACGATCTTATACTATAGTCCAGACAAGACCAAATGTAACTGTGGAACCCTGGCTGACACAAACACAAAAAATTCCTTTTCATTCATCACGGTTGGTGTTGAGATTACAGACATAAGTGTGATAATGATGATGAGGAGGAGGAGGAAGGGGAGGAGGATAACGATGATGATGATAGTTAATTATCAGTTATATTACTGACACATGGAAATAGCAAGCATAATATTATTTAAATCTATCTAACCAGTACATTTGTTAAGTATTCATAGCTGTATACAGTACTATAAAATATGACAAAAGCTTAACTATTTCAAGAAACTTGTGAAAGACTAGGAGTACAAATACAGATAATATCTTTACCTTATTAAAATAGTATATCAACTATAAATAAATGAATATATACTCAAACTTCTAATAGATGAATTACTTTATTTACCAAGTAAATGTCATTGTTAAGTAAGTAATTTTAAAGATAAAATTGATACATTGAGTTTAATAAAGTAATAATGACATGAATTCTTTTATAAACATTACATACCGATTCTCACATTTTGCATTAAGAAATAAACTGGAATCCCACATATAACTTTGCAATTTCATTTTTTTGCTGATTTTTAGAATCATTTGTTGAAGCTTTGAGTGAAATATGGAGAAATCTATATGCTCGCTGGGCTCATTTCTTAGGTTTCAAGAAGTACCAAGTTCAATCAACAATGACTGTCAGATTAGAGTCAGATAACATTTAGTGTGCATGATTGCTGGTCTTTCCTTTATCCTCTCTGCAATGAGGATTAATTGGGTGCATGACCCAAATAGAAGGAAAATGCTGATAGTTGTGCCCAGTGGACGTGTAACTTTCAGATGTTATCGTCCTATGGCAACAGTGCAGCACTATACATATTAAAAGGAAAGTAATAACTGAAGTATGGTCTAAAATGTATAATTAAAACACCAAATGGAATCTGCTATTGAACTGGCTTAGTTATTTTTATGTCATTTTCTGCTGATAGTGCGATTACATTTGTTTGTATGCAATGCACAATACAAATTTATTTCAAATTATAGTTTTGAAAAATGAAGCAGGAAACCGTATGCTTTTAACATGTGGAGAAAAAAAATATCCTGCAACTCGCAGAATTGTCCTAAGAGAACACTTCATTGTTTGTGTTTAGAAACAAAAACACACTATGAAAAACTACAAACATGTTAAGAATAAACAGAAAGTACTAAAATAATAGCAGTAAAACTGGTAATTCATGTAGCAAATTTTAGATTCTTGAGATTTTTTTTTTTTTTGTAAAAAGTGAAGAGAAAATAAAATGGGTAAAAGCCACTCAGTGACTCACATCACAACACAGTCAATTAAACAATCTCTTCTATCTAAATCTTCCCTTTGGAAAAAAAAAAGAACCTGAAATTGACATTTTCAGGAAGTGCTTCATCTTAAAAAACATCATGAAATTCAACAGCTTTGAATGGTAAAGCAGTAAGTTATCATACTTTCATTATATTTTTTTATTAAATAAATTAGTATGTCATTTTCTGTCCTAAAGAAGCTATTATATGTACAGCTTAGTGTCATTAAGAAGAAGAAAAAATATAGATCCCATAGAGATGAAGAGATGAAGTATACACTAGAAGCTTATGATTAGGGAAATAAGCTTTAAAAGATGTGATATATTTAGTATTGTAAAAATTCTCCACTTAAGAGTGACAGGGAATTGAAACAAAGTGTATAGAAAAAGTACTGTCTTTAAAGGTTCATTTTTAAAATGTCGCTGTATCAAGGAAACCTATTTCTAAAGACAGATTTTTCAATTCATTTTGGTGTTAGGTGTCAGTGACAAGTGACACAGGTCAATCCTTAGTCAATGACAAAAGGCAAACTAATGGCAAATGTTTATAAATACACTAAACTACTTATGGAAGGTCATGTAAACACTAAGTGCTTTTTAACTCAATCCTGAGCGGTATAATTGCTTATTACTCATCCTGACCTTAGCCAGAAACTCATCTTTAATAGCAGCCACGGGACCTACATGGTATCCTTTCCTGGGAGCAATTACTGGAGCCCTTTTGTTCAGCTCATAGCAAAAACTTCATTGTGAACTGCTTATGGGAAATTGAATACAAGTAATTTGTTTTTAAATGTTGTCTTTTCATGGCATAAATTTCCACATCATTGATACATATTTCATAAGACATTCTATGACATGCACTTGAACAGTTAAATGACACCTTTCTTTCTGCAGAATATTAAGGGTCCCTACGAAAATATCTCAAGAATGTGTTAACATACAGTTCTTGTAGACGACAGGTAAGAATGGACTCTTTTGGTTGTAATAAGAACAATAATGTGTTTTCAAACCAATTATATAATAAGATGATACAAGGTATAAATTATCAGTATGAAGAAATATTTTAGCCTGTATTTGAGGAGAAATGATTTTACTGGTTTCCATTCAAGGTCAAAGCTACATATACTGCTAAGCTATATGAATTTCCTTCTTAATAATGTACTATAACAGGTTTCTTTAGAGCTGTGATAATATAATTGTTGGACACAAACACAGATGCTGCACTGAAGTATTCAAAAGTAGACGATCTACATCCAGGAGTAAATAGCCAACAAGATAAAAACTCCACGTTTTTGTGGTTATGAGGAGTGTGTGTAGGGTTGTGGGGGTTATGTTTTGATTCAATATTTTACTATCTTGTGTTGTCTCATTTTTTCTTTAATTTTTATTTTCTTTTGGTTTTGGAGAGATGAGGAGAAAGCGAGGGAGAGGATTTGAATACGAGTTAAGGGAGCTTGGAAGGGGAAATATGGCCAAAGTATATTGTATAGAATTGGAATTTTTAAAAAGAATTAATGTTAATGACTGATCTCTCACTGTTAACTGCATACAAATGTGACACTTTATATTAAAATAAAGACTTTGATACTACTCTTCATGAAGACAACTTTTTATTTATAATAATATTTTTTCTCATTACACTTGAGGAATGAAAGAAGAAAGAATCATATATGCGATACAACTTATTGAAAGAATACTTTTTATTTGAATGTAAAAATTAGAATTGTATTTGTAATTTAATGTAAGATTTATCTGTGTTTATCAGCAGCATTTTGATGTTACAAATAAGCTGTAAATATTTCATTAGTGTGCAAGACCTTTAAAAACTCAACTTCTGATGAGTTTAATTTTGTTAAGCTTTAATTAGCTGCCCTTCAGTGGAAGTCACACATTTGATACTACCTTTCTTAATTTTTTTTATCAAAATGACAAATAAATTTAGAAACAAATTTATACTGGTTTTAGTAGTATGTAGTGACAGTGATTAACATATTTAAAATGACTTTTTAAAACAGAATAGTAAACAAGTGTTTAAAGAGAATTTTTGTCCTTCGTGAAGAACTTTTGACCATCATGCTGTCTTGCCTTTAGCTGAAATGTTTATAATCTAAAAATGTCTGTGATCACAGTCAGGATATGATTATTGTTAGACATCTAATTGACAGGAAATATGTATTATTTACACTTTAAATGAATTCTCATCAATTTCATATAGATGTCTGCTATTTGTTTCACACAGATTGATTGTGAGAAATTTTATCTAAGGATATAAGCCTTGAATCCATTTTTGTTTTAATACTAAACAATGTCTATTAGGTGGGGATAGTGGTTAGGTACAAGGATGACTTCAGCATTCAATGTTTGCTATAACTTCATGTGAGATTTATAAAGAAAATATAACTATTTAACAAAACACTTTTTATTCATAGGTAATTTTTTGAGAATGTGTGAAAATGCAGTTTGATTATTATTATTATATTTTTACTATATTTACTTTATTATTTATTATATTTTACTACATTTTTACTATACAAAGACCACTACAAGTCATGGCTACATGCAAATGAACTGGTTTAAAATATTCCAGGTACTATTTAATATGGCTTGCAACATTTCATTTAAAATGCAAGGTCTGTTTGTCCTTGTTGTCAAGAACTGGCAATTAAAGTCAATTAAGAAGTAATAGAATTAAAGAATTGATTGGATTCTCTATGAATCACGAGTTACATTTCTTAAGGCACATCTTGGTTTGACTTTTTTCCCATTTTACTCTTCCTGAAATCATAAGCGTTCTTATTGTTTTCCTCATTTATAAGGAGGAAATGACAGAATCTATGGTCCCTATATCCCTGGCCTTCATTATTAATTTAATGAGTTAAGCTCTAAATTGATCATTTCTTTTCCTTGCCTAAGCATTTGTGCCAAGAAACCACAAGGATCACAACTCTTATGTGGCATTGCGGGAGCATCTGTCTCTCTGCAAGCATAACTTGTAAATGAAACTATAAGCTTACCATGTGAAAAAATAGCAGGTTTTTTTTTTTTTTTTTTTTTTTTTTTTTTTTTTTTGGTGTGGTGATGGAGATCCAGAGGAATTTTAAGACAATATGTTTTTATTCCTTCAAGAATTTTAAACCTATGTTCACAATATTTTAACTAATAAATTATCAATAATGAATTTTGCATTTCCCTGTGTTCTTGGTGACAATGATACAGGTAAGTGCCTAGATCCACTGAGACAGTGCACCCTAAAGAAAAGAAATAAATACACATTTGTTTTATTCAATCATTCTCAGATAAAAATCACATTCTACACTATTGTTTTGGTTCTTGAAATGGGTTGTTTTTATCTAAATACTATATGACTATATAACTTTTTTTTCCCACTGTAGTAGTCACTATCCACTTAGAAGTTAGAGTAAAATATTTTTATGTAAACTCTTTAGTCTGCTTCCATTTCACTTGTAATATTTACTCATTATTACAGTCATTATTACAGAGACTTTATTGTCCATATTACTGTCTATAATTATCATGGGTTATTTAAAATGAAGCATATTTGTTTCGGTATGCTTGGAATATTAAAACAAAATAATATATACACTATAACTTTAAATTTATGTCTCACAATTTTGAGGCTAAGAATCTCAACTTCAAGGTACCTTCTGCTTCTATTCTTAGTACTGACATTGCTACTGGCTTGTAGTTGGCTACTTGGTATTCTCATACAATGGTTAGAAACACCTAAAAAGCAACTAGGTATGTCCTCTTTTCACGAACACATCTCATTGTCATACCATTGCTCTTTTACCCTCATCTAGTTTTAATTATTTTTTTAAAAGATAAAAGCTCTAAGAGCATTACACTGTTGCTTATGGGTTCATAGAATAACAACCATTTTATACTATTGTGGATATTTCCTTTTAAAAACCCTTCAAATGATCACACCCTTGTATGTTTCCATTCCATCAAATTGCTTCAAAAGTCAAAATTCATTCCTCTAAAATGCAGTTTTAGTTTCAATAATCAGAACAAAAGTGAAGAACGAGTCCTCAAGAATAATTATTCTTTTCCAGTTTGGATGTTTGCTGGTTTTTTCCTTTGTTCATTTGTTTGTTTGTTTAGTTGGTTTTGGAGACAGGGTTTTCCTGTACATTCATAGCTGTCCTGAAAATGGCTCTGTAGCTGGGGCTGACCTCAAATAGAGATCTACCTGTCTTTGATTCCCAAATACTGTCATTAGATGCATGTATCACTATGTCAAGCCCTTTCTGTTTTTGAACTCAGGACACTAGATTAGCAATAGGTTTTCAAGAAGGAGAAAATAAGAATACCTTTTAGACAAACATTGGGCTAAGGGTTTCATTTCAAACCCAGTAAAGGGGAAGGAAAGAACAAACTAATGAATGACCAAAATGTTCCAATACCAAATAACGTGTAGGAGTACTTGTTCTCAATTCTTGATTTATCTGCCTTGAACCACATATTTACTGATGTTCTTGATTTGATTTGAAATTTTAGTTCTAAAATACATTAGATATATTTTAAAAATAATTGGTATCATTCATAGTGTTGTCTTTTGAGAATTTTATACATATCTATTGTATTTATATAACTTCCAATTATTGACTTCCCCCTTCATGAACTCCTTTGAAATTCATGACCACTTCTATTTTAATTATTATTTTAGTACACATGTATTTAAAAGTCCAGACACCTCCAACAACAAACCCAGAGACCTACAACTATCAGAGGCCACAAGAGTCATAACCAAACTCCCTACTTGCTGGCTCCTCTGGGCAAACACAGCACCATCAAGTTCTACCTGCCTCCTCTGCAATCTATTTCCTGGGCTGGAAATCTGCCTGAATTCTTGGAGGCCTATTGCCACCCAAGACAACCAAAAAAAAAAAATCTCAAGCACCAAACTTGTGCTCACAGTATTCCCAGGGAAGCAAAGCATTTATAAGGTCTGACCTGAGCACTTTGTGCTCCACCTTCAGGTCCACACCTCTACCTGCTATTCAAAAGTCCTGCAACCACTGAGGATCACCAGCTCTGCCTGCATCCCTGAAAGGTTGTTGCCACTATGGACAACAGGCCCTATCTGCAATGTCAAAAACCTGCTGACATCAAGACCTACCAGTTGAACTGCAGACCCAGAGGCTGCTCCCATCAGGGAATATCTGACCTGCCAGCATTATGGACAACCAGATGAAAAAAGGCCAACTTAAGAACATATTTAACAAAAAGATAAGGTAATATGGCACCACAGGAACTCAGCTGCTTACTAAGGCAAGCTCTGAATATCCTAACACATTGGAATTAAAAAAAATTAACTTAAGCAGAATCTTAGCTTTTAAAGAGAAAACAAATAAATCCCTTAAAGAAATACAAGAAAATACAATCAAACAGGCAGAGGTCTTTAAGGAGGAAATGAATAAATATAATGAATTATAGAAAAATACTGTCATTCAGGTAAAGGAAATGAATGAAACTGTTCAATACCTTAAAATGAATTCTGAAGCAAAAAAGAAAGCACAAACTGAGGGAATCCAGGGTTTGGAGAACCTAGAAAAGAGAGTAGGACCTACCAACACAAGCAAAACCACCAGAATACAAGAAAAGGAAGAGAGATTCTCAAGCTTAGATGAAATAATAGAAGACATTGATATAGTTTTTTTTTTTAAAGATGAATCTAAAAAAGTCTCTTTAACACAAACTACCAAGAAGTTTTTGACACTATGAAAAAAACAAACTTAAGAACACTCCTCCATTGCTGGTCAGATTGCAAACTAGTACAACTTCTTTGGAAGTCATTCTGGAGATTCCTCAGAAAATTTGAAATAGATCTACCTGAACACCGAGCAATATCACTCTTAAAAATATACCCAAAAGATGCCCTACCATACCACAAGAAACAGTGTTCCACTATGTTCATAGCACATCATTTATGATATTCAGAAGCTGGAAACAGCCCATATGTCCCATACAGAAAAATGAATACAGAAAATGTGTTTCATTTACACAATGGAATACTACTCAGCTATTAAGAATAAAGACATTCTGAGTTTTGCAAGGAGAATACATGGAACTAGAAAACATAATCCTGATTGACATAACTCAGATCCAAAAAACATGCATGATATGTACTCACAAGTAAATATTAGCCAAAAAAAAAAATCAGAATACCCAAGATGCAGTCCACAAAACTCAAGAAGGTCAACAAGCTGTAGGACCCAAGTAAAGATGCCTCAGTCCCACCTGGTAGGGAGAAGAAAGCAATCACAAGTGGGGAGGGAAGGATGGACCTGGGATGGAAAGTGGACAGGGGTGGGGTGAGAGGGAAACCTGATCTGGTATTGGGTTAGGGAAAAGGACTGTAGTACTGAGGGCCAACAGAAAGAATGGAAACAGGCAACTTAAGGAAATAGGAGGATTGGTGGACCCTCCAGAATGTACCAGAAACCTCGGAAGTGAGAAAGTGAGAGACTCTCTGGAATCAAAGGACCCTAGATAAAATGTCCTGCAGTGGGGAGAGTGAACTTATAAAGCCCACCTCCAGCAAGAAGACAGGGTATCAAGTGAGGGAGGAGGTTGTCATCCCACAGTAAAAACTCTGACCCATAATTGTTCCTGTTTGAAAGAACTGCAGGGACGGAAATGAAGAAGAGCCTAAGGAAAAGAAGGTCCATCAACAGACCTAAAGTGGGATCTAGAACAAGGAAAGGTCCCAATGCCTGACACAATTATTGAGGCTATATAGTACTCACAAAATGGGACCTAGCATGACTGCACTCCAGAAGAACTAACAGGCAGCTGAAAGAGTCATATGCAGATAATTGCACCCACCTAATGGACAGAAGCTGCTGACTCTTGTTTTTAAATTAGGAAAAGGCTGGGAGAAGCTGAGGAGAAGGGTGATCCTGTAGGAGGACCAGTGGTCTCAAATAACTTGTACCTCTTAGATCTCTCAAACACTGTACCACCAACCAGGCAGCATACACCAGCTGATATAAGACCCCCAGTACATATATATCAGAGGACTGCAGGTACTGGTTCAGTCAGAGAAGATGCACCTAACACTCTAGAGACTGGAGGCCCCAGGGAGATTAGAGATCTATTAGCAGAGTGGTTAGGAGGTGGAGACAGGGGGTTGGGGAGGAGGTATGGAATATAAAACAGTCTCAGGGAGGAACACTGACCAGGGGATATAAATAAATAACAAATCTACAAACATACAAGAAGCTTAGAGTACAACAGATAGAGTGAAAAAAAAAAAAAAACAGAATTTTCCCACCGCATAACAATTCATTATATGTACAGAACAAAGAATAGTAAAAGTCATAAGGGATAAAAGCCAAGTAACATAAATGTAGACCTATAAGAATTTACAAGCAACTTCTCAATAGAGACTTTAAACTCCAGAAGGGTTGGGGCAAATATCTTACATTCTCTAAGAGAATACAGATGTCATCCCAGACTACCAGACAACTGTATCCACCAAAAGTTTCAATCACCAAAATTTCAGTCACCATAGACAGAGAAAACAAGATAGTCCAGGACAAAAAACAAAACAAAACAAAAACAAAAAAACAAACAAACAAAAAAAAACAAGAAAAGAAAAACAAAAAGAAAAAAACAAAACCAAACAAAAACAACAACAGAAACCAAAAACCTTAAGTGGGACCAAGGCCATAGGACTCCCCAAATAAGATAGGAACTACCCTTAGGTAGTTACTCTTAAGTAAAGGAATGAAAAAAAGTTTTTGAAGACCAAAGAAATAAGATGGAGTAGCCATACTAATAATCTAATAAACTAGACTTTCAAACAAAATAATCAAAGGAGATGCAGAAAAACACTTTGTATTCATCAAAGGAAAAATCCACCAAGGGGACATCTAAATTCTGATGATTTATTCCCAAAACCAAGGGCACCCACATCCATAAAGGAAATTATTACTAATGCTTAAATCACAAACTGAACCATACATATTAATACTGGGAGAATTAAATATCCTACTCTTAAAAATTGTCAGGGTTTGTATTCCTGAACAAAACATCATGACCAAGAAGCAAGTTGTGGAGGAAAGAATTTATTCAGTTTGCACTTTCACATTGATGTTCATCACCAAAGGAAATCAGGACCAGAACTTACACAGGACAGGAACTTAGAGTCAGAAGCTGATACAGAGCCATGGAGGAGTGTTACTTACTGGATTGATTCTCCTGGCTTGTTCATTTTGTTTTCTTATAGAATCCAGGACTACCAGCCTAGGGATAGATTCAACCACAGTGGGCCCATTCACTCTTGATCACTAATTGAGAAAATGCCTTACAGCTGGATCTCAAACAGTTCCTCAAAGGAGGCTCCTTTCTCTGTGCTAACTCCAGCGTGTGTCAAGTTGACACACAAAACCAGTCAGTATAATAGCCAACATCAAATTAAATGGAGAGAAACTTAAATTAATCTCACTAAAATCCTGGACACGACAATGCTGTCTACTCTCTCCATATCTCTACAATATAGTACTTGAAGTCCTAACTAGAGCAAGAAGACAGCTAAAGGAGATCAAGGGGAAAAATTAGACAGGAAGAAGTCAAAGTATTGTTATTCACAGAATGACCCAAAATTTCTACCAGAGAAATCCTACAACTTATAATCACCTTCACCAAATTGACTGGATACAAAATTAACTCAAATAAATCAATAGCCCTTCTTTACACAAGTGATAAACAAGCTTAGAATAATGTTAGAAAGATACAAAGTCACATACTATATAAAATATCTTTGTGTAACTCCAACCAAGGAAATGAAATACATTTGTGACAAGAACTTCAAGTCTCTGATGAAAGAAACTGAACATGATATCAGAGGATGGAAAGATCTCCCATGATCATTAATCCCTAAGATTAAGTTAGCAAAAATGTCTGTCTTACCAAAAGCAATCTACAGATTCATTTAAATCCTCATCAAAATTCCAACACAATTATTGATTGACCTTAAAAGAACAATTCTCAAATTCATATGGAACAAACAAAAAAAACCCCCACAGGATAGCTAAAACAATCCTGTAAAATAAAAGAGCTTCTGAAGGTATCATCAACCCTGACTTCAAATTGTAACACAGAGCAATAGTAATAAAAACTGCATGGTATTGTTATAAGCACAAACAGATTTATCAGTGGAATAGAATTTAAGACCCAGAAAAGCTTTGAACACTTGATTTTTTCACTAGAAAGCCAAAATCATATCACGGAAAGTTCTCAGCATCTTCAAAAAATGGTGATGGTCTACCTGGATGTTCGCAAGTCAAAGAATACAAATAGATCCACATTTATCATTCTGCTCAAAACTCAAACTCAAGTCCAAATGAGTAAAAGATCACAACATAGAATTGGATACACTAAATTTTATAGAAGATAAATTGAGAAATAGCCTTGAATACATTGATAAAAACTACACAAAACAATTATTTTATGTTGTTGTTTATAATCAATTTTGATGCTGTTGTTACAATTACTTCAATGGGTGTGTGTGTGTGCACACATGCATAAGACTGCATGCTTGCTGCAGTGCACATGCAACAATCAGAAGACAACTTACATAAGTGAGGTTTCATTACAGATGGTTGTGAGCCACCATATGAATTCTGGGAACTGAACTCAGGACCTCTGGAAGAATAGTCAGTGCTTTTAACTGTTGAGCCATCTCTCCAGCCCCAACAATTAAAATACAAATAGAGAGTAAAAAAATCAATAAAAATGTAGTAAGTTGGAAAAAAGTCACTGTAGTTTTAATTGTTAAAATAAATGCATGTCCTCCTTATTCCCCAAATTGTCCTTTGTATCTATTCCTGTAGATTAGAATATGTATAGAAAAATTCTGATAGTAGGTCTACACATGATGAATTATAAAAACTTTTCCATTAGTCTTTCTTATCGGAAACAACAAAACACAAGATGAGTTAATCAACAAAGATTGATTCCCACAGTTCCAGAAGCTTGGAATTCAAAGCTGAAGGAACCCAGCCAAGTTGTCAAATGTGCCTGTCTGTCCCAATGGTGTTCATTTTTCCTTGTGTCCTCACATGTATCAAAAGATAGAGTTTGTAAGATCTCCTAACCTAAGGCTATTAATTCCACCATGAGATTGTTCCTTCTCAATGAATTGCAGTCTACTTGTCTCACAAGCCTTCCAATTGTTTGGAGATTTTAAAAATTTCTTCTCCTCTGGAATCTGAGACATTTAGAATTTCTGATTAGTTCTAATAAATCCTTTCTTTCAATACTTGGCATTTTTAGTCATTTATCTATGCTTTCCTCAAGCTGGGTTAGTTCTGCCTTTTCCAGTGTTCTCTGGCCTTCAAACTGTCATTGTAGGTGATGGTTTCTAATATTATTTATAACTGTTACATTTCTCTTGCAAATGCTCTTATTCTAACTTTTCTTTCATTTTCTAATTTTAGGCCTTTTGTTTTATGTGAGAAGCCATAGCAAGGCCTTACTCTTGGAAAACACTCACCCTTGGCTCTCCTATCTACTATTCTTTTTTCTGCTTACCTTCCATGATTCACTTGTCAGTTCTCAGAACTTCAAACAAGGCCTCATAGCAACCCACCTTAGTAACCCTTCCTCTTGACCTCTAGATTAAGCCAACAGCCTGCTACATAGACGGTTTTAGAAACCCCTGGTAACTGCAAGGATTTGTGAGAACAACAGGTATAACTTAGTTAGACCCCACAGTTGCATCTAGCTTCCTTCACCCGCAAAGCCCTCTTTCCTTTCCTACCCCTCACCGTATCCTGTTTTCAGAGTATATAACCTTTGTGAACAATAAAATCTTTGCTAGCTTGGTCAGACTTCTTGCCTTGCTGCGCCTCCTTATTTTCTCACACATCTCAGCCCTCTTTACAGGGTCTAAGTGTTCCACTTGATTGTCTAGCTGGACTGGACAGTTTTATATATTAGACATTCTGATGTTGAAAACAGGTATGTTTTGTTCACATTTTCCTTTTTTATTTGTGTTCTTCATACTAGGAAGCTCTTATTAGAATAGAGTTATGTACATATTTTAGAAAATCAATGAAAATATCACTTGGG
Source organism: Rhabdomys pumilio (assembly GCA_030674055.1). Classification (NCBI taxonomy): domain Eukaryota; kingdom Metazoa; phylum Chordata; class Mammalia; order Rodentia; family Muridae; genus Rhabdomys; species Rhabdomys pumilio. Next base: position 40,206,932 of record JANHMN010000015.1, read on the forward strand.
AAGGAAAAGAGGCAAGATATAAAGTGAGAGAGCAAGATAGAAATGATAAACAAAAACATAATGTATTAATTTTCAAAAAAATAAAAAGTTAAGACTTAATTTTATATTGAGCCAATTTGCTTAAGTTGTTTACAGGTTTAAGAGTTCTTTGGTAGAAGTTTTGGGGTCACTAAAGTATACCATCATATCATCTGCAAATAGTAATATTTTGACTTCTTTTTTTCCAATTTGTATCGCTTTGACTCCTTTTTGTAGTCTAATTGCTCTGGCTAGGACTTCAAATACTATATTGAATAGGTAAGGAGAGAGTTGGCAGCCTTGTCTAGTCCCTGATTTTAGTGTGTGTGTTCTTTTGTGATTGGGTTAGCTCACTCAGGATGATAGATTCCAATACCATTCATTTGTGTAAGGATTACATTAACTCATTTTTTAAATAGCTGAATAGTACTCCATTGTGTAAATGTAACATATTTTCTGTATCCGTTCCTCTGTTGAAGGACATCTGGGTTCTTTCCAGCTTCTGGCTATTATCAATAAGTCTGCTATAAACATAGTGGAGCATATATCCCTGTAATATGTTGGAGCATCTTTTGGGTATAATTCCAAGAGTGGTATAGCTGGGTCCTCAGGTAATACTATGTTCAGTTTTCTGAGGAACATTCAGACTGCTTTCCATAGTGGCTGTACCAGCTTACAATCCCACCAACAATGTAGGAGTGTTCCTCTTTCTCCACATCCTCATCTGCTATCACCTGGGTGTTTGACCATTCCAACTGGTGTGAGGTGGTATCTCAGGTTGTTTGATTTGTATTTCTGTGATGACTAATGATGTTGAACATTTCCTTAGGTGCCTCTCGGCCACTGAAATTTCCTCAGTTGAGAATTCTTTGTTTAGCTCTGTACTCCATTTTTAATAGGGTTATTTGGTTGTCTGGAGTCTAATTTCTTGAGTTCTTTGTATATTTTGTATATTAGCCCTCTATCAGATGTAGGATTGATAAAGATCTTTTCTCAATCTGTTGGTTGTTGTTGTTGGTTGTTGTCCTATTTGTAGTGTTCTTTGCCTTACAGAAGCTTAGCAATTTTATGATGTCCCATTTGTCAATTATTGATCTTAGGGTATAAGCATTGTTGTCCTGTTTAGAAACTTTTCCACTGTGCTCATATGTTCAAGGCTTTTCCCCTACTTTCTCTTCTTTTCACTTTTTCTTTAGTTTCTGTGTATTTGGTTTTATGTGGAGGACCTTGATCCACTTGGACTTGAGGTGGTTTTTTGATAAGAATGGATCAACTTGCATTCTTCTACATGCTAATCTTCCATGATAGCTGACTCAATCCAGCAGCCCTGGATTGTGCTGCTTGGTTCATACTAACTTTGGGAATTTTTCCTTATATTCTGGCTTCTTTTTATTCTCTGGCTCATACTGTGTTCACCTACAACCTCTCTCACTAAAACTGTCCCAGTAAAATTCTCTCTCTCTCTCTCTCTCTCTCTCTCTCTCTCTCTCTCTCTCTCT
>JANHMN010000015.1:40208458-40250970 GCA_030674055.1 Rhabdomys pumilio
CTCTCTCTCTCTCTCTCTCTCTCTCTCTCTCTCTCTCTCTCTCTCTCCTCCCTCCCCCCTCTCTCTTTCTCTCTCTCTCCTCTTTTAATTAAATTCCTCTGCTGTTCTCATGTCAGTTGGGCCTACCTTATCTCTGACTCGTTCTGTCAAATCTTCCTTTGATTCTTTACTTTGTCTGCCCCTAATTAGCCATCACTTTCAAACATGGCTACTTCCTTCTATAAAGTAACTTTACATTCATGGCTTACAATTAAAAGTGTATATTAGGTGTATCATTCCAGCAGAATTGCACATACCTAGGAGAACTTTGGATATAATCTCTTGTCAGAATAGTTATATTGCTTGATTAAAATTTCTCTACAAATGCAATTTCTAAGGGGAGCCTCCTTAGCAATAATGGGAATTGTGCTACCATGTCCTTGAATTCAGTATCTATAAGATGCATTGAGCAAATATAAACACTTCCTAGCAAAGTTTTATGATGAACGATTTTCAAACATCTCCAGGGGCTGCATTTTATATGCCAAAAGCAGCTGTTCATTTTATTTCTTATAGTAAATATTTTAAATTTGTCATCAGTTCAGCCACAAATTGTTCTCTTTTAATATTAATGACTTCTATTTAGCTGTCTGAATTCATAATTTTTGCACATATACATATATATGTATGTGTGTATAAATCCACACATAAAAGAAATATATGTGTACATATATGTAATATATACATAATACACACACACACACATATATATATATGTGTGTGTATATATATATATATATATATATATATATATATATATATATATATTTCACATCTTTGTTTGTGGTATTCTTTGCCAAATTTTATCAATTTATTATCTCTTTATGAAAGTTAAATGTTTTGATCACTGTGCTTTAAAGCAATTAAAATTATAACAAATATATTTTATGTTTAGCGTATCTGTTGGTAGACCCCAAAGCTGTTGGTGTTTTATATAATTGACACCTCAATTCATTATTAGCATGTTACAGTTTTCATTTGCTATATTTTTCACAGTTAATTTATGAATGTTCTTTTGATTTTTCATGAATTTTTGAGATATAATAAATTTTTTCCCATGTTATATTTATACTATTCAGCTTTATATTTGTAAACGTTCATTGGTTTAGGTTATTGATAATGTTTACATTCTTTAGTGTTTTACTCTTGTCAAATTTTCCTTTTATTTCCTTTGGACAGAATTTTCCAGGTGAGTATTATCATTATATGTGATCTCATTTATAATAATAACATTCACCTTGATAAGAGATTAGTTTCTTTTCCTGCAGGACAACAATTTTACATGATTCTAAAATTTTTGAGGGCCCAAATTCCAAATAGTGTTTTATTTGCAGTACTTTGGTCAGGACTCCATTAAATGTTTAGGGCACATTTTTTCCTATTGCCACATTGCCATGACAGTACATAACAGAGAAACACAATGTAGTTCATAATTTTTATGGTGAAGACATGGTCAGAAGGTTGACAAGCATAAAAAGCTGGTTTTTATTCACATAAAAATTAACTAGAATGTAGACAAGCTGTCAGAATGACAGACAAGTTATAACCTATAAAGGTCTATTCATAGTGGCTTAATAATGTGAACCAACGTTCATATGCTAACACGTAGACAGCTTTTTTAATGAGAAGATGGGGAAAAATAATAACATCATTCAGAATTCAAGCTATAATAATATGCTGGTCTCTAAATATTCATGACCAGTCCATAAAATAAAAAAAATTTTGTTTCATTTGTAACAGTCCATCTATCCATTTATTTTTATAGAGTCCCAACAATTCTTAAATTTTCCGACTCCAAGAACTCAATGAGCATGCCATGAGCCATATAAAAACAAAAATGTAGTTATGTCTTTCAGTGTCTAATGACATAAGCAATGCAAGACTCTGTAGCCTACTAGTCAGTTGCTTAAATATTTAAGCTTTAAGCTCAATGCCTAGCTTCATGTTGTAAGCTCTAATGGACTTGGGACACCCTGCATTCATGTGACTTCCATTTTCAGCACATTTGTCTATTCTCTTGGTCTTAACTTACTTAATATATCTAGCTTTTCTGTCCATGTTTCTGGCAATGCTAACATCCATTAAAACTTAAGTTTTGCCTTCAAAGCTCTATGTATGGTCCCTCAATGGATTCCCTGTAGGGAATTACACATTGCAAAAGAGAAGCTGATTTGACCAACTATATTTGGAGAAAAGAGGTAGATATGAGTTTTCATGATGTTATAAGGCTATTGGTTATTCATGAATTTAAAACTAATAATATATTGCTGATGCCACGTTCTTTTGCCCAGATAAGCAATCTATTTTTCTGGCTCAAGAGATCTGGATTAAAAGCATATCTTCCTGACTTTAAAGGTACATATTGGAAGTAGATCTTCCTACTCAAATTAAACAAATTTTCCTCACAGGTATTTGAGTTTTAGCAAATTCTATAGGTGATGAAGTTAACAGCCAAGAATGGCCATCAGAGCTTCAAGTTTTAGACATTGGAGCTTTCATGGTTGATGTCTGATTCTCAAAGAATTTTTTTGTATCAGGTTTAGGTTAAATCTAATACAGATTTTAGCCAAATGGGGTCCCATGAGATTATAATAATATCTGATGCTTTTTTCAAGACTCTAGTTGAGTTGCTTTCCTTTCACAACATAATGGTAAGACCAATTTGCTGAGGACAATGCCTATACTACTCATTGAACATGGATAAGCTTAGTTGGTGCCTACACAGAGTCTTCATCCTTATGTTTGTAGTATCTTTGATATAGAAAGTTATTCTACAAGTTACAAAAAGAGAAATGAAATCTCAATACCTTTGTTCAATACTGGTGTCTTGACATAGTATAACTTCTCTTAAGTAGCAGAATTTCTATGTCACTCTCACTGGAAGACAGCAGAGTCCCTGGCTTTTGCAAACAGAAATTATTATCTGTCACTGACTTTCTCATTTCAGTGTTGTTCTTATTTGTCATTATGTGTGGCATCTTTGAAATTGAGCTTTATTAAAAAGCAGTATCCTATGGAAGAATATCTAGGAAATTAAAGTCCACTAGGATGGAAACAACAAAGCAGGGCCCTTCTAAGAGAAGTCATGTGTTTCTTCCAGACAAAGAAGAAAAACAAGCTTAACTGACAAGCTGATGTTGAACTTGATGCTTGCCATGATAATATGAAGCAAAACAACCTAGCCTGCTATGTTTTTATTCTGCAAGGAAAGCTGGTAGTTTATTTTTATCCCACAGATTATGGAGCTAAAATGAGGTTTAAGAAGAAACTCGTATGCATAATAAATTAATTGTAGCCAGAATATAAACTAACATTACTGTAGAGGAGTTACTGGGTGGAATATATAAAAACGCTAATAGCAGGCCTAAATTGTAGTGTAATTGCATCACACATAACTAAAAATTTCAGGTAACATTAATTCAAACAGAAATAGACCCTGAGTGAGCACAGGTAGAAAACAGCAGAGACAAAACAGAAAATAAAGCAAAAGAAAAAAAAGAGAGTATTTTTGATGTTGGATAGATTGAAATTTTTATACTTTTCTGAGTTTTGGAACACATATCTTTTACCTATGAGAGGTCTAAAAGTGGTAAGATGCACTCTCCAAACATATTTTTTTTTATTAAGATGTCTTTAGAAAAACAAAGTCACACCCAATGATTTATATATTTTTATATAGATGAATTAGATTACAAAACTCAGAAATCATTTTTATTAGTTGCACTTTCTCAAGAAAATATTTGCAAACCAGTTCTAGTGTTTCATATTGATGTTGAGTGTTCTGTTCTATTGTATTCTATTCTATATATTCTATTCTATTATTCTATTCTATTCTATTCTATTCTATTCTATTCTATTCTATTCTATTCTATTCCATTCCATTCCATTCCACTCTGAGTCAGAACGATTTTGGTGAACTAAAAACTAATGGTCAAAATTTTAAGTGAAATGAAATGGTAACAGTATATGTAATTATGTTTAGTACTATTCATCTCCATCAAATGTGCATGCACTACTCACTAGATAGTGCTATTATGAGTAAGCTATCAAAAAAGAAATGGCAGAATCTGTAGTCCAGTAAATGTGCTACATTATATTACTATTATATAATATCAAAGAACCACAAACAACATGTAATCAGTCTTTAAACAAATGTGTGCTTATTACTAACATTTAATGTACTTTAGTCACGTTATATAATTAATATTGTAAACACGTCTATCACTGTTTTCATTTGAATTTCGTTTAAATATCTCTTCCAAGAAAATATGAAAACAGAAAGCTTTCAGAAAGCAGTGGATTTCAACGTGTTTGTTGGTTTTCATAACAATTATTTTTCCTTACATTATCTTATTGATACGCCTTCTTGAAAATACATAAAATATATAGAGTGTTTGAAAATACAATTTTATTATATAATGTGTTTATTTGCAAGCACACAAAGAATTCAATAGAATGTAACATAAAAATAAAAAAGAATTGCATTTTGTAGTCTTAATTACTCATCTAGCAATCACTTATTAATCATACATCACATCCATATTTCCCTAGTTGATTAGTAAGATGAATTTCTTATATTGCTAAGCAGGATTAGAAGAACTCCGATTTAATAATTATAACACTGTTTTTATAAGAATATAAAGTTATACATTGATATCATTCATAATAATTCATGAAATAATTCTAAGAGTATCTATAGAATGTATGAAAATGGAAGAGAAGTATCTGATGTCAAGAGCTTTGAGCTCCAACTCTTATTTAGCTAATGGCAATATCTGAAAATTAACAGTGTCTATAGACATTGATTAACTACATAAGCAATACCTTATTATGGTGCTTCAGGAGAGAGATTTAAAACATGTGTTTCATTCAAATCAACATAGAATATTTCCAAAGAATAACTATGTACTATGGTAAGGGAAGTGTTTAATGATTAACTGAACTTGAATCTCACCTGGAATCATGTATATGGGTTTTCAGGCAACAGTTGCTTTGTAGAGAAAGAACTGGCAGATTCAGACAAACAACACACCTTCTAACCCTGACTACAGCAAGACTGTGATGTTCTTGAGAACTTTAAATATGGGGAATAAGTATAAGGCACAACTGTGTATGTCATCTTGGCCATTCGAGTCAAATTAATATTTTGCTTTTATTCTCAGAACAAAGACAAGTAAAGAACATTAAGTAGGGAAGAAAGATGACAAGGACTAAAGAACATGCTGACAGTGAGAGGTTTTAAACAAACGTAGTTTGCAAAGAAAAACAATAATAAGGACTCAGGAGACTTGCTCAGCAGTGATGTCCCTGCTCTGGATTGCAGTGGCCTGAGTTCAATTTCCTGCTCTCAATCAAGGAAGCTCACGACCTCCTATGATTCCAGTTCCAGAGGATAAAATGAAATACGGTTCTTTCTTGCACAGACACTGCACTCATATGCACACAAGAACATAAACACAGTATTAGACAGAAAAAATAACATAACTTTATAAACTAGTAATATTTGCAAAGGGCTGGTGATAACAGTAGATGAAATGAGGAAAGTTTACTCTGAATATGAGCAGTGTACTCACATACAGATAAGGAAAAGGCAGGAGACATCAGCCAGCACTTCCTTTGTATTATCTTATTGGACCAGAGCACAGGTCAAGTATTTAATGGAAAAAAATAAAAAGAGAAATCCACTGACAAGTCATCTGCTGGGAGTCTTCACTACTTCTCAATACACCTTTTAAATTACCTGTCTAACTTTCTGTATCATGAGACCTTATTGGGTTTGTCATATTTCTCTCAAAAGAGTAAGTACTTAGCATCTAGAAAAAAAGTCAATACACATTTGTATACTTAGTAAATAACAAGTACTCTTGACACTACTTCTTAAAATAACACTATACAAAGACTAGTGTTTGGTGAGATGATTCTAGAGTCAAATAACCTGTTGGATTCTTGTCAGTAGCTGGGACCTTTGATATTGTCACATTACATCTTTCTAGTATTTTCTCTTATGAAAATAGGTAATAGCTGTTTTACTGTTTTTTATTTCAAACACTGATAATACATCTGTATAAGAACATAGTTGGCTAAATTCAGCTTAAGAGATAAAGATGATTAAATATCATATTTTTAAAATACGATTTTTTTAAAAAAATTATTAAACTGTCTAAATATGTGTCTACTCCTAGAGATTGGAATGTCCAGTATTAAGTTGCTAATGTTTATTTTGGCTACTCATATCACTGTCTATGAAGGTATTATTGCTACATGTTAATCTGTAGAAGAAACGCGAAAAGGGTACTTCTTCCTAATTCTTTTAGAGCTCCCCTTGTGAACACACAAGCTGGTATGGCATAGCACACCTTGTGACACAATCACTTCCCTAAAGTCCCCATTTCTCTAGACATTTACATTGAATGATTCAAAGCTAAATAATTAGGAAAACATATATTCATAAAATAGATATCTGACAAGAATTTATTCAAACAACAGTACATATTTCAATCAAAATAAGTTAAATGTAAACTAGAATGTAGATATTTTAAAATAGCTGTCGTATAAGTAACTGTTACAAGAATAAAAGGTGCTCAGATTATTCTCATATGATTATGTGGGGAATACTCATTAGTGACATTATTAAAATACTTTAAAGAACATTATAAATGGCTATAGAATTGGCTCACTGGTTAATAGAATTTACTGCTTTTTTGAAGGATACAACTTTGGCCAATTCTTTAGTGCTCACATGGTGGCGTCTGTCACAATTCTTGAAATATGGTACCCTCTTCTGACCTCTGCGGGCACTAGGCATTCAGGTGATATGCGTAATAAAATAGTCATATACATAAAAATAAAATAAATCAATGAAAACGTTTTGAGAGAACACCATAAAAAAGACTGCTTGATTGGTGTACAGAGAAAAAGATAAGTGTATTGGTATATATTAATAACGAATTGAACTTGTAGCCAGGCAGTGCTGGCGCACGCCTTTAATCCCAGCACTTGGGAGGCAGAGGCAGGCAAACTTCTGAGTTCGAGGCCAGCCTGGTCTAGAGAGTGAGTTCCAGGACAGCCAGGGCTCCAAAGAGAAACCCTGTCTCGAAAAAACAAACAACAACAAAACAAAACAAAAAAATGAACTTGTAAAAAATATATAAAATTAATAAATAAAAGTTTGCTTTATATTTTAATTTTTGCAATTCTGTATTAGAGAATAATTTCCAAATGAGACTATTTTGAAAATCATAATTTGCAGTCATTTTTAATCTTTACATAGCTTATATTTTTAGAATAATTACTTTTTACTAATAAAAAGGCTTACATTAATTTATTAAAATTATTTTACTTATGTGTTTTAGTGTTTGCCTGCTTGTTTGTCTGTGTAAAAGTGTCAAATCCACTGGAACGGGAGTAAAAGATACTTGTCAACTGCCATGTGGGTGCTGAAAATTGAACTCAGGTACTCTGGAAGGTCAGCCAGTGTTGCTTTTAACCACAGAGCCATCTCTCCAGACCCCACATTTTAAATCTATTAATATTTAAAACAAATTTATTGTAAGGTGTTTCCAGTTAGAAAAACTATCAAATGGGCTCTTGGAAGAAGTCCATAAGGTAATATGCAATGAATATAAACCTTTCTACTTGGCAATAATTAGGAACTACTCTGTTGCTTTGTTCATATCTGTTTGACATTACAGATATCATTATCTGTTCAAATGTGGCACAGATTTCTAATAGTCACATAAACATTCAGATGTTAATGCTCGTTCAACTCATGAATTTAAAAATCTCAAAATAAGAAACCACAATTTTATTAAATTCATTATTTAATAGGCACAGCTACTATAGGACATAGGTATGAGAACAAATACATCAAGCACAGAAATAGAAAGAAAAATTGACTCCACACAGAGACTATCATGTTTCAATTATTTAACGTTGGCCAATTAGCAAAGGCCAGCTGCTGGCACCTTTAGATAATTGCTTGACATTTTCCATACAACATATTGCAAAGCAATGTTTTTGAAAAATTAAACCTTAGAATTAATCAATAACATGGTTGCGTGTACTAATTATGATCTTATTGTCTGAAACTTCCAAATGGTAGAGCTCACTGTGGTCTTAAACTCTGTATTTGCCGAAGGTAAACTTGAACTTCAAGTACTCCTGTCTCTCTTTCCCAAGAGCTGAGATTATAGGAGTGGGTCACAGCACATGGTTTCATTATAATAATTTTTAAAAACGTTCTAAGTGCTGAAACCATGAATTAAATTTCAGTTTAAAATATGAATGGTATCTCAAAGGATCTCTGCAATCCATTAAAAATAAGAACAAATTGAAAACATTTTAAAATATAAAAATTTTAAATAGCAAGCAATAAAAATGAATCTGTCCATTAGAAACAAATGAGTGGTACTCTAATTACTAAGAACTGATTGTATTAATTTATAGTATTCTTTTTAAAAAGTATAGAATGTAATAATGAAGAAATATCATGAAGGTGAAAAATGTCAGTCAATGTGGAGGAGAATTACTATTAAGAAGTTAAATTCATTAAAATACAAATAGAAATTTGGAGAACTTTTCAGACTCATATAGATTAGAGAAATATTTAAGTTCTATCCTAGAACTTAAATATAATATAACATGTAATATTTAGTTCTATCCTAGACTATAGTGAAGAAGGGCCTAAAATAAAATCATTGTGTTTGCTATATTTAATTGTAATGACTGTGTATGAAATAATTTGCAAAGTTGTAATGAAGGCTGTTTTAAAAAATATTTTTCTAATTGTATTGTGGTTAAGCAGAATGAAGAAATATTTATTTCTAGACAGCACTCACTGACAAATTTAATGATTACTAATAACATGTCAATAAATAAATAGTACTTCAGTCTTGAAATTTTTATGTTTCTAAGTGAAAGCAAGGATATTGGAATCTTGTAATGTTTCTGAAATGTTATCAAAATTATTTGAAGGAACCTTGGGATATGGCTCAATGCTGTACAAGCATGGGGATATAAACTCGCATCTCTCATTCCTACATAATAAGCAGGGTCACTGGAAACCTAGTATTACATAATCAGAAGATGGAGACAATGGAATTCTGTAGTACTGACCATGTAGCTTCATTGCTTCACAGTTATTGGAAGAACCCTGGCTCAAAAACTATTGTGGCACTCCATAGAGAAGGATGCCTGACACTGATGTTTGACTCCTGAACTTTTGTCTCCATTGGTAAATTCACGTGTTCATGTACCATATGATTGCACTCAGAAATTCCCTTTAAAATTAGTGTGAAACAGAAAATTCATAATGTATTATTTATTTCTGTAATATATAATGTATAATAAATAATATAATAAATGTAAATTAGTCTATATTTTCTCTCAAATAGTATTTTATTGCCTTAAGTAACTAATTCGTGGGAAAAACACTAAAATTTAAAAGGGTGACAGATGCAATTTTAAGCATATTATGTAAATCTGAAATAATCCCAACTACAAAATAAGACTGACAATTTTAATACACTAATATATATGTTTCTAAAAATATCTTCCTTATCATTAGGCCTAAATTCTGACTAATTCAATGTGCAGATAAAGGTGTCAAATTTTCTTGTGTGTAACAAATTCTTAGGCTTTCACATTAACACAATGCATAGGGTTGTAAGTGTTGTAACTTTAAGGTCATTTTTAATATATTTGAGTTGGAAAAGGATGACATGTAAAATTTAATGCATCTCTACAGAACTCATGAAACCTTGCAGGAACTTACAATAAACCTTGCATGAGATTACAATAAAGCAAACAACATAGCTTTACATTATTGGATAGTCCCATTCTCTAATAACAGCATTTACCTTGTGCCAATGCTTTTTGCATTAAAAAGGTGAAGATATATTTGACAGTTAAAAACAAATAAAATATGAAGGAGAAAATCACTCACTTATTAGGCTGAATTCACAAAGGTGAATCTCTTCAAAAAAAGGTCCAGGGCTCGAAGCAAAGTGCAATCTGTTTAGAAAATTTTTGATTTCCTTGCAAAATGCAAATTAAAACATTATCGGTCTGGATGACATTGCAAGTTCACACTTTAAATTACTTTTTCTGCTTTAAATATAATGCATGTATAAACAAATGTACACTACTAAACATTAAACAAATATACATGGGCAATAACAGCACAGAAGCAAACAATAAAACTAGATATATTGGGAAGGCTAATATGGCTCAGCATGGCATGTAAAAATACATACTGATCTGTCTTGGTTTTAAGAGTTAATCAATAGGATTAACACTGAGGAGATAGACTCACTGAAATGAAATGGCAAAGTTGAGACACTCTAGAAATACACAAACAAGAATTACATTTGATTTTTCAAAGTACTGATAAAAATTAAAACAGCAACCATAGAAGAAAAGCAAATTATTCTTATAAGTATGCAGAAACGAAGCAAGAGGAAGATATAAAACTACATTATAAATCTTTTAAATAAAAATGTATCATAAAATATTTCAAGTGCCTTTGTTAGAGGTGATACATTTCAGTTATTGTCAAAAGAAAGTAAATGATTAGAGAATAAATTCAAGAGTTTATTAACCATAACAGAAGGGTTCTATTTTGTCCAGTATAGATCTGATTCCTCAATTAAATATAGTCATCTCCTTTCATAGCAGATGTAGATTGTATAAATCTGTGACAAATTTTCATAGGTTTTTCTAAGAAGCATTAATTATTTTTCTTTGGATTTATGGGAAGAAAGTCTAGTTGGTAATAAAAACTGATTTAGGACTTAAAGCTACATTCCTGAACACCAAATAATATAGTAAACTATATGTCTTAAAAACTTCTGTTGGCATGATAAAATACAAAGAAAGTGAGAAAGCTTTAACCAAGGCCACATAAAACAGGGATCATTTGATGTTTATGGTTTCATAGAGACAATAATCAGGAACGGACAAGCAGGTTTATCCAGAAGTAAGTGGTTTCCATCTTTGGTAGCAGGGCACAGTGGAAGTAGTGCATAGCTTCTTGAACCTTAAAGATTACCAGTAGTCAATCTCTTCCAGCAAGGCCAAATCTCCTAATCCTATACAAAGAGTACTATAAAGTGGTGACCCAATGTTCAGATACTGGACAACATAGATCTAATGCAAGACAGATTTGGTCCAGTTTTGAAAATTCCAATATATTTCAGTTGAAATAATTGGTGGTTTATTTCTTTGTGGTTGCTGTTATTGTTGTTTTCATTGATTCTTTGGTTAGTTTTTATTATTGTTTTGTTGATTTGATACACAGCATCAATAGATAGTCCTGGTGGGCTTGGAAGTCACCATTTCAATACAGCTTTAAAATCCAAAGGCTTTTCTGAGACTCAAGACAATCTTTAATCTGTAACCTTCATAAGATAAATTATATACCAAAAATAAAATTACAGTCTTCTACCATACAATATCATAGAATACACATTACCATTCCAAAAGAAATGGAGACATAGTGAGGAGATAATTAGCTAACACATGGCAAAAATTCAGCAGTAGAAACTCCAAACGTACTCCATGTTTGATAGAAACATCCTTCTATGTTTCTGACCTACCAGCTTTGCTGTCTGCAAGATATGTATTGCTTTTTGGATGGTTCCACTGCCTTTGTGTCTCCTTGGAAGATATGCATGACTCTCACATCTCCAACGCCTTGCATTGACCAGTGAAACTCAGGCCTCGCTTTCACAATGTTATGTCATGATCTCTCACAGCCACCAAGCATGTTCCCCAAGAGTCTCTGGGCCCATGAGGAAAGATTCCACAACCCCTTTACATTTGTATTCTACACAATACTAAAGTCAGTACAAGGCCACTAATAATGCATTTGGGATGAACTCTGAATGACAATTGCAGCAACTTCTTTTTACTTTTTTTTTAATTTTTATTAATCATTCCATTTGTTTACATCTCAAATGATATCCTGGTTACCCCCTCTACCAACACCCCATCCATAATATCCCACTTCTCAGTTAACCCCTCTTCCAACCCCTCATCCCACATCTGCCCATCCCCCTCCCTTATGCCTGTGTGAAAGTGTTTCCCCACCCACCAACACTCTCCTGCCCCACTGCTACAGCATCCCCCTATTCTAGGGCATCAGGAACCAAAGGCCTCCCCTCCCCTCACTGTTGGGCAAAGCCATTCTCTGCTGCATATGTAAAGATCCCTTTAGGTACACTCCTTGGTTGGTGGTCTAATCTCTGGGAGATCTGGGTGGTCAGGCCAGACTATGTTTTTCCTCCAATGAAGATAGAGTTCCCCTCCACTCCTCCAGAAAAGTTTTGTCCAAAGGAAGAACAAGAACAAAATATGGAACAGAGACTGAAGGAAGGGCCAACTTGGGAATGGCCCCACTTAAGGATACATTATGTCTGCAAACACAAACCCCAACACTGTTGCTATGGCTAAGAGGCACCTGCAGACAGGAACCAAGTGTGGTAGTACCTGGGACAGTCCATCCAGCAACTGACCAAAGCCTAGGGAGATGCTTGAAGCCAACCATCAGGCTGAACTCAGAGAACCTGGTGCAGCCAATTCTGTGGGCACTTTTCTTTTACAAATTGGAAGTTTATCTAGGTGAGGGAGGTCTTGAGCTAAAACTATACATCCTTTTACTTGAGTGTAGTCCTGGCACCCATTAATGATGTTATTCTCCCTCTGATACAACTATTGAATGATGAAATGATATTAATTACAGCCTTTGAGTACGTGCCCTGACATTAAGCTTTACCAGTGACCCATTCTTCTGCTAACTGTGCATTTTGTATTACGTTTGTCCTGCATTTTTCCTTTCAGACCAGAATAAGAGTTATTAGTAATAACTGCAGGGCAGAGTCAATATTAAGTTGTTTTGAAACTTCCTTTGCCAAATAAGTTAGTTCATTATTTTTATATTTAGGCTCAGGCAAATTTTTAGGATGTGGGCCAAAGGCAGTCACAAGATCAAGCCTGGTTGTTAATAATTTTCTCTCTCAAATTTCTTGAGTTGTACCTCCATACTCCAAATTGTTCTCAACAATGCCTTCCAAATTCTTACTAGAATAATCCCATGAGAGCCACTTAACGTGTTCATCTAATTTTCTGTTCCAAAGCCTCAAATTTTTCCACACAGATGCAAAACAAAGAGACAAAACAAACAAACAAACAAACAAACAAAAAACCAACAAAACCAATACACAAAAAAACAGATTAGGATTTTCACAACAGCAGCCAACTTTCTAGTACCGATTCAAATCTTACTTAATTTTCTGTTGTTTGCATAACAATGAACAATGATATCTATAGTAAAATTTGATTTGCCTCATGTGAGCAGAGGAAAAGTATTCTATGATGGCCAAAGGGAGGTTGCATGTAGCATGTAGCTGGAGAAACAGATAAGTATTCACATCTCAGGAAGCACAGAAATAGAAATGGCTTTTGATACCTCAAATTCTGCCCTCATTGGTATATGTTCTCAAGCAAAGACACAGATTCTAAACTTATCAAAAAATTTTATTCACTGGAAAGAAATCATTTATATGCCTAAGGATATAAAAACATCTCATTTAAATAGTCATACGGTATATTGGGAATTTAGGAAAAATGTAATGATAACATTTGCATTTTTAACTTTCCAATTGGGGCATCTTTGAACTTTGAAAAATAAAAGTCACGTAGGTATAAATACATATATTACAGTAAGTTTCTATGGGGTACTTAGAAGGGAACACATCAGGGACAGTTGGGGTTCATGGGTTTTTAAGATTCAGTGCTCAAGTATTAAAAAGCAAGCAATTCAGTAACTTAATTTTTAAGCACTAGACAGTGAGAAAAAAACACAGCAAAAATGATTTTAGCTCAATATGGGTGAAAAAAATCCCAAATGCCAGAAAAGCAAGAGGCTCCCACGACTCCATGGGGATGGCATTGGCAGAAATACACAACAAAGGGGAGAAAAAACCTGTAAAGATCATATCCAGAGGTTAGGTATGGCTTCTGGTTGAGGAATGGCATCACTCACCCATCTCAAAAATATTAACCCATAATTTTTCCTGTCTAAAGGAAATGCAGGGACAAAGAGTGGACAGAGACGGAAGGAAAGGCCATCCAGAGACTACACCACCAAGAGATCCATCCCATATGCAGACACCAAATCCAGACACTACTGCTGATACCAAGAAGCAACTGCTGACAGGAGCCCTGATAGAACTATCCCCTGAGAGTCTCTGTCAGAATCTGACCAATGCAGATGTGGATGCTCACAGCCAATCATTCGAATGAGCACAAGTACCCCAATGCAGAAGTTAGAACAAGGACTGACGGCACTAAAGGGGTTTGCAACCCCATAGGAGGAACAACAATATCAACCAACCAGAATCCCCAGAACTTCCAGGGACTAAACCACCAACCAAAGAATACACATGGGGTGGGGGACACATAGCTCCAGCTGCATTTGTACCAGAGGATGGTCTTATCTGGCATTTATGGGATTGGCGGTCCTTGGTCCTGTGAAGGCTTGATGCCCCAGCATAGTGGAATGTTACGGTGATTAGGTGGGTGTTGGTGGTTGGGTGGGACAGTTCTCTCATAGAAGCAGGGGTAGAGTGATGGGATAGGAGGTTTGCAGAGAGGAAAATGGAAAGGAGAATAACATTTGAAGTGTAAATGAATAAAATAGGAAAAAAAAACCTCAACTAAAAAAAAGTACTTATTACATTCATATTTACAAAATGCTACTGATGAGGTCCCAGTAATTGTAAAAAATTAGTTTTAGATTTGACTACTCAAGATTTCTGTGACCCTAATGATGACAATGTCAATGGAATTTTAATGCTAAATTGAATTACAGAAAGGGAGAAGAGTGGAAGTTAAAAAACCAGAGACTAGGCATTAAGACAGTGTTCCAAAGAAAGCTATTATAAAATAATTCATAGAACACATGGATGAGGCAGATAATTTTAATCTGCCATAAATACTATGAAATATACAATATTGGCTAAAATGATCCTAAAATTAATGTGTTGTAGACAGTGTGGTGGAGCAGTTTAAAGTTATTGTAGTGTTTTATTTAAAAATTAAGTTGTAGGACCGGGAATATAGATGAGATGGTAAAATGTTTAATTGACAATCACTGTGGCATAGACTTCTTCTCCTAGTTCTACACAAGGAAATAAAAAGTAAATGTGCTGATGTTTGCTTACACTTACAGAGGTGGGAAGGCAGGCATATGCATGTATGGCTCACTAGCCAATATAGCATAACTTAGGTGGTTTGTGTCCGGTTAGTTTGAAACCTAGATTCAGGTAAAAATGTGTATTGCTATTAGTGTATCTACAACCTCTGTCTCCACATATGCATACAGATACATCACACACACACACACACACACACACACCACAAGAAAACTCACACTCCCATGTGCATATTTACACACAAATAAACTACGAGTGTTTGGGACGATTTATTGGAAAATGTTGATAACCATGAGCTTTGGTTATCAAAATATAAGACAATGCTAAATGGTTAACATTCTTCATTTTGGCAATGATGCTTTTTGCCTTATTTTCCTGCTTGTCTGCAATGATTGAAGGACTGAGTTTACACTTCCTGTATTTCTGTCTTTCCAGTCTTTTAATTTTGCGTACTGTCCAAGTGTCTACCTTTGTAACAGGTAAAAATGAAACAGCATATATATAAACTTTAAGCTTGCAAGCTTGCTTTCGTTAATACTTTAATCTAAAAAGAAAAAGAGATCAAAGTTATATTTCCTCTTCATATGTCAAAATTTCAGAATAAAAGTTATAAAATTAACTCCCCAGATTGTTGTCATATGAAAAATTCATAGATATTTCCTAAAAAATTTTTATTTTGATTTTGACAGAAAAATAACAACCATTAGTAGACATCAAAGCTATCCAAAGAGGAAAGGTGTTCCAATCTACTTTAAAAGAAAAAGTAACATCTTTCAAAGAAGTATGGCAAAAACAGCTAATTATTTAGTCTGAGAAGAATGTAGCAATGAGCTTATACTGTAGGCAACCTTGGGTTGTCAACCTGTTTGGGACAGCCAGGAGAGAAAGCTGTTGTTCAAAGCAGGTAGACAGAAAATGCCTATCAAAGGCTATATTGTGTTATGGAAAATCTTTCAAATTTTGTGAAACATAGGTCATTTACCTCTGAGGAGGGATAAGTAGTCCCTGATGTTGAGAGTGAAACTGAATTTGAAAAAAAATAGTAGTACCATATTTTACTTATTTTTTCTGATCTTCTAAAACAAATAAGTATCAGGTGTTTGACCACCCTAAATTCTAGCTACTTTAATGAGGACACATTTATATTGCAAACCCAGATTTCTTAATGGTAAATCACATGTCTTACCATGTGATTTGTCTATTTGGTAATTTGTTTCACTAAAAGTAAATTGAAGCCAGTTTTACTTAAAATCATGACTAAATTAATACATTTTTCAACAAAATTTAAATGAAGAAATCATATAGTTATTATTATTATTATTATTATTATTATTATTGGTGAATAGGTAACAAACATGCTAAAAGCTACAATATATAGCTGGATGTATTGTTTATTTCTTCCTTTATTATAAATACATTTATATTCCCTTTCTTGCTTTCCTTCCTTTCTTTCTTACATTTCTTTCTTTCTTAATCCCTATCCCTGACCACAGACTAGTCTATCTCCTCTCCTTATCCAATCAGTGTCTACTTTTAAAAACCTTCTTAGGTTAGTCCATTGTCTGCACTTTTTACCTAACACATACTCATTAGTAAAATCAATAGTATTGCTTCTTTTGGAAGCTTGTATAAAATGGTTGATCTTTGATGCTTGATTCTAATTCAGTTAGTTCTGTTTATTTCTTCAATACTATTGTGAATTGTATAGTTCATTTTATTTGTTATAAGGTGTATGCTAAAGAATTATATGGTTTATTTTATTACTTTAATAAAGATTGACTTCAAGGTTATTTAGACATTTAATCTATGACTATTTATGTGGAAGAAGGATTTGCATACATATTTTTTGGTTGTATATAGAGCAGTAGAAATTTTGTTCTTAAATGTGATTATTCATCTTTACTACATAATACTCACCTCTTTTGTTTTAAATTGCTTCTGTTTATTTGTTTTGGTCAATATACACTCGCAAAAGCTATGTTATAAGACTTTTATTAGCTTTCATATTTTCTTATACTTGTTACTAATGGAAAATTTAAAACTTTTAATCCAATAGCCAACTTAAGTTTTATCTCATACATCTGAATCAGGTATACATGGGCCGTGTGTGTGTGTATGTGTGTGTGTGTGTGTGTGTGTGTGTGTGTGTGTGTGTGTGTGTGTATTTTAAATATATAGTAAACATGGTAGTTACTCATTCAATCTGGTCATTTAATACCAAAGTCTACCTGGTAATACTATATACCAGTGAGTATACAATATGCACTAAGAGTGTGTAGATATAGAAATTTACTTGTCAATATATGGATGAAATTAGAAAGTATCATAGTGTGGGAATTAGTATAAGGACAGGAAACAACTGCTTTAGGCAGTCACTTGTATCTGAAATTCTAAAACAAAAAAATCAAGTTCATAAGAAAAGAGAGAAGTCTGAGAATTGCAAGTGGATAGCGGAGAGAAGACTTTCAGGAGTGAAAGACTCAGTTAGAAAGGAGGAACTTGTTTTTTAATTTTTTGGATATTCCTCAGTGTGAAGCAGAGTGTTGGTAGTATGCTGATGTCCATCTTAATACTTCTAAGAGCATAAATGCCAAACATCTTCCCTACAAAAACATGTTTGATGGGACAAGTACATTAAGTAGATTGACTTAATTGTCATATACTACATTACTGTTACACCCTTACTTTGTGTATCATAAATATACTCAACCATAATTTGTTAATTTACCATTAAAAGGGTGCTCAAGAATAAAGCCAAAAATGTTGATAATGAAAAAAATAAAAAAACTGGAAAAGCACAATTATTATAAATCAATAGATTTATAGTCAAATCAATATAGTAAATAATATAGCTGTCTCCCAAGAGGCTCTGCCAGAGTCTGACAAATATGGATACGGACGCTTGCAGTCAATGATTGAACTGAGCATGAGGTCCCAAAAGAGTTAGAGAAAGTACTGAAGGCATCGAAGTGGTTCACAACCCCATAGGAAGAACAACAGTATCAACCAACCAGACCCCGCAGAGCTCCCAGGGACTAAACCACCCATCAAACAGTACACATGGAAGGACCCATGGTTCCAGCTGCATATGTAGCCAAGGATTGCCTTATCTGGCAGCAATGGGAGCAGAGGCCCTTGGTCCTGTGAAAGCTTGATGCCCCAATGTAGGGGAATGCCAGTGCAGTGAGGTGGGAATCAGGGGATGGATGAGGGATCACCCTCATAAAAGCATGGGGAGAGGGTATGGGAGAGGGGTTATGCCAAAGAGAAACCAGAAAAGGGGATAACATTTGAAATGTAAATTAAAAAATATCAAATAAAAATTATTGAATTATAGCAATATTACTTTACAAAAAAATAAAAAAGAAGAACTTATTTTTCTGAAGCTATAGTTCTGTTGATGGGTAATTGCTGTGCAATCGTGAGGACCTGAATTAAAATGCCTAATGACAAATATATTAGTAACATCAGCCTGTTAATAGGCTAGATGTACCCACATATGAATTATACTCCAGAGCTTATGTATGTCAGTGGAACTTTCTGATTTATAGTTAAGTGTTAAAAAACTGAGATGCTTTACATTCATTCATATTCCCCATCTCAAAGAAATAATGACACTTGGTGGCCCATTCTCACTCGTCATGACCTCTGTGCAAACACACACACACACACACACACACACACACACACACACACCCCAACGGAGATAATGGGAGAGAGAAATTTAAAGAAAGAGAGAGAGAGAATGAAATTAACATATACTACCATTGTTCAAAAATATTATTTAAGAAAAAATTTACATTAGTGAAAGCATATACACTCAAGAAGTACTAAGTTTTCTTGCACACATATTTTAAAAGAGCAAGATACTGCCAATTCAGTACTAACAATTATATTGAATCATCATTGCATTAAAGGATAATGTGTTTTAATGGTGTTCTTTTTTGATATTAACCTCTAACTGGATAGAAAGAAGAAAACTTCATATACATGTCTACCAAATACCAAAACAGAACTTTGAACAAATAACCAAAATTAAAACAATTCTCAAAACAGCTATTGAAACATTTATTTTATTGAAAAAGTGACATTTTTCATCTTCTCTAATGCAATTTAAGCAATATTATTAAAATTGATGTAAAATTCTAACATAAACACTTTTTACAAATATTATTTTTTCTTATGTCATGTAGAAATAGGTTTCATTATCTCCTTTTTGTAACAAAATCTGTTTGTTGACCTTTAATGTCTTCTTGTCCTGGAGGACCACATTCCATTGTGTCCTATCCCACTAGCATCCTACCACATTCTTGTCACAGTTGACCTTTGACCACATGTCCTTTTTATAAAAATGTTAGAGCCAAAGTGCTTACCTTATAAACTATAGTAGGGAGAAATAAAAAGTATAAGTATAGTAGGAACGGAAGTGCAGCCTCTATGTTAATGTCATGCAGCTGCAAAAGCATCTCCTGTAGGAGGACTTAATTGAGGACTGCCTGAGAGACCAACGATTACCCATTCAGACAATGCCAGCCAATGGCGAACTACTGGTTAGAAGACATATTTTCTTGCGACAAGTAGGGTCTTGGGTGTAGTGTATATTAAAAGAAGCTTGCAGCAGTGTTCAGAGAGCTTGCTGTGGAGTCTGTGTCATTGACTCTACACCACCTCACCTCCAATGCCCAAGTGCAGGTAAGATCAGACAGCCAGTAGTCCAGGGCATAGGCAATAAACAAGAATTTCTTGCTTTCCAATATATAGTCGGAAGTCTTGAACACCTTTCATATTTGTAGTTTGACTTGAAAATTAAATCATAAAGTAAAAGTCTTACAGAATGTTTTTGAAACAGTATTTACAAAGGCTGGCCTATGTAATCAGTCAGGAATGATATCAAACTTATGATTCCCTTGTCTCATAAATTACTACTACATGCATATAGAGTATTGGCCACAAAGCCCATTTTATAGTGTGACTTAGGTTATTTATTTTTAATGTGAATATCTTCTTCCTTACTAAACTCTAATATATGGTTTATATTATAATAATAATTAAAATAATGATTGCCTTGAATTTTAATGAGGCTGGGTTAAATAAAGTTCTATCATATACTATGTTTAAAATTAATATTTTTAATCGCCATTTATAAAAAATAGAGTTGTGACTGTTCAGAACTGCATATTTAGTTTAGTCAATTACTTAATGAATATAAAAGAGCTAAATATTTATCATTAAATTAAGTTTTTCCAATGTTCTCATTCTGAGTTTCAGAGAATACAGTGCAGATTTTGGAGCTGAAGAAGCATTTTGGAAACCAAGAAAAGAAAAATATTATAATTATGTATTTACCTTTTTATCTTCACATAATTTAGAGATAATGAAGAAACACACACACATACACACACAGAAAGATACATATTTGTGTGCCTATTATATAATATATATATATGACATATATATATATGACAAACATAACATGTTTAAAATACACACACACACACACACACACACACACACACACACATATATATATGCACATACATAAACATACAAATATTGTATATAAAACATAATAACTCCAGTAGCACTGATCGTTCGCATATATTGAGACATCAGATATGGGTATAGAATACACAAAGATTTGCTGTTATGGTTAGAAAAGTAGGGGCTCATAGTCACCCCTGCCAATGTTACCACTGAGAAACTGAGAAGAAACTTCAAACCCCTTGAACCACTCCTGCATTTGTAGAGTCTTCAAAGATACTGAAGTCTGAGTGAGTTCAAATAAAACAATTATCTTAACTGGAACACACAGAAACCTGTGACCTCACCTCTATTATGGTCTTATCTCTGAGGTAACAAATATTATATTTGGTAGTGTGATATCTTGATATGAATTACCTGATATTAAGATATGTAATGATGACCTGATATATTCAGGCTTTCTAAGAATAGTTAATTCTAAGGGAAAAAAATGGGGGCTTTGTGCAATTGATTCTCAGGTTAAAAAAAAATGTCATGAGAAAGTGATCAGGTTTACATGTTGCTCAGGGGTCACATTCATCACGTGAGGCTGACTCCGAGTACTTTCTGTTACACTAAAACTGTGAAATATTGAACAGATGGCTCAGACATTAAGAAACAGACTGTTCTTGAAGATGACCAAGGTTTGATTATCAGGACCCACACTGGCAGGCACACAAAATGTAACTCCTTTACAAAATATGTCTACATTATAAATCATACATTGCAAAATGTATCTAAGACTTTGTTCTGGACTTCATGACTGTCTGCACTTCCATGTGCATATAGTCCTGAATAAACACATGCATTATTAATAATTCATATAGTAATTATTATAATACATAAAAATACACAGAAGTATAAAAGAGGAAAAACAAATTATGATAGAGAATTTTTTTGGTCATTATTTGGTTAATTCTTTCTGCAAAATGGGCTAAAAGAATTAGTATATATTTTTGTATGTTCTACTAAAAATAAAGGTCCTGGAAATAATTCATCTCTTTAAGGTAGGCATTGGCAATAAGAGTTAGCCATGACTGCATAGCAGAAAGTAATTTTGCAGAATAGTAGCAATGTCACTGTGGTGCCCATGACCACCATAGTAGATTGATTAATGTTAATCATTCAAAAGAGAAAATTAATATAATTCAAAAGATCTGTAGAGGTGATATTACATCTGGAGAGATTCTAGACAGAGAGATCCTCTGGGAGATTTTATCAATTAAATAGCTGAAAGTTCAAGGTCAAGTTGTACTCATTATTGTAAATATTTCCCAAATAATATTGATGTCTAATCAGGATGTAGTAGATTGAGAACAGAAGAGAGAGAGAGAGAGAGAGAGAGAGAGAGAGAGAGAGAGAGATCTTCTATCATAGACCACATACTAATTCAAGATTTTAAAACTTCATATATTAACGAGAACTAATGAGCTGGAGACTTATAATAGCACACATATTAAAGTACACCTAATATTGAAATTAGTTATATTATCTCATCATTAGACATTGTTACTAACTAATGTTTTGGAAAATCAGTGTCTGTATGTAAGGGTTACCTTCACAGAATCCTTTCCTTCTTTGGAATGATACCAACTCTCTCTTTTAATTTTTTTCCCTGTGGTTTACATTATTTTAGTTTGCCATATATTTTATAATTTTATGCAAATTTATTTTATTTAATGTGAAATTGTCCATTTATTTTTCCACAAAGACTAATGAATTTATTGATTTAAGGAAACAAGGACCGTGTTTTATTTGTTTGTTGTTCATTTTGGTTTCTATTAACTTCCACACCCTGTTTCTTAGACTTAACATATTTGAGTCTGGAAACTCAAATACGTTAAGGCACAATACCATAGAAGTTATTTTATGTTCACATAAAAGCTTTGGAAAATTATTCATCTTCAGTGGATGGCTATATTTCAAGTGATCGTTCAGTAACCCAGGCTTCTTCGTTTTACGAATCCATCATCTCTCATGGCTTTATTATTGAATGTTTTCAAGTGGAAAAGTGATAGCGGTAAGAGGAAAGGCCCTGGCAGGCACTCCTGCATCCTAAACTCTCCACTTGGGACAAACAAGCATTGCTATTGCTCTACTTCCTTTGAATTCATAAATCACATGACCACCCTCCCCTAATCACACAAGGCCATGAGATGCAGACTCTATGTTGAAGAGACCCCACCCAGAGACTATTTTCTTCGATAGAAAAGACAATAGTGTAATATACTGGTTTAAAGACTGCCACTATTGTGGACTTCAAAATCTGTGTGTAATCTTACTCCCTCTCAGAGAAACAACCATAAATCCTATCAAGTCACTTCACTGACTTGAAAGTGATATTACCTGTAATAGTGAGTGTGAGAAACAATAGAAATGAGCCCAATCTATGTATTATTATGTGCAAAATGGTCGAAAGAGTTCTGTGGAGACTTCAACCTGACAACTCCTGACTAAAGAAAGGAGCAGTAGGGTTTTATCTTCCACCTCCTCTTCCTGCCCCCACCATTCTCCTGTTTCTGTTCTATTTGTCTTTTCTCCTCAATTTTATTCTTTTTATTGTAATTCAATTTTCCTGCATTCTTAGCAAGGATGTAATTGTATTGCCTCAACTCCTTCTATAACATACACTAAAGTTTGATAATTATTCATTGGTGATAGGCGCAATTTCAGAGAAATTTTTTTTCTTTCCTATGTGTAAGAATCCTGATCATAGCCTTTCAAGAGTGGTAGGAATTACTTAATTCGGGAATAGCTGAAGTACTCAGACACCAGTACTCAGTGTTTGGGTTTGGGATTAAGGTTAAAGTTATTGGACTATATCTCCTTAAACTGATATAAAACTAGAATGTTTAGGTATAGGCATATATATATATATCAATCATATATATATATATGCATATATATATAAGCATATATATAATATATATATATATATATTATAATGTGCAGTAGTCCAAATTTAATAGTGTGTCATAGCATTATCAATTTAATTTTAAGATGTTAAACATATTTTTATGCTAAAACTAGTTGAATCCGACTTAACCATTAAAATATCAGAAGTAGATGGACACAATATGAAACAGGAGATGCCATGTCTTTCATCCCATTTTATTCACCCACCAGAAAGCATTTAGGTCCAATCAAGAGGCAGGATGTTTTAGAAAAAAAGGTACTCAGGACAAGCATATATCAAGTAATATATGCCATTCCTGATGTTTGACCAAAATGGAATACTGACCTCAGGACATGGATAATTTTATTGGCATTATCTGATGCCCATTGTGTTAAAGCTTGTCTCTAATTACATCCAAAGGCTGGCCTTCAAATTACATGACGTGAAACTGAAAATGAACTCCCAGATAGAGTTATTAATTTAACAGACTGGCAAGCCAAGGACAGATAAGATTCTGTACAGTGAATTACCAACCTAAGACAAAAGTGCATTGCTTATAATAATGTATATTCCATGATGGGTAAGGAAGGCTTTCATGCCAGAATGACCTAAGACAGGTTCAGTCTGGTTTATGCAATAAAAAGGGAGAGATGTGGAGAGCTTTTGGGGTTGTCTGGTAGGAATCCGACATTGGCCAAGGACAGGAAATGGACTGCCTGGAAGGAATCTGACATAGGCCAAGGACAAGAAAATGGACTGCAGGCATGAATCTGACATTAGGCTTGAACAAAGAAGTAATTTCAGGCAGAAATCTAAATCCTAGGCTAGAACAAAGAAGAAATTTTAGGCAAGAATCTTAATCTTAAGCTAAAACAAAGAAGTAATTAAAGGCAGAAATCTAAATCTTAAGCTAGAACAAACAACTTTGAGCTAGGACAGGGAAGTAGGCTTAGATATTTGGGTCATCTTGATAAGCCCTTAGAAATAGTGATCACAGGAGTGACCATGGGATTCTGTTTATTGTTGTGCATGTTCTTTGACTATCTGTGTTTATTGTCTTGCTTGTTCCTTGACTATTTGTATCTATTGTATTGCTAGTTCCTCAACCTAGAACTGACATTAATACTTGCAAGTAATTTAAACAGTATAAAGCAAACAGGAGGAGAGGGATGGGATATGGTTTAAGGGTGGGTGGGCGATGGAGAAGGGGGATGACATCTGAGATGTAAATAAGTAAAATATTGAATAAAAATAAAAAAGGGTTACTCAAATTTTGACAAAATAGAGAGCTTGTATTCATGCTATCAAAACATAGGTGTTAGATAGACCTAAGACATAAGAGAGATACTAGAAAACTAAACATAAATTGGCCTTTTTTCCAATACTAAAAATTGATGATTTTTATTTTAAGAAAAAGTAAAACAATCTGATTTAGCTAGGGTGTTCCTGAGTAACAATATGCTTTCTGTGATTTTGTCTGTCTTTTGTAGTCATCCTGAACGAGAGTAGCTTTAGCTTGCTATAGACTTTTAAAAGTCTTCCTTTTAAAACATCCTGGACTTATTGTCTATTCTGATGTTCCCTAGTAATTAAAACTATGCTTTTGCATTGGCAACAGGTTAAGTGCACAATTTATTTGACCCTTGTTCCTTCGCAGTCAACTCTACCTGTCCTAACTGAATAATAAATAATTTTCTTTACTCAACCCAGAAATGACTCCTCATGGTCAGCTACTTATTAAATAAAAGTACAAGTTATTAGCTAACACATGGTTTAGACCAACTGTCATAATGTTTTCTAAGGTCATCTCATGCAGAAAATATAAAGATGATACAGTATATATTAAGGTCTCATTAGATACATCTTTCTGACCTGTGTACAATACAGTAGAGGCAGAAATTATGTTCTAAGGCATAGAGGACAGACATTTTAACCTTCAAGATCTCTTATTGGTAAAGTCAGGTGTAGGATACATCATTAATATAAACATAATGTATCAAATAGAGGACTCAGAAAGCCCAGATTTTCTTGGAAGAAGATGATATCATGAAATATATATGTCACCCAAAATTACTACAATCCTGGTTGGGGATATTTCTGCTGTTGTGACTTTTTGACTTCAACATCTTCCTATGTATGTCTCTAGTGGGAACACAGCAGTCTGTGAAAGCAACAAGAAACAAGCATCCACCAGATTCAATATTTGCTAGCATTTGATATTCCTAGAACCTCAGCACCCTGATTCCTTCCTAGAAACCACAAACTCAGCAGTCCTATAGGCTAGAACATTAAGAAAAAGAGGACATATCCTTTACTGTAAAGTTTTAGGTTATATACATTAAGATTTTCATGAATATTAAAGTAAAATAAATATATTTCAAAGAATAAGTGATATTAAGGAACAAGGGTTAGAAAACAATGATGGAACACTTATGATTCCTAAAATTGTATGCTAATGTCATAATGTCACTATTCCTGTGAGATAACATAAAGTGATGATGTGACTTTCAGGAAAAAAAAATACCTTTGAATGTTGGGTCTTCATGAGTATGTACTTTCATCACTCATTCATTATATTTCACCCTTTCTGTGTTTGATAGAAGTGGAGACATGACTGTCTCTGAAGCAGTGAGAAACAGGTGCTTGCCAGACAGGCACAAAACCTTCCAACAACTTGAATAGTTAGTCTTTGAAACTGTGAAAAATGAGCTGCTATTGTTCTTATGATACCACATCTCTAGAATTTTATTAGAGTAGCCGGGATAGCCAAAATAGCATTCTTCATTTAAAAACAGAATATGTGGCTTGGGAAATTTGAATCAATAGGTAAGAAGATTTGCAGTGTGGTCCTAATGATGAATTTGAATTGCCAGCATCCACCAAATGCCAGGTATAGATATGTCTGCCAGAAGACTTTGGTTCAAAGTAATAATGTAGAGAGTGATAGTGGAAGACATAGGGTGTCCTCTTCTGACTTCTCTATGTCCACATACCGCCAACCAATCCCCACTCACAGACACACAGACAAAAACACAATTTCCTGTAACATAAAATAAACTGCTTCTCTGTGTTTGAAAAGCTAGGAACTTTTCTGCCCAGATTTATTAAAGATTTGACCAAAATGTTAATTTGATAGAAGGAATGCCAAAAATCTAATCTGTTTTAGCATAATTAAAAGTATTGTATAACTATGTTTAGAGGAAAGTCAATAGAAGTTTATGTTCTAATTAGTATACCGATTGAGATTTGGTAGTACAGAAATTTTATTAATTATGTTCAATAAGGTAATAAAGATTTTAAAGTTTGCATTGGGTACTGTTTTAGTATTTTTGTTAAATAAATAGTAAAATCTTGATTACATATGTTTTCCCATATCCTACAAGGTATGAAATTAAACAGAAAATGCTATAGGTGCCAGAGGGAAACAACACAAAATTGGAGAGCAGAGGGCCCTTGACCTTTAATTTTTATGAGATTATCACTGTTCAAGGGCTAAATCTGTAAGATATAGCACTGAAGAAGATTTTTAAGTTATTAAACATAAAAGACCTCAAAGGGGAAAAAAGTTTAGCCTTAGATGTGCAGGTATTTAGAATATAGATTAATTCTGAGAAATTTAATGAGCATAATTTTTATAAATTTTGATTTTATTATAAACTCACATTTTTGTTAATTCAATTTGTACCAAAGTTCACATAAAAATATGTTAATTTTTTTAGTTTTCTTTTATGTATAATAAAATATTTATTTTAAAACTAGGAATGCTTTTATAAAATATGGGTCTGTTTATGATTTTATGATTATAGATAGCTTTAAAGTAGATTAAAACCCTGTCCAATATCACTCTTAATTAAGTTTGGATACATCACTGGCTCTCAATAGGATATCTAGTATTCCTCAGTTAATGAAAATAGCCAATTATGTGCTGATCCAAACTGATCTTAATCATACAATGGGGGTTTTGATTAAACTAAATATAACTTCTATCCTCATACTCAGATTCTAAAATGGATCTATTGGTTTATCTAGACTTCTGCTCTGTTAAATGCTTATATAGAAAAGACAGTTGAAAATTTAGATTTTAGACCAAAGTTTAGCTAACTTAAGTATGATATCCTGTAATTGATAGTCACTTTGCAGAATATTGAATAATTTAGAAGGTAAGACTCTAAGCATACAATTATTAGGATAACTGAGGTGAAAATAATCATTCCTTGGACTGGGGTTCTGGATTGCATGGAAGAAAGAGCTCTGTCCTTTCCGTCTATGTGCACACTGTGACTAGCAAAACTCTCTGTTTGATTTAATTTCTTCACCATGA
This sequence comes from Rhabdomys pumilio, assembly GCA_030674055.1. Lineage (NCBI taxonomy): Eukaryota > Metazoa > Chordata > Mammalia > Rodentia > Muridae > Rhabdomys > Rhabdomys pumilio. The sequence goes on from JANHMN010000015.1 coordinate 40,236,447, forward strand.
TAGACTATAACCCTCAGATCATAAGGTGAAGTTCATGTTCTACTATGCTGCTTCTTATACAGAATTTGGTCAAAGCACAAAAAAAGAGAGAGATGAATAGAGGTAAATGATCAAGGAATTAATGGAGAAAGGGAGAAGAAAACAAAACACAAGCAAGCAATGCGACGAAACAGTATAATCCGTAGGTGGATGCATAAACCCTCAATTTGTGTGTAACACAATAGAACTGATGCTTACAGAGGAGAAACTTGAGGAAGAAATAACACATGAAGATCAGATTGGTCCAGATACAGATGCTTGTACTTTCATAAAGGATAATCATACAGGTGATATTGATTATGGTATGGCTAGAGAAAGGTCTTGATTTTAGTTACACATTTTCATGTATGTATTCCATTCCATCATAAATTATACTTTTATTCATGTAATATACAATGAGTAATATGTCTCACTATTTTAAGCCTTAAAAATTTATGTAAATGTATAAAATGATTAATAAAAATCGATGGATGAAACAGAAGAGAATCCTTACTTGTCAGCTTTCTTGTTTCAGTGAATGGGAATTCTAACTTCAGGCTATTTTTATTGTGTATTTGACACAAGTGGACCAAGAATTATTTACTCAACTTGTTTAGGTTTCCAGTAGGCTTTCACTGTTGAAGAAGCTGAATGATATTATGCAATGTTATCAATAAATACTGAACATAAAAGCAGATTATTTTTATTGGCCCTAGGAATTGATTGATGTTAAAAAAAAAAAGAAAAAAAAAAGAAAAGGACTGGCCTTTTCATGTTGAAAGCTGTTTTTAAGAGGATGGCAATAATTCACAACATAAATTATTGACATAGTTCCCGATTTGGATAATTTACAGCAAGAACAACATGAAGGAGATGACGCAAGAACTTGATTGTGCTGATTTCTTTTTTAAAGGTCATATTCCAAATGTGGCTTCAATTAAACATTGTCCTCTAAGACAGTTCCTTATTGTACAGGTGATCAAGAGAGTTTACCAGGATATGAAGTCCAGTAAAATTCCTCTTAGATTCCATTTAGAAAAAGCTATCAGAGAAATATAGAACACAAAATGAAATTGTCCATATTTTCCAAGGATCTACAAAAGTTTGATGCTTACAATTGCATATGCACAATAATTGTGGTCTCTGCTAAAGATATATTGGCATTTTCATGAATAGAAGTTCATCTAAGCTAGATATTTTTTAAAAGTTAGTTTTCTCAGGAAAAAGTTTATTTGAAGAGTAAATGATTAGCTCTTTAAGTTTGTTTTCATAAAGCAAATTAAGTATGTATGGTTAATATATGTTAATAATACATATAAATGAATCTGCATATATGATTATTATATGTATTGTATATACTTAAACACATGATTTCCAAAAATTAGGCTGCCAATTTAGCCCTGCTAAGATCTTAAAGTTGCAATTTTCTTCAGTGAACAATTTCTTCAAAAACACTTTAGATCCTTTGTAGAAATAAAAAAAAATATTTACACATCATTTTTGCTCTAGTCATGTGTGAAACTTTTCTAATTGGAAGAATAATGATTCCAGGGTCAACTCCAGGATAATGGCAATTTCACAGTCTAACTCTTTAAAAGTGCCCCTTTTCTCTCAGGCTATCGTGTAAAAGACAATAATTATAATTTTATACATGCAGGAAAAATTACTTCAGATAGAAAACTTTGAAGAAAGGACTGTAAAAATAATCTATGCTATGATAATATGGTCACAAATTGCCCGGTTCTTGCTGAGGGGTAGGTAGCTTGTGCTGTTTATAGTCCCTCTGGGAAATACTGAGATTCATTTCCCTAGACGACTTCATTATTCACTGTAGATAAACATCCTAGATAAAAAATATTTGATCTAAAAAAGTACACATTTATAGTATTGTGGATACATAATAAAATGTTACACATTAATAATGCATTAATAAATGATATTTAATATTTTCCACTGTATGCTGTACTCTGGGTAAAAATGTTTTACATGGATTTAATCCTCATCTTTTATTGCATTTTGTCTTCAATACTATCTACATTTGATAATTAAGAAAACTGTATTTGTTAGTATATTATTTCCTCTTTAGAAGGTAACTAAAGCAGGTAATGTTTAAAATATTGACCTGGGATCACACCCTTTAAACAGGGTAAATCCAAAGCTTTATACCTCCCTGTAATTTATCTTGAATCACTCCTGTCTTCCAGAGCTCTCTTTCTTGTTTTTGTAAGTGCAGTAACTGATTTTGTGACCCATGACACTGAGTTTCCTTATCTGTAATAGTAGAAAATTCTACTACCATTCTCTAACAGGGGATAGTGAAGGATGGAGTCAGCCTATCATAGAGGGGACTACTTAGCAGAGAAAAAACATTTCCAGCTTAGCAGTTAGGAATCAAACAGAGACTGTAGACCATGAGAAGGTAAGTGTGTGTGTGTGTGTGTGTGTGTGTGTGTGTGTATAATAGGTTACATAAGGAATATTACTTGATATACATATATATGAAAAGATGTTCATAATTATGTCATATATGTACATAAACATACATATATCTCATATATATATATATATATATATATATATATGCATATACAGACACATAAACATACAGGAACATTCCTCAAATAAACACTTCTCTTATAGTAGACCTCAATTTCTAACATTTTCAGAACAACCCAAAGTAGTGCTACCATGGTGGCACTTAGTCTTTCACAATTGAGTATGTAAGGAACATTTGAGCGTTTTCTTCGACTCTGTTACTATTATCATTTCTAATTTAAGTCACATGTTATTTTGAAGCAGATTTCATAACAAAGTATGAGCTTTCTTTGTTGCTTGTGAGGATCAGGCTTCAGGATCGTTCATAATTTTCAAAATCATTTATGTTATAAATATTGGTCAGTCCATGTGTGATAGTCTTTTTATAGCACACTATCTAGAAGTCAAGATTCTGAGGATTGTTAAAGTCTTTCAGTCCTATTTACCTTTACTCTTCTTGAAAAGAATATTAGCATTTTTTGTATTTCAGAATAATTGATATAAATGTAACTTTTATTTGCCTGATATAATTGACATCTTAGAGGCTTGCTGTTCAATAAGATCATTTTTTTCTGGTTCTTTCTGAAATCTGCCAATCATGATTGGTTAAACTCTGTAATTCTGGCTTAACTCCTCTTCAAGCTGATAAATCCAATATTACTTCTCTCACCTTTCAATGAATTACTCTGCTTGGCCTCGAACTAACTCTGGCATTTTGTTTGACTATTCTAGATCATTCTTGTTCTCTGGCTTCAACTGCCTCTGCCTACCTCCACTGAACTGCATGACCTCATGAAGGAAATCAACTCCACTGCACCGCACTCATTGTAATGACTCCCAAGTGACTAACCAAACTGACTGAACTCAACTGGTTGAATATGACTGACTTGCTCTCTTGCTATGCCTTGCTCAAAAATAGCTTTTCTACTGGATATATACTATCTCTTTCTCATTCTATAAAATCTTTCTCTGATTTTTTATTTTATCTGCCCCGCAATTAGATACCACTCTGGGATTAACAGTGTACACCGAAGAATTTCAGTCAGAGGTATTAAAGGTGTATACTAAGGGTGTATCTCCATTCCAAATAACTCACCTGTCCTAGAAAATCTTTGGATGTGATCAGAACTGCCAGATTAATATTCCTCTGCAAACTGTATAGCCTCTATATGTATTATGGATGCAATGCCACTCCAGTGTTAACTGAAGTCAGTCTAATGTATTAATTACATCTTGTTGTTGTGATAAAGTACTATGATCAAAACTCACCTGTGGTAGAAAGACTTTACATTGGTGTCAGGCCATGGAAGGGTATCCTGTTTCTTGGGTTGTAGGTTCAGCCACGCCCCCAGAACCCAGGGGGTTCTGACTCGAAGTCAGAGTCTTCTTGACTCGAAGTCTAATCTTCATTCAACTTACACCCTTCAGTCATATAGGACACAGGTGGAGGGGTGATTAACAGGCCTCAGGCCCTAGAGAGATTTACATACTAACGAGGTACCTGAAGGCCTGAGGGTGGAGTCAAATAAGAATTCCTCCCCAGTCCCTCCTCCCTCTTTCCCTCCCTATTTAACTCAGGTCTGCCCTGGGTTTTTGGGGAGTTTATCCAGACCCATCCATCATCCTTCATGCCAATAAACCCGTTTTGGAAACCCGAAGACTTTCTCGTGTTTGGGGCCGTGCCTTGAGGAGTCATGGAGAGGTCTTTGATGAGCAGCCAAGCCTAACTTCCAGCTGGTGGAACCCAGAGCGTCCCCAGCCATATTACCTACACATTGGTATACAGTTATGGGAATCTTGTGAGAGAGTGCATAATGGTGGGGGAGGCATAGCAGCAGCAGGAAGCCCAGGAAGAAGCTGAGAGACCACATATTCAAACACATAAAGAAGCAGAGAGAAAAAAACGTGTAGTGAAGCTATAGACACTCTAGGCCCTTCCCCAGTGATGTTTCCTTCAGCAAGTCTACACTTCTCATAGGTTTCTTAACATTTCTTACCATCGCCAGCTAGAGTTGGTAGTCCAAATGGATGATCCTCAATCAAATACCACAATCTAACTGTCATTCTTCGGTAGAGAATTTGACATTTCTTTTTATCGAAAAACCGTCATATTTTTGAGGCTTCATACCATAAACTTATGTAGGAATTTTTTTAATGGTACTGCTATCATTGGTCTCTGCTTTTTCCAAATACTGACAATTTTAAACAGGCTTAATTTGATATCATTTTTTTGGAGAATGCTACATATTATTTTAATAGTACCATCTAACCTTTGTGTGCACCATACTTCATGTTGTACAGAAGTTTCTGTTTTCCTATTGGGTCTCATACCACCTGTGAGTAGTATATGGTTCATGTATAGTCCACAGCTGTTTTTCTCAATGGCTAAACAATGTTCTAAAGAATCTTCATGACTTCCTTATGCTTTCATAGTAAACCTCACATATTATAGTCTGCCTAATCCTAAAGACAAAAGATATTGGGTGTAGGTGCTACTTTGGTCATGAATTCTATGACCATACAGAACTCTTCTCAGTGGAAGTGCTCTGATCTGCATCTGCATACCTAAAACCAATGGTGATTAGGTATGAGATGTTGCACAAAGCCATGCAAAGTGAAATATCTGATTTGTACTTTCTTTCTTTCTTTCTTTCTTTCTTTCTTTCTTTTTTTTTTTTTTTTTTTTAGGTTTTTCAAGACAGGGTTTCTCTATGTAGTCCTGACTATCCTGGAACTCACTCTGTAGACCAGGCTGGCCTCGAACTCAGAAATCCGCCTGCCTCTGCCTCCCAAATCCTGGGATTAAAGGTGTGTGCCACGACTGCCCAGCTGATTTGTACTTTCAAATGTTTTGCTCTTTGAAATTTTTATATGTAGTTAACTGCTTCTTCTATAATTTTGGCTGCATTCATAGAATGTCACACACCACTGATGTCTAAAGTTAAAGCTACAACTAGTCAAAACTTTGTTCTCTCAATAATCTTTTATAAGCTCATCTTGTCAGAAACAAACCATACTGAGACCGTGTGTCCTGAATTCTTAAAGGGGATTGCCCACCACAAATGATAATTTTTTACAATCTCATACATCGAGTTATAATATTTTTCATCTTTTTCACAAATAAACTTTTAATTGTCTTTAGTATTACAGGCTGTGTTAAATGTTCTTCCTTTCTAATTAAATTCTGTTATTCCTTTAAACCTTAAGCTCAGACTGAAACACTGACTCCTTGACAACCCTCGTTGAGGATTGACACAAAATGAACCTTTCTCATAGGCACTCTCTTCACCTCTCCTTCAAGCAATGCAGCAGAACATATGGCTTACAAGAAGAATGAGCTTGCTTAAATCCTAGGTGTAACTCCTTGTTATTATAAATAAGTCAATTCATTGCTGGGGTCACCTATTTCTCCTTTGTAAAACCATGAAAATCAGTACTCACTTATTATGATCACAACACAGTACATTGATATATATTATTTTATAATCCTACTGTGAATTTATCATTTTCCTATGATGATTCATGATGTTGAAGACTAAAATTTTTTTGGGTGTTAATTTCTTTAGCCACATTTATACATTACATATATCTCTGATAACAATGAACACAAACGAGACATTTTGCATACCTTGCTACTCTGGAAATGCATTGACTCATGACTGTACCTTTAAAAATATTGAGAAATTTCAAATTTAGTTTTCTCAGATAAAGGCAAAATTCTGTCAAAAAGTACCAAAATTCTTCTTGACTATTTTTGAATTAAATTAATGTCACAATCTTACTTTTTACCTGTACCACTGGTGCCAGCTCAGGCTGGTTGCCTGCTGCACTGTGAATGCTGTCTCTATTAGTAAGATTCCACATTTTAATGTTAAAGTCATCTAGAGGATATATTTTGACATTTTTGCTGTTCTCAGGTATCCAGAGATTTTGGTCCACAGAAAAATTGACAAGACTTTGTAGTTATCAATTTCATCTCGAGGATGTGTTTTTTCCTAGCTTTCCAGTGTTTGCATAATTGAGCTCTGTAACCATAGTAGTAATATGAACAAAGTCACATGAATCTTTTATTTATATCTATAATGGTGACCTCGGGATCTTGAGAGAAAGAATGAGCCATATAAGTATAGTCAAGTTATCTAAGAGAATGGAGTACTAAAATTATTCTTCTTTCTTTAATCATTCTGAAATGAAACAACATTGTTTTAACACAGAGCAACTATAATGTTTGTGCCGAAATGTAAAGTTTAAAGCATGACATGTTTTTCAAATTTATTGACCATCTATATATATCATATATTTTCAAGTGATACATAGTTGTTGGGAATACTAGATGCTGTCATTCAGTTTTACCTGAGATTTCGTACATCAAGCCTCTGTCAGAGCCCTGATTAAAAGTAAAGATAATCTTGCCATAGGAACACATTTCTTAGTTTTAGTCTCGTGAGCAAAGGCTTTGATGATAATGAAAATTCATCTAGAAAGTCATGAGTCACAAGACATCTATAGTCAGAGCCTTCATCCATGCAGCAAAGTTAAATGACAGGGAGACAGGGATGCCAGCATACTAAGCACACAGTGAAAAGGGCTTTATTTACTTGATGTTTATTTTAACACTTACCAGTGAATTTCTATTTTCAATAGATGGTGGTTAGCTCAGAAACACAAAACTGATCTATCCCTAAAATAAGAGATTGCTCAGGCCTAAGGGCAACATGTATGCTACACACGGCCTTCAAATGCTGATAGATCTTTTCAGATGACAAAGAAGAGTGTATGGTGAATGAATATAATGAAATATTATCTTCCAGACACAACAGGGAAGTTGCATGTATGAACTCAACAAAAAATTTTACAGCATACACAAGACCCATACAAGCTCAGTCTGGACCACATCCCAATGTGGAGGTGAGTGGAACGCAAAGTTCCAGGTCAAGCCAAGGAGCTCTTGGCATATGATAGGTCTTGGGAAAGGGACTGACAAGTTTCTGTAAGAGTACAGTGCTGCTTAGTGAACCATACTTCTTCAAAGGGACAAAAAATTCAAGAATATATGTACAACAGAAATTGTACATGGCCTATGAAAATAAGAGTAGGGGCTCAAATCTGAGAAAATGTAATTTATGGATAAAGGGGGTGAATGTGATCAAAATGGTTTTTACACATTTTTCAAAGCTCTGATTTTTAAAAATAGTTTTACTTTATAACATAAAAACATTTGTTATGCTATGCACTCATTTTAGTGACACTTTGGAAAAAATAGTCAAAATTTGAAGATAAAGCAAAACACCAGGGAAGCCAGGTAGTTAAATTCTTAGACTTCAGAATCCCAGATTTTAGAATTGTAATATTATTTATTGACTATATTCTCTTGAATAAGTATTTTAACTTCTCATATCAGTTTTTGAAAACAGAAAATGACTGACAGCATCCCTGTCAAAGTTTTTAAAACAACTAGTCATTCTAAGTATGTAAAATGCTTAGGAAATATGTATCATTCATTATGTTGTAAAATCCATTTTTCAATTTAAAAAGTCCTCATTGCTGACTTTGAACCCCTTTTATATGCCATTTGAGAACAGGTTCTGGCAATTCTTACATGGATCAGTTTGAATCATATGGGAACTACTTTTTTTCTGATTTCAAATCACATGTTCTTATGCATTCATTTATGTTTACTGTACTGTTTACTCTTCCAGGAGACTTACTTACTGTTGCTCTATGATCTGCTGTCCCTTATGTGGTATGTCAGTCATTGCTTCCTGCTGTATGCTTTTTCTTACTTTCTTTCAAATCATTATGTTGCATTTTACAACATTTTACAACAATGACTTAAAGACAGAGACCCTGAATTTAAGGCATTACTCAAACATTTTATGTGTTCATCTTTCTTTTTTTTTTTTTTTTTTTACTCTTTCTTAAGAAGAGACAGTGAGGTTTGACTCAATAGGAACACATTCAAGTGTGTGTATGTGTGGTGGATATGACAAGATACAAGGCCAGAGTGCCAGGAGAAGGAATGGAAATATATGGTTGCTAGGGATGGGAATGTGGGTGAGGAAATTTTTGGAAAGTTTCAGAGACCTGAGATATGAGAGACTCCTAGAACTCAATGGGGGTGATTTTAGTTAAATGTCCAACAGTGGGGAGATGGAACCTGAAGAGCCCAACTCCAGTAGCTCGGGCCCCCAGTGGGAGAATTCAGACATCGACCCACCTTCAATTATTTAGTGAATAATGTTTCCATCCTTTTTCAATATTTCATTATAAACATAACTTTAGATTTTCAAAACTCAAACTTGATTTTCGTAAGTATCATATCCAAACGTATATCTTGGTTCTTACCTGTTTGCTCTATGTCTCACACAGAGTGATGTTATCTATGGTTATTGATCAGAATTTGCCTTTGTAGCTTTCTGAATAAAGTAAAATGTGTCTGATACAGTTGTCATTGTCAGTTGGCTTGCTTTGAGAAACCACTGTCACCAAGATTCTGTGGCTACTCATAATCAACTTGCTGTAGACACTTGCGTGGAAACATTGGTCTTTATAGCTTCATTACCAAAAGATCGATGAGTAGTTTATTTGGTTGTTGCTCCAAGATCGACTTGAAACAACTGCACAAATACAAGTTGAAACACAAAACAAATGCAGAGCAGAACGGCAGAAGCTGAATTGTCTGTGGATGTTAGAGTTTCAGTGTGTGACTGCAAAACATCTCTATTTCAAAGGTCAAAGATAAAATCATATTGCTCAATATAAATGTAAAGAATGAATGCCACAAAATACTACTTAGCATTTACAATGTGTCTTTTAATATAAGCATGCATGTTTTCAGGTAAATGCTGCATTAATAGAGGTGCCATGGTCCTTTCCCTTCTTCTAGTAATGATACATCAACCAGACCTTTCCTAGTTCATTTTTAAGTCTAGCTCTGGAACTAACACAGAAACTTTGGCCTCTTTGCCAGTCTCATTTCTGACTCTAGAGTTTTGTGCCACACAAAAATTGAACCTGCCCAGTTCATCAGTTAAACCACATGCAAATTTCCAATCCAGAGCTCATTTCGTCAAGAATCTAATCTATAGAAAACATTTCAATTATGACTTTACCGAACTATATTAAAATTTCCTGTCTCGCTTTGTTTTTAGGTATTGCATAGGATGATTATATACACAATAATGTCTAGGATAATTATAATTCTCAATACATTTCTATAAATCTATATTCAGTTTATCAGATCCTAATAAAATATAATTTTAATATGCCCAAATCAGAAAAAAATAATACTAAAAAATGATTTGTTTTTGAAGTAGTGTCATGCTTCCTAGACCAGAAAATGACAGTTAAATTTATAATTAAGGTAGAGAAGGACAGGTAAAATCATGCAGTCAACCCAAAACCCAAGATATAGAGTAAAATTTAAGGGATCCCCACTGGCCTATTGACTTTTAAATTCACAGCACAGCAATTTGATAGGACATAGCAGAAGGTAAACAAACATTTACAAATCAGAGTAAAGCAGCACCCCTCTATATCATTCTAGATCTGCCTGACATCCCTGATTGCTTATTTATTTGGTCTTTGGGAAAAGTAGTCTTGATTAAATAAGGGACTGTGTTGATTTGTTCATGATGAGATGATGGCAGATGGACAAGGAGGTAAATAAAATACTCTGAGATATGGAGTTTTAACATAACAATGTCAACTCAGAAGAAACCGAATCTTCTGTTAACCAGTGAGCTTCAGAAAGTATTCCAGCTCAGGTAGAAAGGTATGTGGTGTGGTTTTCTCTTATAAGACACCATCTCTTGCATTTAAGATTTGTAAAACATAAGTGGATAAAACCTCAATCGAAATCATAGGCAATTAAGGATTCTTGTTTGATGAAGTCCAATTTGTATAATAAATAGACTTTGGAAATTAGAGCAAAATAGATAGTTAATTATTAAAAATCAAATCAGATAACTAAGTCAAGTATTTGAACAAAATTATCTTAGGGGAAAATGAGCTAATATTTCAAGATTTAAAAAAGCCAATTATAAAAAAAAAAATAGTTTGATGAACTGAGAATACCGTATAGATTAGGCAGTTTTTATAAGAAATAAAAGTTCTGTGCATGGACGTATTTTAAGTTGGTTCTTTAATTTTGATTCATGATAGATATCAGTATGCTTTAAGCAGTGTATGTACAAGGGTAACGCTACTTCAAAGGGAAGAATCTAAGACTAATTTGCACTTGAGAAGAAGCACATGAAGGACTTCAGTCAATATAGAGAACCTCATTGTATCTCTCTGCTAAGCATTTGATATACTCCTTTGGCAGTTTAGTCACATACCTCATTTGCATGAAGAGTTTTTCTTAAATGTCAGAAGCAAGATATGACAATGAGTATTCTCTTTGATTAACATGTTCAAAAATTTCCCTGACCTTAAATGAAGATATGCAATAATCACTCACTTCAAAAATGTGAATTTGGTCTTTATAAATTAAAAAGAAAAATCCACACTGACAATTGTGATCACAGTTCTTAACATTGCACATATAGACACAATGTCATCTTTCAGATATTTCTTACATTGGTATTCCTAAACTTTATTTCTTGAAGAGGATTATTGACATTTTAAGAAAAATGTCCTTTCTCTTTAGTGAAATCACGAGTTACCTCCACACTCCATACAGCAAAGTGTATATTCTAAGGGTAATAGTAGCTGGAATAAAATGACAATAATAAAGATATTTGCTGATAATTGCTTAAAGTTTGATTTTAACTATAATTGAACTATTCATAATGAACAAATACATACAACTGTGGAAGTATTTTTGTTTGGGAGATAGGACTCTCTCTCAAGTACATATTAGACTATAATAATTACAACCCTAGTGGTTCTTAATGGGCTATGAATTATACATACACAAACACACATATGTGTATGTGTGTGTGTGTATGTTTGATAATAATTCCCATAAAACGTTTTCATATCATGAATATATATATATATATATATATATATATATATATATATATATGTTGTGAAAATGGTTGTCACTATTATGTGAATTTTATTGAGTAATTACTTGATCAGTAAAATAATTCTTTATACTTTTATATTGGTTTTCCAATATTCCATTAAGTTATTTAAAACATAATCATGACATTTTCTATGAGCTACTTAAAAGGTGATGAAAATTTGACAATCTTTTCCCAAGCCAGTTTTCATTGCTTGAGTTTTGAAGCATAACCATTTTACATCTTGTACATGAAAGTAAAAAAATAAAACAGAAGTGGAGAATGTTGTTTGTTCTTAAATATTTTATATTACTACACCAAAAGTAAGATGGTGAAATGAATCTCACCTCTATGTCCAAGTAAAACTCATCAATAATCCCAAATCCCTCTATTGTTTCTAATGATAGATTAATTATGTTAAGTAGTTTGTATTCTTATTACAAAAGTAACTTTATGCTTCCTGGAAGTACAATAAATCTTTAAATATGATGAAGAAAATAATTTACTACTATAATTAATCAGAAAGTTGAATGCTGATTAACTCAATAATAGAGTTGATACATGTTTCCCTTTCACTTTCTTTGCAATGAAGTCATGACTTAGTAATAACACTTTCACAATCTCCTATTGAGATCACGTACTATCCATTTATTTCTTATCCCTTTTCCAATATCATTTATTCTTGCTCACTTATAATTTACCGAATGTTATTGGAAACAATATTTTCATACTTAAGGATTACAGAGGAGACTGAGGTTTTTCCATTCAATAAATAAAAGGATGGTAATAGTTAAGGGTAGATTTGTCTAGTGTCCTATGTGGTAATGGCAACCTCACAAAGAGGAACTAGAAAACAGAGAGATGTCAAAATGGAGAAACCTTTTACAGTGATGAAGAGAGATGTTGATTTTCCATTGCAGCTCAGGAAACTTTCAACTTTATTCAGTTGATTTCTCTTCAGGTTCTTTTTTATAAGGTTTATATGAATTGATATAAACTTAAAGAGATTGAGGTTGCTATGTGCTGCCTTTGCTTACTAAGTTAATGGTCAGTATTGTGCTACAGATATATTGTGAGCAATATGAAATGAATGAGTTTTTGCATTAATGATACAGAATTTAGGGGTAGTTTATTTGAATTAAAATGTTATTTTGAGGATTTACCATCTGTATTGTCATGGTTGAATTTTTAGGTTTCAGCTTCCTTAACTGGAAAAATCCTAACAGTAAAAGGTTCCGATGTATAGTTTGTGAAATAGTAAAATGAATTACTATACAATTCCTAAATGTCATTATATATAAATATTTGTTGATAATGATTGCAATGTGCTTTAAGAAAATGACTATTTGTGTATATTATCTTGCTTGTTCCTTGACTATTTGCATCTATTGTATTGCTAGTTCCTCAACCTAGAACAGACCTTAATACTCGCATGTATTTAAAATGGTATAAAAGCAAAAGGGAGTAGGGTACATGGGATAGGGGGATTCTGGCGGGTATGGGGAAAGGGGATGACATATGAAATGTAAATGAATAAAATATCCAATAAAAATATTAATAATTTTTTTCTGCCTATTGTGAACTATGTTTTATTTTCCTACTGTCTGGCGGCACTTTTAGAAGAGACTTATCTAATTCTAATCCATAGATATATATTACACACACACACGCACTCACACACGCGTGCACGCTTGTGTGTGTGTGTGTGTGTGTGTGTGTGTGTGTGTGTGTGTGTGTGTATGTGTGTTCCTGAAATGTCAGTAATATGGCTACTTAAGCATGAACTGAGCAAGGACAATGACAATAGACGTACTCAGATAGAAGGAGGAAAGCTTAAGAAGCCTCATCTCTAGAAAAGAACTAAAGACAATTAAGGAATGCAGAGACAGAAGGAATAGTCTTCTGGGAGGAGTATATAAATTCGTTAAAAGATACCACTGTTCTTTTAAAGCCTGGTATATTTGATTTATTATTATTTGGCATTGTAAAACAGTGCAAATCTGGAGACAAAGCTTCTAATACTAAGTATTTCATCTTAAAAAATTAATTATTTACCCCAAAATAAAGGTAGCAAGAACCACTTGAATTATGTATTTAAGAAAAAAAAATGGCCATTATCAGGCATGGTGTTTCTTTTCCATTAAACATGGTGTCTTGAAAACTGAACCAATAGGATTCAAAATGTGAGTTCAATACACAGTGAGACTCTATCATAAACAAACAAATGAGCAAATAATAAATAAGCAAATATATGATTAATTAAAGACACCAAAATTTCCAGTTCCTGGGAGGTCAACCCTAAGTTGTGGAATTCCCAATGTACTTCAAGTTCTTCTATTCTAAATTCTACTGTCAGATCACAACAGTGAGATTTTTTTTATTGATAATATGACCTATTTATTTTGGTAGAAAAATCAATTGGAAAAACGGTTAAATTATCAAGTTAACCATGTGATGAGAAGGCTGGTGCTTGGAACACAATGCTATCCATCTGGTCCCAGAGAAAGCAGTTCAGCTAGACAGTGAGTTCAAGCAAAGTACTCAAGAGTTCCATAATTAAATTCACATCTATATAAAAAGCACCCAAACATTCTGCAAATTATAAGCTTATGATTTTTAAGAACATTTCATATTTGATATTATTCATATATTTATTTGTTTACATTTATGAATTTATTGAGATTATGAACCTTAATTTCTCATATATTTATTTATTCATTTTTACATCACTCTTTTTTGATATCCCTCAACATGGCACATCAAGACTCTGTAGGATTAGATTTATCCTCTCCTACTGAGGCTAGACAAAATAATCTCAACGTCTCCACAGGGAGCTGTCCCTTAAGCTTTCACTTTTCTCAGGAGCCTTTCTTCTTCTTCTTCTTCTTCTTCTTCTTCTTCTTCTTCTTCTTCTTCTTCTTCTTCTTCTTCTTCTTCTTCTTCTTCTTCTTCTTCTTCTT